>CM050213.1:23202500-23262500 GCA_027475355.1 Coilia nasus | reverse complement strand
CTGGATGTTGGTGCTCGGAGCAGAGACGGCAGTCTGACCGTTGGTGGACGTCTGAACCGCAGCACTCTGGAGAGACACAGAGGGATCGGAGGAGTGGAGAAGAGTGGCTATTAGATAACCATCTGCACGTATACGATGCACGCACACACACACACACGTATGTGCATACACACACACACACACACACAAAACCATACATCAGTGTGTGCACATACAAACATGCTTGCCATTTTCCACTTGCAAAAACAAGAAACAGGCAAGACAAACTTTGGCTATGGCTCTTCATCCTCCTCTGACAAGACTAGTTTCCAATCTCTGCCATCACGGTTTTATAAATGTAATTCTTGACACAGGATTTCACTGCATAAAGTGTGATGCACCGCAAAGTGGTTCTGAATGCAACAGCACACTGCAGTTACCTATTTCAGATTACATTAGCTCCAGATGAGGGTATGTGGGTCGTGTGTCTGTGTGTGTGTACAAGAAGTTGAGGAAAAGTAAAAATATGGTGTGTGTGTGTATGTATGTGTGTGTGTAGAGGAGTTTGAAACAGAGTGAAAATGTGGTATGTGGGTGCACGTGTGTTCGTGAAGCACCTGGAACTTGGTGACGCAATGCGAGCTGCAGAAGTTTAAGACCTTTCCCTCAAGGCAGAGTGGCCTGATACTGGGGCAACGCGTTCCTCTTACAGAAATGACACGGAGGGCTCCACATCTGCACAGGGGAGGGGGAGAGAGAGAGAGAGACAAAGAGAGAGAGAGAGAGAGAGAGAGAGAGAGAGAGAGAGAGAGAGAGAGAGAGAGAGAGAGAGAGAGAGAGAGAGAGAGAGAGAGAGAGAGAGAGAGAGAGAGAGAGAGAGAGAGAGAGAGAGAGAGAGAGAGAGAGAGACCAAGACAGGAATAGAAATACAGAGAGAGTGGGGAGATACAGACAACACGGGGGAGGGAAGAGGGGAGGAAAATGAAAGACAAAAGGTGTGAAGAAGAGAGGCAGAAAAGGCAGAAAGAGACAGGAAGTTTACATAAACTGCCTACACAGAAAATGCATTTAGGCCAGCAATGTATACCTCAAGGTGCCATCAGCCAACATAGTAGCCTGTCTACCGTTTCATGCACGCGCTGGGAATCAAACTCATGACCCTGCGTTTGACGCAACACTAAGTAGTTTTTTCAACTTTAAAATAATGTTTCCCAAAATCGTTTCAGTGGTTCATCAACTTGCAACTGAGTGAAAGGCACTTCTGAATTTACTTTGCCACCCTCCATGGACTATAACTGTATAAGTAAGTTTGGAGGAGTAGTTCGAATGAGAGACAATTCCACTTCCAACCGGTAGGGTGATCAAAAACAAACACTACTTAGTGTTGCTTTAAACACATCATGGTTTTCAAAATAACAGACACAGAGTGACTGTGTGTGTGTGTGTGTGTACACTCACTCTGAATGCTAGTGGTCTTGGTCTTGTTCATGCAGGCTGTGGAGCAGTAGGGCTCCATGGCACCGGTGGGGGCCGATGCACTGCGTCACGTCGAAGGAGCGGCACAGAGCTTTGCAGCCCGTACACGCCGTCATCTTCCCGTGCGTCTGCAACACACAAGCACCACTGGGTGACAATCGCGCACCCATCACTCATACCACCCCCTCTACCCCCAACTACAACATACCAGAGAGGGCACAGGACACACAGTCATCCTCCCATCGCTCTGCAACACACAACAAGCACAGGGTGACGTTACGACCCGCCTTATGCTCCGCAACATAAAGTGGAGACGGACAACAGAGTGTTACAAAAAAATACGCTCATTTTTAATTTGAATACATAAGCAGTGTTAACACAGAGACAAACGTGGTGGAGAGCACTCACACCCAACAACCCAAAAACAAAGGAGGGAGCATGGTGAGAGCTTTGAGGAGGGAGGCAGACAAAGGCTTTTATTAGCCACACAGTCACAGGTATTATCAATCAGGCGATTGAGGGACAGCACAATGTCTCCCTGCCTGCCGCTGGGCCTCGTGCTTGTTTCTCTGCTTGCTCAACAGCTGTCTGCAGCTGCAGGTTTTCAGGGGGGAGAACTTATGGCCCTAATTGCTGATGTGCTGCACCAGGTGTCCCTCACAAGCATAAAGGGCTGCCCCCCTCTTTCATTTTGGGGGGGCAATCTTTGATTCTTACCCACAGCCAACACTCAGAACATGCATGCATGACTGGCGTGGACCCATTGTGTTTGTTTTTTTTTTGTTTGAAATGTAGTAAATAAATACGTATTTGTTTAAATCCAACCTCTCGCCTCCTTCTTTTGTTGCGGCTTGGCACAGGGTCGCAACAGTGACAACAACTTATCGATAATGCTGGCCATCCTGTACCCCAACTACACTATGCCAGAGGGAAGGCTGGGAGAAAGACTAGTGCTGTCTGCTTTGCTGCTGAATAAAGACAAAACAAGGAGGTGTTTCAAGTAGATAGATACGTGGCAAACATGGATAAGTTTACTCAGGGTAAGTAAACAGCTCCTATTAAAAGAGCCCTATGGCTTTATTCCCGATACAAAGAAAATATGTAGTTTACAAGGTCTACCCTCTATCATTAACTGTAATTCCCCCAGGGTTTGTGACTAAACTATGTGCCTGAACCGGGGCCCAGTTTTGCCTGTTCGCTGCTCAGGGGTGGTGTGTTGTAGCCTAATGAAGTAATGACATTACAGCAGCGATGACCTCATCCTCAGCCCTGTGCATACCGCTGGCCCATCTATGCTTCCAATGCTTTGCTATGCAGCCTAAGTAACAAGTCTGTTCTATTTGTTTGTGAAATTGATAACAAATATGACCTCTGGCCCTTATTATGTACACAGAGATCAACACGTGTAGGCTCCAACACACTTAGCTGCTTCATGTTGTATTTTCTAGGGATGGGCAGTGTAGACTTCAACTATATGACAATATTTCTCTTTTTTTTGCTGATAGCCATATAATTAGTTAAAGCAGAACTTTGGTGTAAAATGAAAATTGGCATGTTAAAACATCATACCGAGTTGGTATGTGTACTGAGGAGGAAAATTGATTTAGCCTGTTTTACTAGAGTTTAACTACTTTTTATTGTTTGTCCCAGAAGGCTAACAATGAAAGTGGTAGGGTGCCCTTAGACGAAGCATGACGATGATGAAAGTCCAAGCAAGTCGATTGTACTACCTCTCCTCCTATTCTTCCTGCTGGTTCGTGTTCGTCAATCGACTTGTGCGGACTTTCATCATGGCGGCGACGGGAAACTACAGCAAGGTACTGCTTGTCAAAACTGTTTTATTAATAACTGTTGTGTACACTTACAAAGTTCTCAGTGCCTCCTTTTTAATATCATTGCCTTTGTTGTACTACCGATGGAGTGTGGAGTTTCTTCAAGCTGTTTTAATGGTTAAAAAATAGCGTAGTTGTTATGCTTCGTCTAAGTGCACCTACCACTTCCATTGTTAGCCTTCTGGGACAAATGATAAAAAATATTTCAACTCTGATGCAACAGGCTAAATCAATTTTGCTCCTCAGTACACATACCAACTCGGTATGATGTTTTAACATGCCAATTTTGATTTTATACCGAAGTTCTCCTTTAATATTTCTGGAGAAAATTATATAGACAATGATGGGTAAATACAACTATTCACCAGTATTTTCCCAGATACATCACGTCAGCTTACAGTCTAAAAAATCCTTGACAACTGAATGCAAAAAAGTAAACCCTGAGCATTGGACTCCCACTTTCTCCCACCGACAACAACCATACACATCCCTAGCGTTGGTGTCTGAGAGTTGAGTAAACAACAACAACAACATTTACAGAAATGAGTAGAGGCTTTCATTACATGTACTTTTTTCACGGAATTAATCTTTGGATAACAGGTCCTGCTATTTAAATATCTGAAATAGTCTGAATTTACGTCTGATGACCCATATATCTATATATTCTCAATGTAGAGAAAAGTGCAACTCACTCTTCATCTTTTTAGTTAAAAGAGTGAAGTCGAAGAGTGCCTTGGATTTTCCTCTCTTCTCTCCTGTTTATTTGACCAAAGAGCACCTTTGCACAAACTTCAGGAGCGCTGTAGCCCTGCGACTCCTTTCCATTTGTCTTTATATTCTCAATGCACTTCCCATTCATAAGGTTAGTATCCACCTGGGACGGCTCCACTGGGCATACTCACACCAACCTGCTTGTAGTCTCGGATGCAGTTCTGGCTGCAGAAGCGCTTCTGCTGGCCGTCCAGCTGCAGGAAGTGGTGGGCGCTGGCGCGGTTGGGCAGGTAGTTGCCGCAGTGCTCGCAGCAGTTCATGACCAGGCCGTTGGCCATGCGGTAGCGGTTGAAGCAGGCGTCGCTGCAGATCTTGTGGGTGACGTTCTTGAAGCTCACCTCGTGTCGGATCTATAAGTAACATGCACAATGACATGAGGCTGTTTTTTATGTTCCAAAAGCACTTGCCATGCAGTAGGCAAGGGTTCTGTGTCACCCTTAAAAACCTTTACACAGGGTGGGCTATAATGACAACACATTTTAAATGCTAGTATCTTGGCTTATAAAAATGACAAGAGTGACAAGTGCATTTATTACATAAATGATATACAGGAGTTCAACACATCAAAGGTTTTGCTGTTTCTTAGGGGTAGTTGGTGTTGGACTCCGATAGGAGTTGCATATGTATGGCATTTAAAATGTGTCCCATCAGTATGGCCCACCCTGTAGTATTGAGCCCTCCATCTTCAGCCACAGTAGAGTCACGTACATTTGTGCTTTAAGCTCAGTCTTATTGACTACATGTGCACCAACCAGTCCATTTTGGACACATTCATACAAACCAAACAAGTTTTTGAGCATGTGTGTCTTCAGAGCCTTTACTCCACTTATATGCCAATATCACATTGTGGGTCGATTCCAAGCGACTCGACTGAATTATCTTTGTGGCCACCCAATAAGGCTACATATACAAGATTAATAATTAAACAAAAATGAATCAATATTGGACATTTAATATGACATGATTCTTAGTAAGGGGTAATGACACCCCCCACCCCTAATGTGAAGGTGTCAAACGTGCAAGATGACCACACACACACACACACACACACACACACACACACACACACTGAAGAACACATCCTCAGAATGTCCTGGTGTTGGATTCACGCTCTTGCCTTAAAAGCTGAACTACACTGGTGAGTCACTGTGAATCACTGCTGAATGAGTTCTTATCACTGCTGAAAGAGTTGTTGCAGTGCTAACAACTGAGCTAAATGAAGGTGGCAAACACTTCAAGGAACACTCCACTTTTTCAGGAAAGAGGCTCATTGTCCTACTCCGGAGATTAGCTGAATGGATTCAAAACTGGTGACACTCAACTGTGTAACTTAAAGAGAGCTGGAATATTTTCCCCAAAAAGTGGCCTGTTCTTTAAACTCCAAACAAGTCACAGTTCAGAAGGACATTATCGGCTATGCATGCTCCTGCTGTGTGATGCACTGTGGGCTGCATAATCCTACCAACACCATGGTGTCCACATTCTCAGAACTGCCTTCTTGAGCCTGTGCTGGTATTAGCAACTAGCTCTGAGCATCCACCTTGGGGGGCGCCACTCAGTTAGCGAAGGAGCCTATACCATATACCTGGCCACCTGGGTTTGATGCTGACCTGAGGTCATTTCCTGATCGCATCCCCACCTCTGCCTCCCACTCATGAAGTGAAAGTCAGTCCCATTGGTCACTGTGATCACCCGGCCCATCACAGCACACAGTACACACAGCACACAGTACACACAACGAAATTCAACCTCTGACACGTGAGCAGGGGGCAGCCCAGGGAGCAGTGTGTGGGGACGGTACCATGCTCAGGGTACCTCGGTGGCGCTACTGGCGAACCTGGATTCAAACCTGCGATCCTGCGGTCACAGGTCGGAGACCTTAACCGGTAGGCCATCACTGCCCCACTCATTTCCTGTCTGTCACTCTACTGTGCTGTCACATTTAAATGCGAAATTCTAAAAAAAGAAGACCAGCACCTACCTCGGTGAGTTTGCCGCAGACGGTGCACTTGGTCTTGATGGCGCTCTTGGGGGGCACCTGCTTGTTCTCGTAGGCGGCCAGGCAGCCCGTGCTGCAGAACTCCTGGAAGGACTCGCTGGAGTCCACCTGGGCCACGATGGTTCCCTTCATACTGGTGATGTCCCTAAGGGCCAATCGAAGGCAGCTTTAGCACCCCAATCAACCATGCTAACGGCGTAGTTTTACACGATGCATATTTTAAATGTTTTTGTACATTTTTGGAAATGTTTTATGATGATAACACTGATATTTTTTCTGTAATTTTTATAGCCTGCTGCATCACATACTCATTACAGTGTGCACATAAAAAAAACATTTGAAAGAAAATACACACAAATACAAACACAATACAAAGACATCTGAGTAGACCGAAAACATGTAAGCTCTGCCCTGAATGATGTAAAGAGAAGGCGTACTTCTTGCACATGGTGCAGTTCTTCTTGGGCTGGGGCTTGTGGGAGAAGGCGGAGAGGCAGGGCGTGGAGCAGAAGAGGTGCGACGAGCCCTTGCGCTGGTACGCCGTCTGGCCCTTCTTCAGCGGCTTCTTGCAGTTGGCGCACGTCACCTTGACGGTGCGCGGAGGCTGCTGTGAGCCCGAGCCCGACTGGCCCGGCGGCTTGGCCAGCGAGGCGGCCGGAGAGGGGGAGTCCACGCCTGGCTGCTTCTGGTTCCGGGGGGAACGACGCTGACTGTGAGATCCAAGAGTCTGAGGCCATTTTGGAGGGGAAGGGAGGGGAGGAGAGGAGAAGGGAGGATAGGAGAGGAGAGGAGTTGGGAGGGGAGGGAAGGGGAGGGGAGGGGAGGGGAGGAGAGGAGAGGAGAGGAGAGAGGGGAGGGGAGGGGAGGGGAGGAGAGGAGAGGAGAGAAGAGAGGGGAGGGGAGGAGAGGAGAGGAGAGAGGGGAGGGGAGGAGAGGAGAGGAGAGGAGAGGAGAGAGGAGACAGGAGAGAGGGCAGGGGAGGAGAGGAGAGAGGGGTTGGGAGGGGAGGAGAGGAGAAAGAGGAAGGGAGGGGAGAAGAGAGAGGAAGGGAGGGGAGAAGAGGAGAGGAGAGGAGGGGTTGGGAGCGAAGGGGAGGCAGACAGGTGGGGGGAAGGGGTGAAGGGCAGAAAAAGGCAGAGCAGTTATGAGATGAAGGCTTTGAACGCATATGTGCATATGTGCATGCATTCATGTTTAATGTCACACTAACTACCTGAGAGGTATGCAAAGAATCTGCATTCCTTTTGGAGATATGACCAATGGCATGCCGTGAAAGCTATTCCATCCTAGACAACTGAATAAGACATGGTATATATACTACATACCACTGACCTTCAGATGCACACGTCATACTGAAGTTAATCTTCAGGTAAACAAAAAAATGAGTTCATGGTGAAAACAGGCATGGTCACAAAATGCAGAAACAGACGAAATGAAATGTATTAATTCGATTTTTGATTTGATTTCTATCAGTAAATGCTATTTTAAAATGCGTCTAGCTCGAGCCTATGCTTGTTTATTTACAGGATTACTTTCGAAAAAGCTGGGGTTTTAATGCAACTACAGACCGGGGGAGTAACTTGAAAATAGTGATTGCCCATTTGTCCCATAAACTCTTTAAATACATCTTGTGTTTGTTGTTGAGCTGCATGCTGTTCCTGTATGCAGATTGCAGTGCAGCAGAGTAGGTGGGCTGTGCAGCACTGACCCTGAGCGTGTCTGTGCAGCACTGTGTGCTACAGCACTGGCAACAGCATCAGAAATACCAGTGCAGACACTCGGGGAAAATCAGGCTGCAACGCTTTAATACAGGACAACATGCACACACACACACACACACACACACACACACACACACACACACACACACACACACACACACACACACACACACACACACACACACACACACACACACACACACACACACACACACAGATGTGAAGTAAGGATTGGTAAGCAGACAGACAGCACACGGGGGCCTGGGCGAGAGACAGGACTGCCTGAGGGAGAAGACCGCAGTGCATCAGTAGACAAGGCTTGCTCCTCATCGCAGGTCATGTATATCGTTACACTTAGCACAGCATACTCATGTAAATAATGAAGGGAGCATGCTAACTGGTCCAGTGCGATTGAATGATTTATGCTAAGCTAATAGCTGAAGTGCTACCGCCACATTCGGACATCCTACTGCCAGATCCGGAGATCGGCTGAATGGAGCCAAAAATGGTAAAACTCAACTGTTTTACTCCAAGGCAGTTGGAAAATGTGCCTATTTCTTAAAAAAGCGGAGTCTTTCTTTAAGTCGGGTAACCACTACAGCTGCACAACATTACAAAAAATGTCCAATATTTGATTCTATTGCTTAATGTTGTAATAACAATTATTTGTGATGGATAAATAAGCACTTAAATATATAGTGTTAATGCCTTTCAGCTGGAACTCTACCACTGCAATTTTGGTAAAAGCAAACAAAACATTACCTAACAAAAAAGCCTGAGAACACCACTACAAAGGAAATTGGGGCAAATATTATCCACTGATGTGATATAATTCAACAGTGAACGTCTATTCAGAAACAGAATTTCTGCTACATCATAGTAATGGAGAGTTGCTTCGTGACCTTCCACTCTGAGAAGAAACAAAACTCAGAGGTGAGATGAACAGATGTTGGTCAGCTCTCTCTCCCTCAGGGCTGAGGAGGTTTCCCAATCATAGACTGTATACAAGAGAACTGGACACGCATAGACTCTCTCACAGGACCAGATGAAGCCTTGCCAATTCATTCTATGAGTCATGGACCTGAAAACTACTGAATCACACCAAAACCGTTTTTAATTTATTTTTTAAACCAGGCTATAAATACAGTATGTCACAAAAATGAATGCATAACATTTTTTGAAGGGACTATACTACAGAAATGAAGCTTTTGTAGCAGTATAGATTTCCTGTCCTCTAAAAACAACTTTATGCATTTTTGTATTAATAGCAGGCCACAAAGTTATTACAGCCTAAGTGATAATTGTTCATATCATTTAACTGCTTGTCCAATTCATCATGCTCATGTTTTGGTCTACTTGACTGGACCATACAAATTTGTGTATCTATTTTGTGTATCTATTTACTTTAGTGCTTTGGCTACAGTTTTCTCATACTAGCCACTGGATTTCCAACATGGCTCCTAATAGAAAAAATACTGTCTGAAGATTTAAGAAACGGAAGGGTTGCCATCCACAATGATGGCAAATGCTGTAAAAGTAACACCATGAAACTGAGTTACAGCATGGTGGCCAGAGTCATAAAGGGGTTTTTCAAGACGGGTTCCACTCAGGACAGACCTTGACATGGTCAGTCAAAGGAGATGAGTCCTTATACTCAGTGTCAGATCCAGAAGTCGGCTTTAAAAAAAACACAAATGCAAGAGTACTGCCAGCATTGCTGCAGAATCAAGAGGTCAGCCTGTCATTGCTGGAATCGTACGCAGCACACTACAACAACTCAGTTTGCATGGTCGATGTCCCACACGGAGGACTCTTGTGAAGCCTGCTCATAAAGTCTGCTAACTGTTTGCTGAAGACGTGCAGTCCAAAATGATGGGTTATTGAAACCATTTTTTGTACTCTGACACAAAAACGGCAAACTTGTTTGGCTCAAATGGTGTCCAGCATGTGTGGTGGTGCCCTGTTGAGGAGTATTTGTGCCTTGCCTACAATTGAGCACAATGGTTATAGGATCCTGGTTTAGGGCTGAATCCAAAGTCTTTCGGTAGTTTTCAGGGGGTTTTGAGGGGGGGGTTTGACTATGTTTAACTAGTCTATAATGACTTACACATCAGATTTTAAATCTGTAAGCACTGAATTTGTTGATGTAAAGTTGCTGTTTTTTGATTATATTTAAATCTGCATGCACATGGTGCCGTCTTTACCATCACAGTTTTTCTACAATTGCATCATTTTAAAAGCGATATATCGTGGCACGTACAGCAAAACGATTCATCAGGATATACTGGATCATAGCCCCTGTATCATTATATGTATCGGATGCAGATTCTTGCCGATGCACAGCCCTGCTCCTCTCCACCATGTCTCTTCTGTACTACTTCTCAGTTGCCTTGAGTCACACAGCCCAGCCATCTCGCCCGCCGGCCACATGCCAGGGTTTTGGGAAGGCAGGGAGGGACCTAATCTGATTGGAGCATGATGAGCCTGATCAGTCCAATCAGACGGGCACGTTTCTTGGCCCAGTCACTGCTGGACTCATGAATCCAATAATTACTGCTCTTCATGCATCACATGAGCTAGCCCATCCGCATGTCCAGGAAGCTACGGGCCGCATGGCTAAGGTCATACGCTGCTGCACAAAACAGCAGCCTTTTTTTAATCTGTGCTGCATCGACAGAATGAGACAGTGGACACGTTTTGGCAACAAAATCGAATTCTACCAACCTGAGCTTGAGCTTCACCTAGCTCATCTTCTATGCTACTAACACCTACAGTGACGTCTAACCCCCTTTGTCAATACACATACAGCACACGCACATACACATTGTTTCTGACTTTCTGAGGACCTTATTATTCAATTTAACGACCAAGGTCATGAAAGGAATCTTTTCTAAGGGGTACAGCCAACAATAAAAGCATCTTAATAAATTAGTAAACCATCCACAGTATTATGGTTACTTACAACACTAGTCAAATAGCACACAATAAAACACTCATTCCCAACATCAGATGGGATGTGGATGTAGCCTAAAATGGGGCATCATATCATATCATATGAAAGGCATCTGCAATGCCACTGTTAATAATTTGTGTTAAAGCACTCGTGGTTGGTTTTAGTGTGCATGTAGCCTAATTGCTCACATATGTTATGAACATCTTCTGCTAAAAAATGCAAACATGTTATGCTTGCTCGTTTGGTACATGCATGTATGATTTCACCAAGCCATGTTACATTTAACTAGAACCAGGCGCAAATAGTTTGTGATTGTGTGTTTGAGTGTGTGTGTGTGTGTGTGTGTGTGTGTGTGTGTGTGTGTGTGTGTGTGTGGTGTGTGTACTCCTGGTCTCCATATGTCTCTAGGTCAACTTATTTTTAAACAGAGGTTTGACTGAGCAGTGTAAATAAAAGGTTGTTTGAGGGCACTCCAGACCCAAAACGTCAAAGTCGTCTGTGATGTCATGGCCATTCTATTCCAGCATTCTGAGGCCCGCATTCCACTGTAGAATCATCTGGACCCAAAATGTGTACAGCAGTTGGGTTTAAGAGAACTACAGTGTGTTTGTGCATGTGTATGTCTGTGTGTGTGTGTCTGTGTGCCTGCAGGAGACTTCAATGCACAGCTGGAGTTATTATCTTTCTGATTATCTGTGTTTACACCAGCATTAAGCCACTTTATTCTGCAGAGAAAAAGGCAATCCTACAACAGAACACCACCAACCCATGCACACATACAAAACTCTGAACATCAACCATCCAGCAGATATAGGCGTTACTTAAGGCTGCTCGATTATGGAAAAAATCTGAATCACGATTATTTGGGCCAAAACTGAAATCACGATTATTCAAACGATTATTTTGTTTTCCTCAGTAACATGCTTCATTTATTGAAAATGTATTCAAAAACATTTCGAAAAAACATTCTTGTACCTTCGGATTTTCGCTAATACCTTTATTCGTAAACATTAGTAAGTCTCCTTTGATGTCTACTGTACAAATAGTAGAAATGTCTAATGTATACATCTAATGTACAGTACAAACAGTAGAAAATAATTAGGACAAAAACATTGTTGCCCTCGATTTTATTTGTTTTGAGATCGTTTGGCCCTGAAATCGTTTATTAGATTAGAATTCGATTAATTGAGCAGCCCTAGCGTTACTCTCTAAGTGCTATACAGACACACAGAATCTGCTCTATAAATGCTATACAGACACACAGAATCAGCAAAAAGCATCATGAAGTAGCAAGCTGGATAGTTGTGGTGTGCATCTCACGAGCCAAGGAGAGCACACGTCACACATGGGTCTCGGGGGAAGGGTTCACTTGTACAGTATGTATGCAGGAGAGAAGGGAACCTATGGAGCATCAGCACCGCACACAGTGTGGCCGCTCTCAAACATGGCTATTATATGTTGTGATGTGGCCTGGTGGTGTTAACCGCTTGGCATTTGTGTAAATGCATGCGTGTGTACATGTGCGTGTGTGTGTGTGTGTGTGTGTTTGTGTGTGTAGTGTGCGGACAGCATATGTCACAAAGCCATTTGCAAGGAGGCTTCTGGCCTGCAAAACAATGACACACAGAATGGTGGTTCAGAGACATGTTCCTTATGGTTCAGCGTGTGTGTGTGTGGTGTGCTGGAAGAGGGAGTGAGTGAGTGTGTGTGGGCATCTCCCTGTTCTGCCCAGGAGGGAGGGCGGTTACACTTGTGTGTGGTGTAGGCCTACTGTTTGCATCTGTGTATGGATGTGTATGTGTGTTTGCAAGTTTGTGTGTGTGTCTGTGTGTGTGTGTCTGTGTGTGTGTGTGTGTGTGTGTGTGTGTGTGTGTGTGTGTGTGTGTGTGTGTGTGTGTGTGTATGTGGGGTGCATTTTCTACCTGGCCTCTGGTGCGTGCCCGTCTCCCCGTTCTGCACGGGCTGGCTGGCAGATGTGGCGCTGACCCGTCCGGGGTTAAAGGTCGGCGAGGGCCGGCTGGAGGCCGATCCGGACGAGCCCGGGGTCTGGGCCTGGTTCTGGGCCGGCGTCTGGCTCTGGTTCTGCTGGGCCTCCGGATTCAGGCTGAAGGTGCTGCTGATCTGCAGGCCGTTCTCCGACGGCTCCTTGGACCCCCCCACCCCGTCGACCAGCCCCCCCTCCCCCTGCAGCGAGGTAACGCTGGTGATCATGAGGTTCATGTCTCCCTGAGCGCACGTCGCCAACGGAGAGGACGACAGAGAGCTCGCCGCTGCGGTTGCCATGGCAACCGCCGAAGCTCCCTCGGAAACGGAAGCGGAGGACGAGGAACATTCCGGGGCACCCAGCGTGGTGACACTGGCAATCTTTATCTCAGAGTCGGGCTCTGTGCTGCTCAAGGGCGTCGCCAGCGCCTGTGAGGAAGAGGAGGATGAGGAGGACGAAGACCCCCTGTTCTCCGCCTCCTCTTCGTCGTCGATGACGATGGGCTCGCTGTGGGGCTTGGCCGTTGCACTGGAGGCAGCAGCAGCAGCAGCAGGGGAGGCGGAGGCCGAGGAAGACCCTGTGCTGTCTGCGGTTGCCGTGCCAACGGGCTCTGTGCAGTCTGTGCCTTTGGTTTCCGTGGTGACGGCATCGCCACCTGAGGGGGCGGGGCTTCGGTGGTCCTCCTCCACCAATACCACATCATCGTCGTTCTCCTCCGCCAACCTGGGCGGAGCCGTTGCCTCGGCGACCGCCTCTGTGCTACTGCCTTCGTCATTGTCATCATCGTCAATGCCTACTGAGGGTGTGTCCTGGGCTTGCGAGGGCGTGGCCTCCATTGGCTCCTCCTCCTCCAGCTGCTGCTGTGGCTCCTCGGCAGCCGAGCCGCCACCCTCTACGTCTGACCTGGCCTCCAAATCTCCATCCATCGCTTAGGCAACCACCTGTCGCCGAGAACACACAGTCAGGAGGGAGAGACAGGTGTGTGAGTGTGTGTAAGCTGTAAGGCAAACAGCCAACAACCCCTTCCCCCCTCCCACACACACAAACCCACCCAAACACACAGACAATACAACACCTTTGTTCCTTAGGGCACCTGGTCAACACCTGCTTTCCCAAACCTGAACAGAAGGCAGACTCTTAATTTGGAGCTTTGGTCCAAACTGTGTTTTAAACTATGTACAACATTGGGGTAATAAACAAAAAATGATTTAAGAGAACTCTCTGATGAGTACTGAATTCAAAGGGTTAACTTTTTTTTTTTTAAACCAACTCACTTGAGCTGTGATTTGCAGTATGTTTTGAACAATAGAAACCACTGAGCACATGAAAGAACAATGCCTATTGAACTTCTGGGAACTCCTGGTGAGCATGGCATTGAAATGGTTAATTTCATTTACAAACATATACTGAACTCAAAATCCCAAAGGCTTACCCTCTGATACTAAAACTAAACAGCTTAGCTTGAATTATTCAACAAAAACCCAACATCAACCATTTGCCAGCTCTTGTTGAAATGATCATTTAGTGAGTGACTATTGTTTTTGTATTATTATTTACAACAAAATACTCTTTTACACAGACGTTTCAGGCATATTCTGGTGGATGCTCTTTGGCATCAATGACCACCCTAAACAAAGCACTGACCCCACAACCCCAATTGGACAGTGCTAAACAAAAGAAGCATAACCACAAAGCCTTGTGGCCAGCTGGAGCATTTCTTAGACCTGCTAGCCTACACATCCAACAAACATGCATGTGATCCAGAGCTTAGCCGAGATTCTTTGTGGTGCAATTATGCAGAATGATTGATAGGTTTAATAAATGAAAGCAACCAAAAGCTGGGCTGTGATCTCCACCTCAGCCTAAAAGATCTCCTGAATGTAACACAGCACACGTCATCAGGCGCGGAGAGGATCTGAAGCAGCCCTGACCGACAGCACCCCCCACAAACACCACCACCACCCACAACCTCTCTCTTTCTCTCTTCTCCACTACCTCCACTCTTCCCTTTCTCTCTCTCTTTCTTCTCCATCATCTTCATTCATCCCTTTGTCTCTCTCTGCTCCAACATCCTTCTCTTTTTCTATTCATTCCTCTCTCTCTCACACACACACTCCTCTACTACCTTCATTCATTCATTCATTTCTCTTCTCCATCTTTTCCCTCCTCCCTCCATTGCTCTCTGCTTTCCTCAATCAGGCCATTTTCCCTCCCTCTCTAAGATCACGGCTCTAACAGTGATGCAACTCCACGGTTGCCGTAGTGATGACACCACTGGGGGGATTGTATGACTGGAGGTAGACATCAGGTTGGATCCACTGTGCCTGGGTGTTTGAGGAGCAAGCCACACACACACACACACACACACACACACACACACACACACACACACACACACACACACACACACACACACACACACACACACAGCACAGTTCATAACCCTAATGGTTCTTAACCCTTGCTTGTGTGCTGTGCTGTGCTGTCAAGGCAACCATCACCATAGACACCAGCCCATGCAATGGTGGTCCATCAATATTCAGCTGGGCAACGACAATCAAACACTGGTGGAAAAATAAATAAATAAAAATGTAAAACCAGCAGACTGAGTAAATTAGCAAATAAATAAATTAAAATATGTTTACGTGTGACTAGGCTGCCGTGCAGCCCTAAAAAAGCCGGGAGGAAACAAGGTCACAGTTTCCCCTGCCATGGGAGCCATCTTGGCTCAAGCCCCAATGCAGAGCGGACGGGGAACAATGTTGCCTTTCACAGGCCGATCAATTCAGCCCTGGAAACCAAGCTAACTTACCACCCCACCATCAGCAACATCCCATATCTCTCAGCATATCGCCTGACCATCTAACACTGCCCTGAAAGGGCAACAAGGGCATGTGTTGCACTACTGACCTCAGGCGAGTGAACAAACTATAGGCTGGGTGGGGTGCCGTGGCATAGTTGGCTAAGGTGCCCATACCATAAAGCAGCAGACCCAGATTCAATTCCAGTCTGGGCCATTTCCCTATCCCTTCCCCATCTCTCTCTCCCTCTTATTCTCATATCTTCACTGTCCTATCAATTAAAAGCAAAAAAGGCCCAAAATAAATATAAAACAATACTAAGCTACTGTGCCAAGTCTGCCCCTTGCTGCAGATATCAAAAACAACAATCTGAGACGCATCATAAAGACTCTGGCTGTCACGCTGTCATTCCTTAAGACATCCATCATAAATACATGGGATGAAAAAGCACCAGTGACTTGAGGACAAACGTACCCGTCAGGTTGGACCTGCTTGAACAGTCGACGACACAATCAACAGTCATATTTTTCTATTGTCGTCAAACAATGTCCACAAGAGTACGCAAATCTGAAAATCCCACTGTACCCAGACCATGAGGGCCAATTAGGTGGTCTCTACTGTCTGACACCTGCTGAAACACACACACCGCAGCAGTGGGATAAGGCAGTAGGGCCACAGACACACACACAGACCACAGCAATGGGATAATCCAGAGGGCCCACACACATACATACATGTATGCATGCATACACACACGCGCGCACACACACACACACACCTCCCAGTCACTGCAGACATCACAGAACTAACCTGAAACATCTTTATGATCATCACCATCAACACATCTAATCATTGTGTATGTCTCTTCCGCATTCATCACAATCATGGCTGCATTTAAATGCTAACACATCAAAAATGATGTGTCACGTCTAAACGAGATAGCACGCATGCCCTTCCCCATCTTTGTGACCATCATCATATGGATCACAAACCTTATTGCATTACATTTTCGGGTTCACCAGCTGAGTATGTCGCTTCAGCAGCTTTCTACCCATCTGCCCTAAACCACCACCTGGGGTACTAACTCGTCCCCCTTGGGGCAAATCCAAGTCCCTGGAGAGGCAGCCTGGGCCAAATGGTCACCTGACATCCATGCACCCTTAAATTATTATTAAAAATAAAGACTAACGAGTTTCTGTGTGCATCTCTGTATACGGATTGCGTGCTACTCTAGCAACTGCATTTAAATTCAGTGCAAACACATTCAGGGCCCATATAGCCAACTAGATGGCAGAGAGCCACAAGCTGCTGACTCTGGTCATTGTCTTACCCCCCACATGCACACACAAACACGTATATAGAAACACACACGTATGCACACGCCACCACCGCCCATGCATACGGTGCAGCGTGCAATAAGTGCACAGCTCACCATGGAGAGAGGAGAGCATCCAAGGAGATAAATCACTGAGACTGCTCTACTGATCACTGGGGCTGCCATACTAGGGACCTTATTACAGGGGAAGTGGAGGGGGGAACTCATGCTATGCCTTGGCTGAGACAATGTGACAGATATTACCCAATGGTTGTTGGGTCAATTAGGATTCAGTCCTGGCCATGAGGTGATGGGTTTGAATCTACCAAGGAAGCCATAGCCAAAGCCGAGGGAACAGCCTTGCCAAAAGTGCAGCCATGAAGGCAAATTCCAGCCAGTTTCTACAAGCACTCCTAACGAAAACCAGGCCGAGGCGAAAAACCCTCGTCTGAGCCAAACAAGCAAGGGAGGTTGGACTCCTCTGGCTTCAAGACTGCAATGCAGCGCTGTGAAGTCTCGTCACAGGGTTTGCATCTCCGGTTAAGAACATGCGTTATGATCTGCAAGACCTAGAAACCGCACCGAGAGCGCTACCTTGACGCACAACACCTTCTAGGCGCAAACGTATTGCGATCCCTCAGTATCAAACGAAAACTGTGAGCCACATGCACCTGGCGATTCGAAAGCGACCCCCGCCCCCATCACGCATTACTCAAGTCGAAATCAACAACGTTCTACCTTTTACGTGGTTTAAATACATTCGTAGCAAATGCCTTTAAAATTGTAAAGATTTCGGATTACTCACCGCCGCTTTAGAATGATATGAAAACACACATGCGTCCCTGCGATGGACAAGTCACCCTGGCTCTGATGTAACGCCAGTTATGGCTTTTATTTTGGCCCGGCGTGTTAATTATAACAAAGTTTCCATTTGATTCAATATTTCTTTTGTAGCTGTCCTGTGCTTGGTAGAAATGTATAACAAAAAAGAGTCAATTTTCAAAACATCCAGATGCGGTCGCTGATCAGGTTCTACCTGGTCAACTGTAGTCCTTTCGCCCACAAAGTCATCTCTCATCGCCTACCGGTGCCGTTTTTAATATTACAAGACAGCCTACGCCGCCGGCCCGTAGCAGGGCCTTCCCAGGCCGTGCCCTTGACTGTCGTCAAATACAGTCTGAGCTAGAACCCTTGTTCTATCTGGTGGACCATCGCCCTCACTGTCAAAGCGACCACACACCGACGTCAGCTCGCCTTAGTCCTCGAGCCCTCATTTCGGTTCATTGTAAACTCATTGACGATAGTTCAGAAACTTTTAATGGAATATTAACGCAGTAAACAGAACATAATACTCGTAGAGTCTGACGTATCTGGAGCTCATGAGCAGGAGGCTGATCAGCTCGCACACCCAGCTAACCCTGAAGCGCGTTTCAGTAAAGCGTGTTCCGTTCCCACCCCTGGCCTCCTCGCGCATGCAGCCATTGGATTAGCGGCGAACTGGAGGGAGGAGAGCTTGCTAGACTGCGCCATTGTTATAACAGGAAAATCATCACAAATTATTCAACATTAATATCGGTATATGTGGGTACAGTCAACAAAGTAGCTCCTCCCTTCAATGCCTCCCGAAACGGAAATTCGTAAAACTAGTCTTTGTAGCTAGCTACAGTCTAGCATTTGCCAATCAACTCTCCCTGTGACACTGAAAACACACTTCTCGTACAGCGCATTACCTAATGATTTGGCATATCAAATTATAACAAAACATGCCGAGTACAAAGTACTCCACAAAAATCTTAATATACACAAGTTCGAGACATAATAAAGGTAGAACATCGTTTAATTGGAAAGTTACCCCAGAGCGTCAACCCCGGGCAATCAAAGAAAATACACGTGGTTACCCGAGGGGGCGCTAGATCATAGCACACTGTACAAACTACGCTCTTAAAAATAGTTAAATATGACTAAAACACCGCACACACCTTCAATAAACTCCGCGCATGACAAAAGTATTAACATCAGTTAATAAGCATTGAAGGACGTCTCAATGAAGGTTTTCGACCCGGTCTGTAATTTGCCCCCTCCGGTACGCAAGTAGCACTGCCTCACGTCCGCCATTAGAGAGCGAACGAAACAATACGTGAAAGCATAGGCAACAGCACCCTGCCACGGCAGAGGGGGAGAAAATCTCAAGCGGGGTAAAATTGACTGCTAATTCGTCACTAAATGAGTCTTGCCGACAAAGGAGGAGTCTCGTGATACTTCCTGAGCACCAACCATGCACGGCGAATAGTTGCTCAAACTTTGCCCAATTAACCACAAAATCGCAATAATATGTCTCTAAAATTCTTACCGGAGTCGAGCTTGAAACGATATAGCGCCACTTTTGTGCCTTGACATAAATCCTTTGACGCATGCGCGAGAACGTACAGACGTTCCTGGCGCGTGGGAGGACACTGCCAACGAGATCCCTCTCGCCTTTTTTTCGTGGCGCAAGCGCACAACGTTCAATCAAGTACGCTTTGGTCAACAATTAAATAATATCAAACTTCAGTGTGCGATATCCAGTTGTTGGTTATTACTGTTTTGTATGATGAGAGGTGTTGAGACATTATATCAATTCACCAAGTGTATTTCACAAGCTAGCTATGAGATCACATTACACTACATAATGCTTTCACTGTATGATGAGGTAACATTGTCCAGATCTGAAAGATAAAGCTTACAGATAAGAAACTGGACGCCTTTGAGTTATGCTATATAGTCTATGTAGGCTATATAGCATGTGTTGTAACACTTTGTCACTTGAGTCAAGCTGTTACATTAATAAATATGTGTTGATTGATCTAGGAAAACTTTTATCAGGCTATGCATTACTAATCTTATTCCTATGGAATAACACCAATGCCACTTGTATTTGTTATTTAGCTAACATCTGTCTACCTACTACTGAAACCTAAAATACTCTAAACAGCAACAGTCCGTTGGTCTACAACGAGGTTATGCAACCAAAATGGATGTCAATGTGTCTACATGCATGCGCAATGATGTGCTAGCCTACAGTGACTGAATACTGAATTCTAAGATAAGATCATCTAGGTGTACACTGAAGTTCAATATATAGCTTACAGAGCGGGAATCAGAGGGTGTAGGCGGCTCTGGTGTAGGACTATCAGTTCATACTGGACACAGGTCTTCAAAACATGGCGAGGCAGGTGCGGTTGTGGGTTGGTTTAATCACATATGGTCAAGCTCTATTGCTGTCTCCTAAGCGGGTAGCTCCATTAATCCTATCACTTCAACAAAAGAAACTTACCGAATACAGACACTCCATAGTAATGTCTTTTTACCTGCGAAGTCTAAGCTGATCTCATATGGCTTATTCAAGGTCCATGGAGAGAGCTATTGCCTTGAGTGTGCACTGATCTCTGACCAGTTTCTCTCCTAAAATGCCCACGTTTTGGCATTTGTCATCAAGAGAACGGAGCCGACTTCAGATCAGCCTTGAGGGGCGCTGTCCTTGCATGATGCAGTGGTTCGACCAGCCCTACCCACCCAGCGGTGACTCCGTGGCATTGCAAAAGGGGAGGTTCATTCTGTTTCAAGCATCAGAAGAAAGGTGGGATAACAAAAACGGAGTTTTCAAAGCAACCGAATGTTAATTTAGGACATAAGAAGCCCACTAACAAATGCCATAATGCGCCAGTAAAAGAATTCTAATAACAAGAACAAGCAAGCATGTTTCTGTTACTGGACTAACATTTAGCCCTAAGCCAATCAACTGGCAGCACAGCATATGAACACGAAGAAAAGCTTTCTATTATTCGGCCTGTATTTCACTGGGTCTGTTTAATTTAATGCAGTGTTTCGTTAGAGAGTGTGTTGGGTGTAAATAAATCTATTATGTAAAGTGAAGACCCCTGATGGAAACTCAAAATGATAACCTGAACTGTATAGCCTATATGCGCTTCTCTGAAGCAGCCTACTTCAGACTCCATTTTAGAGCACTGTAGCATACCTTGTATGATGCAGTCGAGGGCTGATTCAGTAGCGTGTAGGTTACATCCAGGAGCACTTAAAAAAGGAGCTGTTCTCAGATCGTTTGGCGTGTACACATATTTGTGTTTTTAATTATGCCGGTGCTCTGACACTATTTCTCCGGTGTTCCAAACAACATTACACACATTCAACTCAAGGAAGCATGTAGCCTAAAGCGTATTTTTTCAGCATGAATTCCAATTAACTTTATAAAATACCCACCAACACCCCCCCCCCTCCAAAAAAACGGAAAATGAATGCAAAATAAGAACTGTATTCTTATGTGTTTTAAAGTTACTGCAAATTTTAAAGTGTTAAAGTGTTCCAAAGAGACTAGATAACGAAATGTTAAAGCCTAACAGCAATTACCGTTTTCCTTTCCAACTAAAATTGGGTTAAACTTAAACATGATAAAGTAATTTTGTCATCTTTAATGTAATGTCAGACTTTGACACAATTAATGCACTGTGCGTAAAATAAATAAAGAAATAAATAGACTTACTTAGCCAATTACAACATCTAGCCCCTGCATTACCTTGTTTACTATTCTCGCACACAGACAAAAAAATAAAAGTATTGTTACTTATTGTATTCTGGGGTCTATATACCCCCCTATGGGTAGATGTACATACTGCAGTGGGCCCTAACAATTTTTCCATGAAACATTATAGAAATGCAATCCCTACACTTATAGTCATGGCATGGCGCACACCATTATGTCTACATGTACATATAGACAGCGATATCTGTTCCAAACTTGTGGTATCAAGCCCAACAGGTATGTCAACTCCCTGAAGAGGACAGCATCTATGCCTGTAAGGGAACCACAGTAAGTGAACAGCTGTCTGTGTGTTTCTGTGGGTGTCTGAATGGCTGGTGTACAAATGCGCCTTCTTTTGCTCCCACTATTGCACTCTGTCTCTGCTGATCTATTACGTATTCACAGACACAGCACACAGCTATGAGGACTGGCTTAGTAAACAATTGTTTAACAACTGAGTTTAACAAGTGGCTCTTTCAGACTAATTAAAATGAACCCTTGGTCTATAACAATATATATTACATTCAAGGAAACACAATTTTTTTGTTTGTTTTGTTTTTGCTATGCAAGATAATTTGTCTCGTCTGAAGCAGTGACAACACAAATAAAGGTCCATTCATAGCATGATATCCTTAGAACAGTCCTTTCTCGAAGCACCCAGTGGGTAAATGCATTATGGGTAACGCCAGTGAACACTGCTAAAGACAAATACTTAGCCTTAATGTCCAATGGCGGTGCGCAATTGCCACTGATGTTTTAGTAGAATGAATGCAAACTTCCATAGCATTCATGATGATACACAGTATTACTGATGGGTGGGAATTCTATGATATGATTGAATACTATTTAGAATGAAGGCCTACAAGAAGGCCTTTCAATTCAAAATGATCTGGTAATAGATAAGACAGTGCGAAAGCGATGTGGTCACATTCATGTCAGGTTCAGATTTGTCTTGCTGGATAAAGGACAAATAAAACCTGCTCACACAGTAAACAGGACTAAAATGAAAAAAACTTTCAAAGTCAGTGACAATTTAATGTCAGGAAATATACATGTGTGGCCATTTTGAAATTGTCAATATAATAGCTTTTTTTGTTTTGAGTAAGGAACATAGTCAAAACTAAAACATCTTAAAAACACATCTGCTTAGCAGTCACAAATCATTCAAACAGCAGAGGTTATTCATTGTTATGGAAACATATGTACAGTTTATTTTAACATTACGTTTGTTGTTTTTCCAAAGACAAGGTAAACCCGGGTCAGGGGGTGTCAGACTACACAGAGGGCAAAGGAGGGGGAAAAAAAGCACAGGTGTGCTACACACACACACACACACACACACACACACACACACTACTCTCTCCCTCTCACTTTCCATAAGGACCATGTTGCACACAATGCTTACTTCAGGCCAAACATTTGGACCCATAGCAATCAGTTTGGAAAAAACAAAACAAAAAGCAAACAAAAAAAAACACAAACAAAAAAAAAAAAAACATAGGAACATAGGAAAACACCTTACAGTCATTCTGCCCAAAAGCAGTTACTTCTTGTCTTTTTCCATTACATTATGATACTTGTTTCTGCACCATCGCTGATGTGACGTCCAACCCAAAGCGGCTGGTGTGTTGAGTAGAACATGCGACTGACTGAACCTAACAGTCACAGACACAGACACAGTCACAGGGTGACCAAGAGGAAAAGGCCGCATCTGGACTCAGAACAGTTAAAGTTAACTTCTAGCAGCTACTTCTTAAATATCCATGTTCAGTGTTTAATAAGAACGGCCAGCTTTACTTGACCAGAGAGGGTATATTATAAATGTGGTTGAGTGACAACCCTGGTTTGTTAGACCCAGAGGTAGTCGTAAAACTGAGAGAAGAGGAGCTTGTTGGTCAGTCAAACAGTTGACCCCTGGCCTCTTTCTACTAACAGGTTAACAACTATCTCTGGCTTAACTAAACCAGGGTTATCACTTAACCACCTTTATAGTACATCCCCCCAGACTGACAGACATAATTGAAAGAAACATAAAAAAAGAAGAAGAAAAAAACTCCCCACTAACAGTGGTAATAAACATTTACAACATAAATCAGGCCCTGCTGTAAAATGTCCGACAGTCACTTCAGGACGTCCTTTTTTTTCTTTCTTTCAGTAGTGGAGAGGGAGAGCAAAAACAATTAGCCTCCCCCTTATACAAACGGCCGATTGCGCCTCACTCGCCCGATCCCCAGTAAAACGAAGATGTAGAAACAGGTCGTGCTGCTTCCCACTGCAGGCACGTCATAGCCCTTAAGGGTGATGCACATCGGCAACGAGTCCATCCATCCGCACAGACAGACACACAGACAGACAGACCGACGCACGCACGCACGCACGCGCGCACGCTCGTCTACAGCCCGACACATGTACCTGGGGAGGAAGGCATTTTTCAATGCACAATCACACACATAAGTTCTGAAGATGCAAACAGATCCATACATGCACACAAACACACACAAGGCAAATAAAATGGGAAGAGAACATACAAGTTGGGAGCCGTCTTTAATCTGTGGATAAACTATTATATGGAGGAAAAAAATATACAAACAAGATTTACAAATGACCTTCAAGTTTAAAACCTAAAACAGGCTCTCCCATGCTCTCTGTCTATCTCTCATCTCACACACACTCTTACACACACACACACACCTCAGGTGAGGGGTGTAATGGCCAGGGTGTCGGAAGGGTTGGCAGCACTACTTAACCGTGTGTGCGTGGTAATGTGGGACGGTGTTCTCACACTCATTACACTGTGCTGCTCGTCAAAAATTATGGAAGGAAAAAAAAACACAAAAAGAAAAAGAAAAAAAAAGGTACACTTTTTTTTGCAAGGAAGGCGGGGGCTACGCCGTTTGGACCACTGGGTTTTTCAAGTCTCCCCGAGCCGGATGTAAACCAACCGAAATAAACGACTTCCTCTTGTCAGCTGACTCCACGGCACTCCGTTCTGAGTAAGTGCACAGCCCCATGTCTGTTCACACAAACGCCAGTTTCTGCGTCTGCATTGGTGTGTGTGTGTGTGTGTGTGTGCGTACACATCATTGTGTACTCCTGTGTGACAAGGGTAGTGGAAATCCATGTACGCAAGTCAGTGTGTGTGATTGGTAAAAGGAGCGTGTCGTTCAGTTCTTCCGGACTTTCCATGTGGATGATGTCCTCTGATCCCCCTCACTGCAGCTGGACTCTGTATGCACAGATAAGAAGCTTGACCTGTGGAGGAGACACAGAGATCTTTGTTTAGAGCAATTCAACTCAGAATCCTTAAAGTTACATTGGTGTAACTGCTCAGTTTCATTTAAGTAAATTGGAAAAAGGTTTTTAAAATTCAATTTTCCGTCAAAGGGCCTCCAGGGGTGGCAGTACTGTCCATTTCAGTTACTGCTAGAAAAAGAACAAAATAACTTAGATTCTAGGTTCATTTCTATGTTTTACAAAAACATTCATTGCGTTTACAGTGTTGGACGACAAATTTGGCTCATTTAACAAAATGGAAGCAGGTTTACGATCTCCTCTGGCCATATGCTGGTCATTTTTAAACCATGTGAAGATCAAGTTCAAAACAATTTTAAGATCTGTTTCAGCTACCAAGCTACCAAGTACACTTAATTAGAGCAACACACAACACTAACTATTAATATTCGCAGATGTAATCTTCATTTAATCACTCGCCATATATATACATATATATATATATATATATATAGATGGATATAGATAGACAGATATATAAAACAATGGGCTAAAATAGCTTAGACAGTCTAAGACTAGACAGTGCACGCAACCACGCAATAGGTATCCATGACTACTAATGCGTAGCAGCTTTTTTTTTTTTTTAAGTGACTGAGAGACATCTTACGCCTGCCTTGTGTGTCTATGCACCCAATGACTTTCCCAGGCTGGCATTTCTGTATCCAATTCGTTCTTGTACTATTTATAAGTGTACATTTATAACGTAGATAAATAGCAGGCGGGCTGTGGAGACGGGTTCGGCCCAGGTGTGGCCCTGGTCTGGTCTCAAATGGCAAATGCCATTTTATCAGGCAGTGCTCATGTGTTGAAATGTGAATATGTCTTTTCTGAATTCTGGGAAGAGATATAGGCTTCCCCTGTGCAGGCACGGTCGATTCGAACATTGCTTTGTTTCTCTATCAATTAAGCTTGTTAACAGCCAGAAATGAATATGATGGCCTTGTACGGAAATAAATGTATACTAACGACAGCTGGTGTATGGATGTTGGTGAGTGAATAGACAAATGACTGCGTGTGACAGTGTGGGGATGTGTGACTGAACCTATATTTATGACAGAATGAATGTTTCTGGTATATTTTTGACAGAGTGAATGTTTTTGGTATGTTGACATGGTGATGTGGTTTAGGGTGATGTGATATGAGGTGATGCGAATGCGTATGGGGATGCTGGAGGAGGAAGTGGTTTGGTTTGGATAGTTCAGGGCAGTGAGTGAGAATGTCCAATATCAGCCTGTGGCTACTCCACTTATGTCTTTTTATTTGATGTTATGTTTGTACTGCATGTTGTACTGTAGGATGTACTGTTTGCACTGTACGTTGTGCTGTTGTGTGTTATTCATGTTGCTGCAACTCTTCCTATTTCCAAGACTAATACTCCCCGGTTAGCCTGGTAAACCCGCCCCTCGTACTTCATTTCATTTTGTACAGAGGGTCTGGACCGGAATCTCTTGAGGGTCATTTAGTCGGCCCCAGCAAGACCAATCCAATCAGTGAACAGAGGGTGTGTTCGTTAGCCGTGACGTTGACCTTGTGTGCTACATTTAAATTGTAGTGCGTAGGAAGGCTAATTGCATATGTGACGACCAGGCGTTAGCGATTGGGTAAAGGCAGAGGCACTTTTTAAAAAAAAGTTCAGCAGAGTCCACACCTCCAACAAATCGTTTCTGACGGTGTCTGTTCCAGACCCTCTGTACAAAATGAAACGAAGTACGAGGGGCTGGTTTACCAGGCTACTCCCGGGTAGCGTTTATTGAAGTTTTTAGCACATCCAGCTCCGCTCGTATCAGGCCTCGCACACGCCATCACAGATGTGGCCCTGTGTCACGTATGCTCTGGCTTTGCCAGGCACACATTACTGCATCTAATCCACTGCTGTGCCACAGTTTGTATGAATGAGTTAGGTAAATGACTACCGGAGGTTCCAGAAAGTAAAAACCTTGATGTGTTCATTCTGCATTCTGTAATCTTAACACAGGTGATTTTACTATTCTGCTGATCTATTGGTGTAGTGATTTGTGTGCTCACTAAGATCAGCTGGCTTCGAAAAATGGGGGGTCTCCGGCAGGGTTCCTTACTTCCTGAAGCCAGGATCTTCACCGTCTGATGATTTTCACTACTAAACCTCTCTTGGGCCAGCTTTGGCCCTGATCCGGCACACATGTGGGTTATATTTATTCCTCACACACTACCTTAAGCTGTGCTGATTAACACACACACACACACACACACACACACTCCCGTAAGCACTCTGGCTGTGTTTAGCACATTCAGCCTCTGCACCTCCACCCAACTTGCCTTAGCGGTGGGGGCCTCGGCCAGCCTGATGAACAGTTTGTTGGCTCCCAGCACCGGACTGAAGGAGTAGATGAAGTGACTGTCCTGCAGGGGGCAGCAGACACAACAGATGTTAAAATGGTACATGGGCTGCATTTATACAGTGCATACAGTGCTCACTCACACTCAGCAAACATAACAGATGTTAAAATGACGCATGGTACATTTAGTATTTTTATACTCAGTAGTGTGACCCTAAGTGCTTTACAATTCATTTCCTCACACACTCATTTATACACAGATGTGTATAAATGCCTGCCATAGGAGGAGATAACCAGCTTCTCTGGAGCAGTATGTGGTTCAGTGTGTGGCTCACTTTAAGCTAGTCAGGAGGAACTGGCATAGAACCACAACACTACGATTGCTGGTTAACTTCTTTACCTCCCAAGCCACTTCTACCCCACCACTCAGCAATCAATCTTATCCCACATCTTGCAACCTTTATCCAATTCAAAGGTTTATCCAGCCACCCTGCTGAATATTTCTGTTGCTATAACAGATGAACAGGCGGTAGGTTACAGATAAAAATGTATTGTATAAAATGTACAAGAGACTGAACAATTTTCAAGAGGGGAAAATAACATGAGCATTGTGCAAGATTTTTTGGGAAAGTGGTGCAAATCAGGTGGTGCAAATCTGGAAATCTCCTTAATACTCCAACTTTGAATGTTCTTCCTTGCTATCAGCAGCCACAGGCCTCTTTAATAACCTGTCTAAGCACTCTATTTTGCAATAACCAAGTGTCCACAAAGCAAGAGACGGCTATATAAGGCTATATATATTCAGGTAGCCATTTTCTCAGACAACTGCCTCTCTGACCTGACTGCAGAAGACCTTGAGGCAGATTTAGCACACTGTGAAGTGGCGGCGCCCTTTTCTGCTGTTCAATGACGGCGGCACAAACATGACCTTCATGGCGGAGTCATCAGAGAAAGACAAACTTTACCTGTGTCCTCAACAAGACGTTTGTGTGTGTGTGTGTGTGTGTTTGTGAAGTTTGCAAAGGAGCCTCTAAACAAGCCTAATGTATAGTGAAACCCTCCTGTGGTTGAAATCATATTTTTTGCTGCAATGAGCAGGGGTTTGCTTAGAGGAAAAGGGGGATGCAGAGTTCCATAAAAGGAACACCTGTCCAAATGTTATGCATGGGGGCCGACTGATCACGTGTCAGATTTGTGCCACAGCTGGTGATAAAGCAAACATCCCACTAACAGAGGGTAGAATGCTGCGGGGGAAAAAAATAACAGCAAATTCTACATGTAATTGTAAAAATGCTGAAGAATGGTGAAGGCGATATGCCACAGAAAGATGACGGCTTCTACTATTCCAAGATAGTCATCCTAAACACCCCACAAAATCCACAATGGGCTAAGTGCACGCGGTGAGGTTTTTGCCTTGGCCCTCACAGGCCTGCCAGGAAGTGTGTGGGCAGAACTTAAGAGAGCTGCACATCCAACACAGCCTCAGGCTGGGGATAGTGGAAAAGTGTGGAATAGTGGAAAATAACAAAATAACATAGCTCAAACAAGCATGGAAAACCTCTTCGCTAGAGAGAGAGACAGAGAGAGAGGGAGAGGGAGAGGGAGAGGGGGAGGGGGAGGGGGAGGGGGAGAGGGAGAGAGAGAGAGAGAGGCCAATGACCTTACGTTGCTAGTAGTATTTTTGCTGAGAACCTTGAGGGTTTAAATGGGCTTTGAGTTAAAGCTGTTTGAGAGATCATACCTTATTTTTCATCACTTTCCTATTCACCTGGTCTGCAGGACTGCACACACTGTTTTCAATGACATTTGTAGTTTGCTTTAACTCCCAGTATTAGGTAGGCGGGTACGACCAAACACTGCATGAGCACCTATAGTTACATACAACTGTCATGTTTATACACGTAACTATTAGTTCACTGCTTTGTATCTTTGCAGAAATCTTAAATAGTGGCCTAAACTGCCCCTTGGTCATGTCATGTCACAGGGTTAGGGGAGTTTGAGGGAGCAATGATATAATATGTGATAAAATTGATTTCTGTTGACAGACCAGGCATTTTCAAGCATGGAATGAAACGTCTTTAACTGGTCAAGGTGCAGGGGAACCCTGTCAGCATTTGTAAACGTGTAACGTATGAGTCAATATTTCTAAATGGGAAACATGTACCCCCTTGCTGCCCAAACCTGAGCTTACAAGCAAAAAAAAAAAAAAAAAAAGATCTTCACAAGTTGTGGTGTCCACCAAAACAGGAAGTGACATCACAGAGGGCCGGGACCTACCAGAAAGATGGGCAGCTGGAACTTGTCGTTGAGGACGACAGCGTGGACACTGCAGGGCCCACACAGGCGGGCCGTGATCTCCGTCAGGAAGTTGGCGTGGAAGATGAAGAGGAGGATGCCCGATCCTGCCACACACCCACAAAACACACAGCAGCTGAGCCATGAATGGTGCTTTCTGGTGTGTGTGTGTGTGTGTGTGTGTGTGTGTGTGTGTGTGTGTGTGTGTAAGATGACGTGGGTGGTGGTGTGTGTGTGATGACGTGCGTGCCTGCCTGTGAGATGACGTATGTGATGGTGTGTGTGTGTGTGTGAATGCTAGTTTGTGTGTGTATATCTGTGTGTGTGTAAATTTTAATGACAGTGACAATCGCATAACAGAACAGCAGATGCATGAATGGTGTATGTGCAAATTTAGACCACACTGACAATCTTATCACAGAAAACAGGCAGGAATGGTGGTGGTGTGTGTGGTGGTGTATATTTGTGTGCGTGGTGGCGGTGGTTTGTGTGTGTGTGTGTGTGTGTGTGTTCAGCTTAGATCACAGAAAACAATAAGTGAAAATGATGTCAGGCAAAGGCATTAGTCTAATGCCACCTGATCTATTTTTATCAGTGACAGAACCCAGTGTTTGGACCCACACAGACGGAATGAATAGATAGTTTTGCGTCAGCTCTAAGCTTGTGTGTGTGTGTGTTTGTGTGCGTGTGTACATTCTCCAGGGTTGTGTGCAGAAGATTTAAGGTTTTGTGTGTTTGTGTGTGTGTACATTCTACAGGGTTGTGTGCAGAAGGTTTGAGGTTGTGTGTGCGCGTGTATCTATGTGTGTGTATATTCTTCAGGGTTTGCAGGAGGTTTGATGTTGTGTGTGTGTGTGTGTGTGTGTGTGTGTGTGTGTGCCTGTGTGTGTGTGTGTACCTTCTCCAGGGTTGTGTGCAGGAGGTTTGAGGTTGAAGTCCAGAGAGAAGTCTGGTCCCTCGCACAATCTGTGGCAGGCCAGGGGGAACACCGGCTCCAGCAAGGCCAAACGCGTCTCAAAGTACGCCCGGATTGTCTCCTCCGCTACTGCTGACAACCTGTGTGTGTGTGTGTGTTTTACACAGACAAAAAAAGTGTGACTGACTACAGCAACTTACTACCCACACAACCCCTTAGTTTGGTCTGCTTATTACCCACTCAAATCGCATCAGTCTCGAACTGTATCATTTTTTGCACTGTACGCAACCTACTACACTTATCCCAAAGGGGATGCCTGGCTGATGTCCATTCACATTTCTCAGCATCTACCCCCCTACTCAAAATAATACACCTTAAATTTAGTCAGCCTCTTATATAAACCATTATATTCAAACTCACACAGTGTGATAGAAGTGGGTTTGAAACTCGAGCATAACTTGAAGTGAAAACTGTCCTGATGACAACCCAGAGGGAGGAACTGACTGATGTTTTCCATGCCCATTTTTCAACACCATGGGATCTCGTGTAATATATATTCCCGACTAATACTCCTCTCTGGGCCTCCTTTGGGCCAAGCTCGTAACTCACATGTTAATGTGGTTTTTGATGAGGTCGTAGACCACCAGGTTGTTGCTGATCTTGGCGAAGTGCATGGCTGTGTTTTTGTGCTTGGACAGGATGTTGCTGTCCGCACCATACTCCAGTAGAAGGCGCACCACGTCTGCGTTGCCCCGCTTGCACGCCTGCAGAGAGGGGGCAAAAAAAAAAGTCCTTTCAGGAGTAATACAAATTTTACAAGTGTACGCTGAATTGAAGTCAAGTGAAAGCTTTGAGAAAACACATTTAACTTTGTTAGCAATCGATACCTCAGTTCAGTGCCTTAGGAATACACAATTGTAGAGCACAGCCCAAAGTGTTTATTTAAAAAAGCACTTCTACTACTAGCACTCTTCAGAGTCTAGTTTAGCTACCACACAATATAACAAAAGACACAAAATGAGGCACAAAATCTACACAAAAACAAAAATGTATCATAAATGAACTTAATAAATTAATGAAAACATGAAAATACTGTACTGTTGTCAGTTAAAACTTATTGTCAGTTAAATCAGAATTCTTCATCTCTGGTGACATACCACTGCCACTGCATTATTACTTGCCATATATTTCTTACATTTTGCACTTTTAGAAAACTTTAGTTCCATCTTACACCACAAACACCTCTTGTGCATTTTTCCAATTCTTACCTTCATCAAGGCCGTCTCTCCACCTTGTGTCTGTGTGTTGACGTGGCAACCTGCCTCCAGGAGAATGGCAACCGTGGTGAGGAAGTTCTGCAAATGCAGAGAGAAACAGCACAATAGAAGAGCCATGGGAGAAAGATGGTCAGGAGTAGCCTAGTAAACCAGTCCATTGTACCACACTTCATTTCGTGCAGTGGATCTGGCTGTGCTGCATTGAGAAACATTTTCTTCCTGGAGGTGTAGACTCTGCTGAAGTTTAAAAGGAGTGGCTCTGCCTTTACCCAGTCACTAATGTGTGGTTGTGACATATGCAGTTAATCTGGCTATAAGCCTGCCTACGCACTACTATTTCAAATGTAGCACACAAAGCACACATCGCTCACGGACACTCCCTCTGTTCACTGATTGTCTGTCAAAATGCTGCCTGAGACAACCATGTCAATGGAAGCACAGCCAGACCCTCTGTATGAAATGAAGTGCAGTATGAGGGGCTGGTTTACCAGGTTACATCAGGTGTAGATGGGTCAGCGAAAGACCTGCGTGGGCAATAAACCCGAACTCTAAACCGTCACACTAGGCAAGAGTAACAAAAAAAGAAATCTCCCTGAGTGACTGGTTCTGTGGACAGTCGTTGGTTTCAACACAATCTGAAAAATGTCATTTCCATCAGGTCCTAAACCGCCACAGTGAACAAAGGTCAAGGACACCACCGTCTTCCAAGAATTTACAACAGGATTCTGTCACATGACCACCCAGGGTGACATCACAGTGTTTGGATTTCTTAGAAAGACCCGTGATCATGTGGCAATCTCTACTTAGAGTGTAGTAAAAGCTTGATGGCCTTTTTTGATTTTATTAGTAATAAAAATTCCTGCTTTAATTATGGTTCTGATTTAGCAGTACAGAGGCAAAGGAGAGAAAGTAACAATTAGAATTTGATCCTTAAACTTCCATTCAACTCAACTTCCACCTGGGGGGGGGGTGTTACCCTGCATTTGCTCTTGGGATATGAGAATGCTGACCAATGTGCTGAATTACATCTGGCTGGGAGTAAAGCCTACGATACGCCCAGCTGATGGTCTGCCATCTGCCTGCATCTGGATGTTTACGGTCTGGTGTCCTATTTTTTGTTAATGTTGTGTCTAGCACTGTTGCCACTGTTTGTTGCTTTCAGAAGATTTTTGACCTTCAACCAGTGTCTGGTTTGGCTACTTTGGTACTTCACGTTGCCTATATGTTGCCAAGAAGCAAAGCAACAACTAGTTAATAGTCAGGTGTTCCCCTAAAAAACTGGCCTAAAGACGATTAAACTAATAAATGCAGTTTTTCTTTCTGACTCCCTACCTCCTCAACAAACCAAAAGACCCAGAGCTCACCACACCCAGTGCTTTTTAGAAAGTATCAGTCATAACTTCCTCTGGTGAGTCAGAGTGGCGTGAAAGCAACAAGCAAATGCTGCTAAGTTTACACTCTGTGTATTCACACATTTGTCTGTTAGTGCATCACGTGGGCGTGCCAGTTGCAGCGTATTCCGGTGCAAAATACACTTTTCAGGAACTTTACAGACAGACACAAAACAAAGCAGCAGGTGGCCTTCTTTCACCACTGGCTCGAGCAGTCACTTGGCTCAGCTTGGAGTGACTAAGCCAGGCGATGAAAGGCAGAGTTCTATATTGAGCCAAACGTTTGTAGTAAGTACCACTGGTTTTTCAGTATGACTCTACCCACCTACGCCTCCCAACTACATTTTGGACACATTAAGTGTTGGCGCCTCTAATGCTTGTTTCCCTCGGAGGCTTCGCTGCTCATCCGCTGTTACTGCTCTCCTGCAGCACTGCTCTGCTGCTTAACAGCCTGCATTTAGCACTGAGAAATAGCTCTGTGTACATACTGCAGTTTGTGCTATGTGTGTGTGTGTGTGTGTGTGTGTGTGTGTGTGTGTGTGTGTGTGTGTGTGTGTGTGTTGGAGAGTCCTATTCTCTTGTTGGCCTGCTGGAGTGCAGTAAAGCTGTTCCTCTTCAAGTGTGTGCGAATGTGCCCGTTTGTGTACACTGTTGGCGGTGTGCATTAAAGCAGCTGAGCTATTCCTGTTTGTGTGTGTGTGTGTGTGTGTGTTAGTGTTTGTGTGTGTGCAGGCGGCCTTTGTGTTGGAAAAGCCTATCTTCTCGGTGGTGTGCATGAGCATGGTCAAGCTGTTCCTCTGGGTGTGTTTGTGTGTGTGTGTGTGTGTGTGTGTGTGTGTGTGTGTGTGTGTGTGTGTGTGTGTGTGTAGGGAGAAATGTTCTTCTCAACTGTGTGCAGAAGCACAGTAGACCAATTCTTCTGTGTGTGTGTGTGTGTGTGTGTGTGTGTGTGTGAACCCTACCTTCTCGGCTGCGTGCATGAGTGCGGTGGAGCCGTTCTTCTGGCGGCCGTTGACCTTCACGCCCTTCTTGATGAGCAGCCGCAGGATGTCGTCATGGCCCCCCGCCGCCGACAGCATCATCAGCGACATACCGCTCGAATCCTGCAGGGGGCAGCACTGACACCATCAGCCACACCGCCACACTCAAGATTTCTCCCATTCATGACCAGTGCCATAACCACACACCACATCACAGGCTCCCAGCCCCACCATTACACTGGGGGGCACTCAAATTATACAGCACTCTCGCTCCTCTCAGCTGGAGATGGGATGCTTACCACAACTGCTCTACTGCGCTGACTGAGAGAAATTCCTACGAGAATGTCTTTGAAGTTTTTTCTTCTTTTGTTTTTAGAAAAACAGAAACTGTTGTTATATGTTTTTATTTATTCATATACTTCAGGCAACATAGCCTGTCTGTGAGCTAATGTAAAATTGAAAAGGGGTAGATTGCAAAAGAAAGGGGCAGGTATGGTCAGGCACCCACCTCCTGGTCCAGATTGTAGTCCACGTTGGAAGCGATTGCAAGTTTGACGGCCAGGTAATCTCCACTCTTCACCGCCTCCCGCAGCTCGCCTGCATCACATCAACACAAACACATGGGATGAATATGAATGTACCGGCAAGAGTTACAGTTATTTAAAATCAGTGTTGCAGTGTGTGTCTGTGTGTGGTCTGTTTGAGTGTGTATGAGTGTGTGGGGGGCATCTGTTTGAGTGAGTGAGAGTAAGAGTGAGAGAGAGAATGAGAGTGAGAGAGAGAGAGAGAGAAGAGAAGGCCAGGAAGTTAACTAGCATAGGAAGCGGGAGAGCTATTAGAAGCGCTTTTTCCGCTCCTATGTGGTCTGATTCAGACACCTGTTTAACAACACAGCATGAGAGTGAATATCAGGTGGCAATAACTGGGGGGAAAAAAAGCGCTGCACATATGTTTTTTGACGACTGATGTTTGAGCTCTGTGTGTGTGTGTGTGTGTGTGTGTGTGTGTGTGTGTGTGTGTGTGTGTGTGTGTGTGTTTTAGAGAAAGCACCCAAAAAGGGAAAGCAAACAAGAATTTGTGGAAACAAGACGTTGAAAAATAAAGTTTTTATATGAGTGTGCATGACTTTACTTGAGTGTGTCTGTGTGTACGCACTTTAGCGTTTCTGTGTGTGCATGTTTGTGTGTGTGTGAGGGAGAGAGAGAGCGACAGGAAGTTAACTGGCATAGGAAACGGGAGAGATAATTATTAGAAGCACTTTTTCTGCTCCTATGTGGTCTGATTCAGACACCTGTTAAACATCACAGCATGAAAGTACATATCAGGTGGCAGTAACTGAAAAGAAAAGAAAAATCTCCACCCACGGTGCACATATTTGAGCACTGATGTTTAAGCACTGCGTGTGTGTGTGTTTTCAAGAAAACACCCAAAAAAGGGAAAGTAAACAAGAATTTGTGGAAACAAGACATTGAAAAATAAAAAGGTTTTACATGAGTGTGTATGACTCTACTTGAGTGTGTGTATGAGTACGCACTTTACCGTTTTTGTGTGTGTATGTGTGTGCCTGTGGTTTTGCACTCACTAGGAGTTAGTGGCTCTCCAGAGAGGATCTCGTCCTCTCCGTTCAAGTGTTTCTGAAAGTCCTCCAGCGTCATCCAGTCCAACTTAATATCCACCCCCAGGTTCAAGGAGGCCTGGCCCCGATCTGTTCACAAACACACACACACAACATGCATAAACACACACAAACTCCAATACGTCATGTTTAAACATAGCAGCTGACCGATTTTAAATATAAGCTATTCCGAAATAAGAACTGAACATGAAGTGACAAGAGAAACGCACAGAACCTGTTGCTGATAAACTACCCAAACCCTGCCTGTCGCTACTGGGCTTAGAGAGCTACTAATCCCTTATGTCCCTTAGGCGCATGTGCTTTGACCTTAGACAACATCTATACGCATTCATAAGCATCTCACAAAAGGGCTTTTTTAAATACAAGCACGTATATAAGGAGTACATGGGTCGACACAATACCACCTCTCCCCATTTTCTGCCCTGACTATAAATATGGGCAAATGTGGGCAGCTGTGGTCTAGTGGTTAGGGCGTTGGTCTTGGGATCGGGAGGTCACAGGCTCGAGTCCCACCCTAACCATAGCTGAAATGCCCTTGAGCAAGGCATCTAACCTCACATTGCTCCAGGGACTGTAACTGAAACCCTGTAAATAACTGTAAGTCGCTCTGGATAAGAGCGTCAGCTAAGTGTAACGTAGTAGTAGTAGTATTAAATAAATACATCCACAAACAAAACAAAGACTTGAGATGACATGAAAGCACTGAGTTGGTACCCGACCCGTACCACCTGCCTACTCTGGTCTGCACATGCTCGTAATTAGGTACCAGGAAAAGGATCAATTTTCAGGCTTTATCTGTACCAGAGAAACGGCGCTGAAACACTTAACTGCTAAGCAAAACATCTGACAGTTTATTCATTTTACAAAGTTTAATACATTTTACTTCGACTAGAACATGCTGTGGTTGTCTGTGTGCACATGCTCAGAATGGGTCAGGCATGCGGTGACAGATCTGGTGCTGACACACAGAGTGAGTGAGTGAGCGAGCGCTTTACCAGGCGTTTTGTCCGGCCGCTCCAGGGAGTCGGTGGTGTCCTGATTGTCGTCGCAGGTGCCGCCCAGCCGCGTCTCGCTGTCCTGCCTCTTCCGCCGCCGCTCCCTCCAGCGGTTGGCCTCGTCCGCGTAGTCGGGGGTGGATGACTGCGTCGGCTCCAATCGCTCTTTTCGCCGCCTCTCCTCCTCCTCCGCTGCCGCCGCCTTGCGCTCTTCGACCTTTGACCTTGCTCCGGCGGGCTCCTCCCTCTGTTCGGAGGAGTCGAGGCCGGCGTCCGCCTCTGAAGTGGCGGGGCTTTGTCCGGATCGCGAGGCTGAGACGGACAAGCAGACGCCATGAGTCAGGGACAGGGGTCAGACAAACAAGGACGACTACTTACAGCCGCTTCAGCAGCAATGGAGCAGGTCAACAGGAGTGGTATGCTTGGCGGGAGAGAGAGCCAGGGAAAAATATACACAGAGAAAGAACAGAAAACAAAGACCAAGTCAGGGACAGACAGAGAACGAGGGAAAAAAAAGAGACACTGAGAAGGCCGGATTTTGTGACTTTAAAGGAACACTCCATTTTCCAACTCTCAGCGTTTAACAGCTGAGCTTTAGCATGTTTAAATCCATTTAGCCGATCTCTGCAGATCTGGAAGCTCTGGGCCTTTTCTGCTGCTGGTCTAATCTGTTTCGATGATTTATGCTAAAATAATAGCTAAAGTGCCACTGCCAGATTTGGACGTCGGCTGAATTGATTTCAAAAAACAGAAAAACAACTGTACCAGTTCATAATTCGGTATATGTTGCATCAAATGTTCTTGTTTTTTTTTTCCTATCAAAAGCACTGTGTGACCTATTCACACCCAAGTTCTCCTTTAAGACATACGCACTAAGACCCGAAACATACACTACTGGTACAATAGCAACCCTGCATTATGCCATACGTCATGTTTACACCAATTTCCCCAATATGCCTGGACAGGAAGTGAAAGCAGGAACAACTCTGGGCAACAATAGAAGCATTAATTAAACATTCCAGCCATACTAAGGATTCCTCAGAGCGCTGGCTTAGGCAGTGCCATTCATGTGCAGGAGTTGGGTACAAATTTGTGAGCAGCACAAAGATAGAACTGTGCTGACAGACACACTGAGATGCACACACAAAGGGAGGGAGAGAGCGAGAGCGAGAGGGAAAGAGACAGACAGACAGAGAGAGAGACGGAGAGAGAGAGGGAGAGAGAGAGGGAAAGAGACAGAGATGAATGGGTGCACAGAGACAAACAAAGAGACACAAAAAAGGAGAGATGCACAGAGACACATACAAGGACTTGTACACCCCCCCCCCACACACACATACACACAGAAAAAAAGAGGAAGAGAGATAAACATAGAGAAAGAAAGACACACAGAAAAAACGGGAAAAAAGGAGAGAGACAGAGATACACACACACACGCACACACACCCACACAGCCAGCCAGCCAGACACACACGCGCACACACACACACACACACACACACACACACACACAGCCTTTCTTCCTCGGCTGCCTCACCATCTCTGGGCTTGTCGGCGTCTGGCCGGCGGGCGGGGGACTCCTTCATGGGCCTGGTCTTCTTGTCCGCCTTGGCCGCGCTCTGCCATGTCAACAACAAACAACACGCGGCTTCAGACATCAGTGCACTCCACACGCGGAGGCAGCAACACAGGGGGAAAGGGAGAGGAGCAGACGGAGAAAGAGAGAGAGAGCGTGTGCAAGAGCCAGACAGAGAGAGAGAGACAAGACATGAGTGAAAGGGAGAGAGTGAAAAGACATGCTGAAATAAGAGCCGTCCACAACCTGATGATCAGGGGTTGACGTGACACTGGCACTGCTGAGCATATACGCTTGCTCCACGCAAGTCCTGCCAACAAGGGGTAGCCCAACTGTATTACCCACTTTGCACTGTTCAGGGACTCTTGATTTGGGGAATGCAACAACTGTAGTAGTTTCGGGAGCAGTGTGACTGACTTAAGTGTGCTCAAAGCAAAAGCAATGCAACAACCATGGAGGACAGTGCAGAAAAGAGCTGGGTGTTTACTCCCTGACCCAATTTGTTTTGCCTACCTACACCAACTCCCTGACCATTAGGTCACAGGGAGTGACACGCGCGCACACAAACACACACACACACACACACGCACACACCTTTGGGACAGGTGACCTCAGCCAGTGTGTGTGTGTGTGTGTGTGTGTGTGTGTGTGTGTGTGTGTGTGTGTGTGTGTGTGTGTGTGCGCGCGCCACTCCCTGTGACCTAACGGTCAAGGAGTTGGTGTAGGTAGGCAAAACAAATTGGGTCAGGGAGTAAACACCCAGCTCTTTCCTGCACTGTCCTCCATGGTCAAAGTGCCCTTGAGCAACGCGCCTACCCCCACGTTATTCCAGAGGGACTGTCCCTGTACCTCATTCACTGCAAGCCACCCTGAATAAGTGTGGGCAAAATGCAATGTAATGTAATGTAATGTAATAAAAATGTAATAAAAATGTAATAAAAATGTAATAGTTCCTTTAGTTACCTTTTCTGGGCCGGCGGTGCCCGGCTGTCGCCTGTGTGGCACGCGGTCCTTGGCCTCGCAGTTGAGCAGGAACTCCTCGAACAGGTTGGAGACGCCGCGCTCCTTGTCCCCACTGGCCGACGCCACGTCCCCCCTGCCCCCCTCCTCGTCCTTGCCCCGCCCCGTGGAGGCGGAGGACGAAGAGGAAGACGAGGAGGAAGATGGCGCCCTCTGTGGTGGGGCGGCCGCGGTGCTGGTGGCGCCCGACTCCTGCCCCTTTTTGTCCCGCCCCTTGGCCTCCGAGTCCTCCTCGGTGCCTTTGGACCCCTTGTGGCTCTTGGCGCTGCTGGTCAGGCTCTTGAGCTTGCTCACAGTGCTGTCCTTGAGCGGTGCCGAGCCAGAACCGGACCCGGAGGCCTCTGGCTTTTTGGACTTTTTGTCCAGGATGAGCTCCTTCAGGCCCTGCAGTTTCAGCTCCGACTTGCTCTTCTTCTGCTTGAGTGACGCGCCGCCGCTGCTGTCCGACTTCTGGTGCGCCCGCTCCCGCTCCTTGTCCGACGACGTCTTGCCCTTCGCCGGCGCATCGCTTTGGCTCTCGCCGGCCGTCGCGTCCTCATGGGTTACCGACTGCGTCTCCGCGGCGGTGACCTCGCTGTTGGTGCCCTCGTCGTCAGACGAGTCCAGGGTCTTTTTGATTTTACTCTTTTTCTTCTTCTTCATCCCAGCGTCCTCCGCGCTCTCCTTCTCTTGCCGCCTCTGCTTGCCGCCATCTTTGGTCTTGCTGTCCTTCTTGTGCTTCTTGGGGGCGACGGGTGCGTCCGAGTCGTCGGACTCCTGCAGCCTGCGCTTGCTCTCCTGGGCCTTGTGGTCTTTGCGAGACTGCTGCTGTGCGAAGGAGGTGGATGACTCTTTTGTCTTTTCGTTGTCCTCCTCCTCCTCCTCCTCCTCCTCGTCCGTCTCTGGCGCCGGCAGCGGTTTGTCCTCCTTCCACTTTTTCTTCTTCTTCTTCTTCTCCTTCCGGGAGAGCTCCTCGTCCTCGTCGGGCTCCACCTGCTGCTGCTGCTTCTTCTTCTTCTTCTTCTTCTTGACGGGCATGGCCACGGGCCGGTCCGACTCGCTGCTGTCCGAGCCGGCGTGGAAGATGTCGCTCTTTAGCTGCAGCTTTGTGGAGAACAGAAGAAGAAGAAGAAGAAGAAAAAAGAAACAGACAAAACTAAATAATTAGTTTTATATTAGTGGCAGCCACTACAAGCTTGGCAAGTACTATGCAGTTTTTTTTAAAAGCATTTTTCAAAATGTCAAACCAAAACAAAAACCTTGTGGAAATAAAAAGTTAAACACCCACACAACACAGCCTTACAATATTTACATTCAGCACTAGCTAGAAGATATACTACCCTGTGTTTTATACTATTTACAGTCAAGGGGACTGAATTATGTTGCCACACAATTACTTTAAAAACATTAACTAGCAACCTACAACACAACACAAAAAAACTAAAAAAGTCTAACCCTGAGGACTAAAGTGGTACTACCTTTCAAAAGGGTACTACAGTTAAATCCATCACACAAATCAAAACCACACACAAAAACAAAGAAAAAACCCACAACTAAAACAAAAACAAAAAGGACCAATCAGGGTGCAGTTCTACTGTGGCTTGGCTATTATGACACCACCATGCTGCCGTGGGGCATGTGAAGGATCCCGCCCACGAGCCCAGAGTCATTAGATGAGTATTACCTTTCCAGGGGGGGTTGGTGCACGGGTGGGCCTTGAGCTATCTTCGCTGCAAGGGGTCTAAGATGGTATAAACGTACATGCATCAGCCAAAACAAATGGTGCTGGACTCAAGGTGGACATGGGGGGGCTGGCTTCAGGTTTGGCTAAGTCATGGTTCATTTACTTCTATTGAATGCGCTATGCAATGCCTTTCGGAAGGGTTGGACGTTTCAGTAAGAGATAGGCCTCTTCATTTCGGTGGTCTGTCTGGCTTGACTGAACATCAGATGAGATCAGAAGAGATCTGTCAACAAATTAGAAAGCAGCTGGCATAATCTTGTCCATACATTACCAACTAAACCCTCGCAGGAGCAATAAAAACTTAAGCCAGCTGCTTTCCAATTTGATGGCTGTGCACTGGCAAATCTCAGCTGATCTTGTCTGATGTCTTTTTAAGCCAGTCAAGTCAGCCATCCATCCGCCCAGGCAGCCAAGTCAACATGAACGTGCCCACTCATTTCAGACAGATTCTGGTTTTAAACCACCACTTCCTATTTGTCATGCGGACCATTACACAAATCAATCTATTTGGCGTCTTGTAATGTCAAAGAGCTTGGGTGACTTCTGTTAAATTCTGCTTTTTGTTTTTCTATTTGATTATTTATTTTCTTTTTTTGTTTCCCCAGTGTTGATGGCACCCCTCACAGTGGCTTAATGTGGGGATTAGACACAGGCTTTGGAGCCTTGGGAAAAATGGGCCAGACCGACTTCAGATACGTCTAGATACTTGCCCAGATATTTTTGGTACTACTACTCTTAAAGTCCATCAGTCTTCAGCTGTGGTTAGGTTTGTAACAAACCACATTAAGACATTTTCCCCCTAAGAGAAAAACACTTTACTCATGTCAACATTTTCCATACCTAAACATTATCATTTTGCAATTATTTATTTTTTTACTACACAGCCAGTTGTCATTTGCACCAAGATGTGACATATTAGTGGTTTCTGCATTACAACTTTTCCACACAACCAAACACACTTCTATTCACTTCTTCTCCCTCTTCTATTATTGTCATGTCTGGGAATGTTTTTAGCAGTGTTTTTAGTTTTTAAGTTTTCCACACCAGCAAAAGCCTTCAGCATCTTTATATCTAAAGCCTTCCAAAGTTTCCTGACAGGACTATTCACACAGCTCTAGCAAGTGTGAAATCCAAGGTGAATATTTACAGTGCAGCTAGAGAAGGGTGGTGGTGGGGGCATGAGTGAGTTGTTTAATTGATCTGTGCGGTGCTGTGCGGTCCTCTCACCCCACTGGACTCCTTCTTCATCTTGTTCTCGGCCAGGCACTTCTTGTAGGCCAGCAGCACCTCGCGGCAGTCCTCTAGGTGCGCCTCGGGCTCCCAGGTGTCGTCGTCCGATGTGTAGTTCTTCCAGCGCACGCGGTACAACACCTCCCCCTGCAAAAGGTCAAAGGTCATATACTGTGAGCATTAAAGCACTACTTTCGACTTACTTAAAGCACTAGTTTCGTCTTCAGTCGCCCTACAAGTTGGAAGCGCAATTGTTTCTCATCGAGAACTACAGAGAGATGCTCCACTCTTCCAAACGTGCTTAGTGTGGTTATAGTCCACAGAGGACAGCAAAAACTAAACCATAAAATTACTTAGGAAGCCCTCTAAAAAATATAAAAAGTCAGTCAGACAATGAAATGAAAATAAGGCAAAGTTGCGTACAATAATTAATGACAAGTGGACAGAATGCCAATATTCTGTGCTACATTAAGCTACATGCTAGACATGGTTCAGTGTTTTAAGAATGGTTAACTAATAACTCAGGTAAGGTGTCTTGCAGCAAAATACACTCATCTTGTAATGACTGTCACACACAAACATGCCGGTAGAAGTGAATATGTGGACGTCTGACACAAGCCCCCATGTTGGACAACAAAACTTCCAGTAAATGAAAAACACAAACGAGTACACATGTGAAAACAGACACCCACACGTCATGTGTTCCCAAATGTGTGTGTGTCATCACCTGATCTGCATGTTTACACTCCCACAGTCAGTCCTAAGGTCTCCCTATATACTGTGAGGCAATGCATGTAAAAGTGGGGCAGGGGTCCAGGCCCTGCAACTGTATCAGCTGACAAGATGGGCAAAGGGGTTGGGTGTGTGTGGGGGGTGGGGTGAGAGGGTTGGATGCATAGACATCCTATACATATATACATATATAGGATGTCTATGGTTGGATGTGTGTGTGGGGGAAGGGGTTAGGGGGGTATGTGGGATGATCGTTCACACCAAGTGGCTTTCCAATGGATCTCTGAAGGGAATATGATCTGCTTGATGCACTGTGCACTCTGCCCTGCAAGGGTAAAGGCCAGTCAAGGACATACATACACATACACACACACACACACACACACACACACACACACACACACGGACTTCCTGACACACTAAATCCTCTTAGCAGTCAATAACTATGCACACACACACACACACACAACCTCACAACTAAGAGAGAGGCAACACACAGTGTGTAATCCCTGAGCCCTACAGAGACTCGACTACTACACAGACAATATCTGCCTCCAGTCTGAGTAACGGTTTATCCCAGAGCAATGCAAACAGAGAGAGAGAGGGAGAGAATGGGTGTGTGTGAAAGTGTGTGTGAAAGACAGAGAGAAAGAGCAGAGAGAGTGTGTGATTGAGACAGAGGCAGAGCAAGAGAGAGAGAGAGAGAGAGAGAGAGAGAGAGAGAGAGAGAGCGTGTGCTAGCCCTAGGCCAGTGTGTGTGAGTGTGCATGTGTGTGTGTGAGAGAGGAGGAGAAAGACAGAAATACGCAAGCAGAGAGAGTGGGCGAATGAGTAAGAGAGAGAGGCAGAGCGAGAGATAGAGGGGCAGAGCGAGAGATAGATAGATAGAGAGAGAGAGAGAGAGAGAGAGAGAGAGAGAGAGAGAGAGAGAAGGCAGAGAGTATGAGAGAGCACATGACCAAGCTGGCGAGAGAGAGAGAGAGAGAGAAAGAGAGAGAGAGCAAGACGGCGTGATGGCCCAGCTGTGTGTTTAGCTCAGTGCATAGAGCCGGTTGAATGGGTCAGTTCCTACTAGCGGCAGATGCCTTTTATCCTCACGTTGATTACTGTTATTAGGCAGCAGGAACACAGCATTTCTGCAGCCTCTTTTGTGCTCCTCGCCCACTGTCAGCTTATCTCCCTCCGTATGTGTGTGTGTGTGTGTGTGTGTGTGCGTGTGTGTGTGAATGGCCACTGTGAGGTTATCTGTCTCGGTGTGTTTATATGCCCACTGTGAGGGTCTCTCTCTTACTGTGCTGTGTATGTGTGTGTGTTTGTGAGAGAGAAAAACAGAGACTGTGTCCACTGTGAGGTTATTTCTCTCGGTGTGTGGGTGTGTGTGTGTATGTGTTTTAGAGTAAGGCAAAAAAAAGAAAGAGTAAGCATATGTGTGTGTGTGTATGAGCAAGAGAGAGACAGGGTGTGTGTTTTCCAACAGATGCAACCATAGCACAGATGCTCAGACCCCCATACCCACACCCTTACACATTTAGTTACACAAATCAGCTTACACAGATACACACTCAGCAAGAGCATCTCCTTTCTCACAATCACACACACACATCGGTTATTTCACTTCCTGCTCTGCCGGTCACCTGTGTTCTTCCCTTCCAGGACCTTTGCACCGCCTCCTCTCTCTGCTCCCTCCCACACACACACACACACACACACACCTACACACACACACATCTCTGCGCTCATCCCCTAACGTGTTCTTCTTCCCCTAGTCCCACACACACCCACACAGCTCTGCATTCATCCCTTTATGCCCCTCTGTTCCTCACCACCCTCAACACACACACACACATCCCTTCACCTCACCTCTTCCCCCACTCCCAGTTCTGCACTCATCCCCTAGCCCCCCTTCCTCCACTCCCTCTCACAGCTCTGCATTCATCCCTTCATCCTCCCCTCTTCTTCACCCCCCAACCCACACACACACACACTCATCCCTTCACCCTTCCTCCTCGTACAGCTCTGCATTCATCCCTCCATCCCCCTCTGTTCCCCACCACCCCCACCAAGACACCCACACACTCATCCCTTCACCCCTCTTCTTCCCCCACCCCCTCACAGCTCTGCCCTCATCTCTTCAACCCCCCCCCCTCCCACCCACACACTCATCCCTTCACCCCTCTTCTTCCTCCACCCCCTCACAGCTCTGCCCTCATCTCTTCAACCCCCCCCCCCCCCCCCGCCCCACACACACACCCACACACTCATCCCTTCACCCCTCTTCTTCCTCCACCCCCTCACAGCTCTGCCCTCATCTCTTCATCCCCTCTCTTCCTCTTTCCACTCACTGTCCCACATCACTTTTCCTCCTCTCCATCCCCCCTCCCCCTTCTTCCACCACAGCCTCTCCTACCCATTCTCTCTGCAGAGGAGATGAACACACACACACACACACACACACACACACACACACACCCATTCTCTCTGCAGAGATGCACACACACACAAACACTTCAAACACACACACTCCCCCTTCTTCCACCAGTCTCTCCCTCCCATTCTCTCTGCAGAGGAGATGAACACACACACACACACACACACACACACTCTCCCTTGCTCAACATCCTCCGCCTCTCTCCATGTACTGCAGCCTGTGGCCAGAGGCTTCCCTTATGGTTCTCTCACACCCATTTTCTCTGCAGAGTAGAGAACACACACACACACACACACACACCTCATAGTTCACACACACCAGTTTCTCTGCAGAGTAGATGGAAACAAACATGCGCTCTCTCTCTTTTACACACACAAACACACACACACACACACACACACACACGTCTCTTCCCATGTGTTCCACTCTGTGAGGCATTGGCCAGAGTCTGCCCCATGGTTCCTGTCTGCAGCAGTGGGCTTTAATATGAAATGACCACCTCATTTATTCATGTGTTTAATGGTGCTGCTGATGTTATTAGCTCCCCTGAAGGCAATGATGTTCTCCGTCCTTTCCTTTGTCTGCATGTTCTGTGCGTTTGTGTAAACAGCATTATACATAAACACCACCTGACACTTTTTGTGAAAACTTTGACAATTCGATGTTAATGTGTAATCTCTGACATGGGGAAGAGCTAGAGCTGTGCATATAATCAATTTAATCAATCAATCGTAATCATAGCCTTGCAACAATTATCAAAACTGCATAATCGAAACACAATGATTATTTTTAGAGGAAGACAGCGCCTCTTCCAGAAAATAAAATGCCTGCTGCCTGTGCACTTAATACAACTGATATCTACAATTAGCTGATGTACAGAGCTAAAATTTCCTCCAATTTCTAAAAAATCAGATGTTTAATTTGTTCCAAGTTATTTAAAAATCATTGAGTAATCGTGTCAGGTAATCGTGATGTCAATCTTTATAAATAATCGTGATTATTATTTTTCCCATAACCAAGCAGCCCTAGGAAGAGTCCATTAAAATGTGGTGCTTTAACTTTGACTTTTTACTTTACCACCAAGGACGCAGGATATAGCACTCGGCCTCAGAGGTCTGCACTCTCTAAGTGTTAAGTGTGTAGTTGTTGTTGTTGTAGTTGAGGTGATGAAGGCGTGGCTGCTAACGTGCTGAAATCCTGTTAGCTGTGCTGCCGAGTGAAAGGGCTGACTAGGGCCCTGAGCCCTGATCCTTTGTCCTCTCCTTCCTACCAATCACACACACATTGTCCTCCGCACAGGCTAAATATGTGTGCTCATGCTCCAGAAGAACTGGATGTGTGTGTGTGTGTGTGTGTGTGTGTGTGTGTGTGTGTATGATGGACCGCCTAGTAGTAGTGAATATACTGAATATGCTGGCGCCAATGAAAATGACTGTTACAATAAGTGTGTGTAAGCTTATACACATGTAGAATGTGTAATGTTTATGTATGACTGGATATGTGTGTGTGTATGTGTGCTGGGAGCAGTGGTGCGTTTAAAAACCTTTTCCTGTATTCCTTGCCCTTCTCCTCTTTCTGAGGTTGAGCATTCCTTCCTCACAACACACACACACAAACACACACACACACACACACACACCAAAGCGGTGAGTAAAACTGATTAAAGTGGCCTGATCTTGGTCCAGCATGCCATTTGTCTTCATCTAGCCCAATGACTCTCAAGCAGACCATCCACATCTGCGGGTCCCCGCTGCTTATCAAACCGGCACCACCAATCAGGCCCTATTGATTTGCCTCCAGCCCTGACCTGTGGCCTGTCAAACTGGGCCTTTAGACCCCAAACGTAAACAAACAGAGGGACAGCTGGGCCTTATCTTCCCACACTAGCAGAGTATGCAGTCCACCGCCTGACCTCGCTGACGCTACGTCCATCAGCTGCTGTAAAATCTTGCACAAGGCTGAGGGAAACACTGGGGGTGAGTGAGTGCGAGTATGTGTGTGTTTCTGTGGGAGAACACGGAAATGGGTGTGTGAGTGTGTTACCGAATGGCTCCATGAGTGTAATCATGTTAATACATCTGTGTCTCTGTCTGTGTGTGTGTGTGTGTGTGTGTGTGTGTTTAGTTGCAAGTGATAGCCCTTCACGTTGGGAGTTCATGAGTGTCTAGGTCAGACTGTTGAGGTGTGTGCCAAAAATGCCTTTTGCTTTCTAAGCAAAGGAGAGCAAGAGAAGGCTGACATGCCTGTGACAGGAAAACACAGAGGGAGGGAGATAGAGAAAGATGGTGCAGGTCGACTCGGCAGCAGAAATCAGAGGCGGCACTGCTGGCAGTCTGCCATGCACTGCCATTCAGATTTCAATTGACTGGGTCCACACACACACACACACACACACACACCTTGCTCCCTTCTCTGCTACTCCCTCCCACACAACTGGACGCTACCGCAACAGCACAGCCCTGGCATAATGAGGGAAGCCCCCCCCCCCCCTCTCTCTCACACACACACACCCAGGGAGGAAGAGGAGGAGGAAAAAGATGGCCATGATAGGAGCAAAATGAAAGAGAGGGAGGGGTGGAGGAGGAACACTGGCAGAGAGATGCTGTGTACGGAAGTAAAGGACAGAGCCAGCCAAGTGGGAGGGAGAGAAAAGGAGAGAGGGAAAGGGGGAGACAAAGAGAGACAGGAAAGGGAAAAACAAGGAAGGAGAGAAACACACTGATAACAAGAGAATACTCACTCAGCCACAATTCACTGTATACACACACACACACACACACACACACACACACACACACACGTACGAGTCCAACACAAGCCTATTTCAGACAAACTTCCAGTAAAAAAAAAAAAAAAAAAACTGAAATACACCTGAAAACACACACGTCTTCAGCTATCCTATGTCCCAACAACAAAAAAGTAAGTGTTTGATAATGAGAGGACACAAATACACTCATGACTGAAAGTGAAAATGGAAACAAGTTTTTCCACAGCACACTGCCAGCCATCACAAACCCACAGGAGGACTGCAGAGCTTCCAAAGCATGGAATCCCTGGCACAACTAACCACTGTGACTCAGAGATGTGCAATGTACAGTCAACACACACACACACACACACACGCACACACACACACACACACACACACACACACAATGTCTCTCAAAGAGCGCATAAGTGCCCAGCCTTGGCACAGGAACATACAGTCAGCTGTGCACGTCCACACACAGACACATACACAAACATAAACATACACACACACAAAGACACACATACTTAAACACACACACACTGCATGTCTCTCAAACAGCACACAAGGACCCAGCCTTGGCATAGGAACATGCAGTCATGCAGACACAGACACGCACCCACACTCCATGTCTCTCTCACAGAGCACACACCCAGTCACTGTCTGGACCATTCCTCACACACATAGCCTCTGTCTCACCCTCACCCTCACCCTCACACACACACACACACACACACAAATACAATGACCTAAGATACTGTACAATCACATTTGTGAGACGAAATCCAGACACGAAGTTCAATGACTCTTTTGTAGGGCAGGAGTGCTTCTGAGTGTATGACATTTAAAGAGAGAGAGAATGAAGGGGGAGAGCCAGAGAAAGTGTGTGTGTGTGTGTGTGTGTGTGTGTGGATGTGAGTACTTTACTATGTGCGGGTGGGGGAGTGTTTACCGAATGAAAGGATGAAAAAAAACCTGGTGTTCCAGCACTGCTTTTAGACCACACCCAGAGCAGCATGGTATCTCGTGCCCTCTGAATGTAGGTGTGTGTATGTGTGTGCATTGTGTGTGTATGTGCATTGTGTGCGTGTCTGGCCATAGTCCTATGTTTTCCCCTCCCTGCTGAATAAGTGTGTGTGTGTGCTCGCACAGCTGGCCATGTCAGGTTCCCTTGCGTTGTGTATGTGTGTGTGCCTGGCCGAACGTGGTCCCCTTTTTGTGAATGAAGGTGTGTGAGAGGTGTGTGTGCGAGCGTCTGTGTGTTTTGTGTATGCATGGCTGGCCGTATCTGTTGCCCTGCCCTCTGAGTAGAGGCGGAGCTAGAAAGCCAGTCGCCGCTGTGGCCTCACACGTCTTTCATCGGTTCTTCTTTCTTGCCATCATTCTCTCCTCCGCCCTCTCCTCTCCTCTCCTCTATCTTTACTCTGTCGCTCTCTATTCCCTGTGGGTGCAGCGCTGCCCTCCTTCTGCGGTTTTTCTTTCCCTCTCTCCTCTCAAATGTTCCGTGTTTACTTCCCCTCTCCCGTCGTCTTTTTTTTTCTTCCTTCCGCTTTTCGCTCTCGGCCCGCTGCCCTCCTTCTTTTGTCCTTCAGCAAGCGTGGCATTGAGGAACTCAGGGCTCCAGTGTGGCGCTGCGTCAGGGACTTCCCTCACTGGCCCACTCGCTCACACACACACACACACATACACACACACACACACACTCCCTCACTCCCAAACAACTCTGCTACTCCCACACACACCCAAGCACAGCAATGGAACATTCACCATGACTACCGCTGAGCCTCTACTGTAAAAACAATGAAAACAATACACCAACACACACACACTTATACACACGCACACATACACAAACACACGTCGTCACCTCACACTAAGCCAGGGACGAGAGTGCCCTGTACATACACATACACACTCACACCAATACCCACACAGACGTCATCTGTTCATAGACAAGAGCATCACGAGGCAGTCCCCTCCTCCTACACAACTTCCTCAATCCCTTTACAGTAGTACACTCATAGACATCCTATACATAGACGCAGCATCAAACGCAACTGCCTATAGGCGCTGGCGAGATGCGGCGCCGCCATCTTGGAATGGTGATACGCTCCATTCTGTGTACTCCGTTTGACAGGACAAATGAACTGTCAGCGCATTTTATTAACAATACTCAATGAACACCACTGATTTTAAACTGGCTGTATTGCTAGTAGGCTATAACATAAACTTCCTGTAGGCTTTCATTATTCTAAATTAATTACATTGTACAGGATGTCAATGAGTACACTTGCCAGTGACCAGCCAGCCTGCTTGCCAAGCGCGAGCCATGGAGCAGGCAGTGGCGTACATATCAGCACTCAGGAGCCACAGCTGGAAACACTGCTCTACCGAGTCACCCCAGCAACGTCTCTGTTTTACCACACGCGCACAAAAGTGTGTAGGTGTGTGTGCGTGTGTAAGGTGCTTCCGCTGACTCCCCTAAGACGCTAGACGAGGCCATCTGTCTGTTTCCCAGCAGACACTGGAAGTGGCAGGGTTTGCGGGGAGGATGTGTGTGGAGAGGTGGGCGGAGGTGTGTGGTGCGCCGAGACAAGAACAGCACCCCCCTCATCCCCCTTACACACACACACACACCTTCAAGCCCTCAGGAAAGCCTCCCTAAGGAGCCAGGGCTGCACCTGTTACTGAAAAGTCAAGGCTGCCAACCTGAAAATAAGGGAGCTCTGCAGGGAGAGAGGAATAAACAAAACCACTCCTTTAAAGCCTGCTCTGCAAAAGCAGAAGTGACCATCATCCACACCAATCTGTAGTGTGCTGCCTACTTCTAATGACCTCTCGTCAGGCGTCACGTGAGACAGCTGTGTGCTCCAATCAGTCCTACTGCAACAATCCACACGCATTTTACAGCAGATAATGCTTTGATCCAGTAAATTTCATGACATACATTTAAATCACTAACCTCTTCTAGTCTCTCTTCACATAAAAACAAAAACCCTGACAGTGAGTAGCCCTTGGCTGCTAAGCAACAGGTGCAGTGGGTAAAGACTGCCATTGAGGTGAATGGAGAAGGTTGCAAGCATGTCAGAAACATATTTATTCAGACAATGGGTGCAAGAGGAGAGCATGCAAGGGAAAAGCCCAGCATGGCATGACACAGCAAAAATACACAAGAGGTGTTACATGACTGTAGGATCTATGGTGTTCGAGAAATGAAAATTAAAGTTTAAGCATTTGTGTCCAGACATTTTACAAAAAAACTGTTGTTTTGCATTGCGTATTACGGCTGTATGGTTCTAGTGGCCTTCTCGCACATTTTCATTGCAATCTACAAGCATATTTGTAACTGCTGGAGACAGCTACTGTACATTAACGCTACACACATGCGCTGTACACAGAAGACATGATGGTGTTACAGTGAACGACACCTAGGGCTGTATTACATTTTCGAATTTGTGTTCAATGCGGAATTAAGTCTCATGTCTTCTCATATCTCTCACTAAATGCAAAACACCTTCCACACTTTCAGACACAGATGGACTGTCAGTTTTGATAGGGTATCATCCCCAGTCTAACACACCACTGATGATGTAGCCTACAGTGTCGATGTGAGTTGTCCTTGAGCCAGCAGAGTATACAATGAAGTTTTGCAGGTTTGCATGCCTAGTAAACAGGCAAGTTCATGGGTCAGTTAACGCCCAATAACACAGATAGGGTTAGTTTGTCTTTGGCAATGGAGCCCACCCACTGTTTTCCTTGAACCGAGGACTCGTTAAATTAGAACAAAACCATTATAAATACAGTGGCGATTGCGGTATTGTTGTTTTATTATCCAGAACATTCGTTCAAGGACTTCATGTACCCAAGGCTGTCCGCCCAACCGGCAAACTCTCAATGTAAACACGGCACCCAGAGCAGTTTACAGTCACTAGTCAACTCGTGTACATCCATTTGTATTGTAAATCGCTACAAAATAAATAAAACAAGTCGATGCCAAGAGCATTGAGTGACCCAAAAACGACCAAATCACTAACTACTCTTGCTGTCCAGGCAGCCTCTGATCCAGGCATTTCGCAGATAGATCTGCAATGGCTGTTCTGTGAGTTCGGCATTTTCTGCTCAACTAGCGCATGTTAGCCAGCTAGCACGGTGGCTATGGAAAACCAATCAACTATTCTCAACAAGCACATAATCTGCCCTGCCGCCAGTCAAGCCAACGGTAACGTGGTTACTTCAGTTTTGGCCAATGGTACATACACCAGCTAACAACATGGGCGAATCGCCCCAGCCCTGCCAGCTAGCTGCGTAGCTAACTACCTAGCCAACAACGACCATCGTTAGATGAGGCCCACTAGAGGAGAGAGTGCAACAATTTATCCTTGGCCTGGGAAGCCAAGGAGGAATTGCACTGTGACTACCCTGTCTGGCTAACAACTAAAGTAGTGTCAGCTAAAGTTTAGGCGTGCATTTCTCTGAACTTTGAGCAGTGGGAAACGACTTGCAACGTTAGTTGGCAACTCATTTACTACACAGCTGCATGTGCCAAGGAAAACCCCCATCAAATTCTAGAAAAAAGTTGTAACTCTGACGGGTTCACATGCTAGCAAGCTGGCTAGCAAGCTAACTAGCGCACACTGCTAGCAAAGGTTCCTGAGTAGCTTGCCAACATCCCCCTCCCTCAACTCACCTCCTCCACTCGCATGTCGATAATTCTCTCCACTTCGTACACATCTTCCTCTTCATCTTGTTCGCTATCCCCTGCCTCGGGTCGCTCAGCTCCAGAAGCCATCTAGACCGAAGCCAGACCAAAATTGCAAGTCTGCTTTTGGTTTACGCGCTTATCGCCAGATGTTAGGGTTAGGGCAGACCTATGTCCCAATGACTGCGCTACGCAACAATGTGGTGGCTGCTAGTCCTTGCAAAGTACTGAAACGAAAGTCTGGGCGGTCGGCTGACAGGGTTGTGATACAAGGAATTCTATTGGCTAATCGTTCTTCGTGAGACCAATTACATCAAAGACTCCGGTGACATACTCGATTTTGAACCAATAGCATGAAACACATATTCACTCGTACCAGCCAGCGTGAATGCGTTAGAAATAGCATCAAATGAACTCAAGTAGACCTACCCGTACAGTAAACAACAGTGGTCAGCCTACCTCCAGTCATGATTGCGAAGTTGAAAGACAACATTTGCTGAGCAAAGAAAACAGAGTACAACTAGTCTACTAAACCTAAATAATCATTTTACTTGTCAATGTTCCTTGATGAATGTTCCCATGAAAAACAAACACAGAAGCACACCTCCTTTATTTTACATGTAGTTATTCATAAGGGTTCGTATTTTGTAGGTCTAGCCCACTAATGTGTAGGCTGCTTATTCAGACATGTAATATAACTATAAAGAAGGCTATAGATAGCGACACTAATTGGCAAGTTGCCACTTTGAGTTTGACTACTATGCGCTGTGATGTAAACAGTGGTCCTACTGAAGCTATCCACTGGGAGGCACACTAACACCAAAGATCTTAGATTCTACACTCAACACTCTGCTAACACTGCTCACAGGTAGTCTCCTTGACAACTCCTTGACACGTAGAATTTGACTGTGCTCAATTTTACATACTCAAAATCGTCAGTGAATAGAGGGATATCACGTCACCAAAAGTTGCTGAAAAAAAACTTTAATAACAAGGTATTACAATTCTATAAATAGTATTTGCATAGATGAAAAAACAAATGAACACGCTGACTACACAGAAAGAAAATACCAAATGTATCTATAGGCAATCTGTGACATTTTATTTCTCTTGACAAATACAAAACCTGACATATTTGCACAACAAAAACGTGTACAAAATCAAAGATATAGAAAACCAAAACATATTATTCACATTCAGATTTCTCATTGTCTTACTGATAACTGCACTTGGACTGGAAACTGCTGGATGTGACTGACAAGTGACTTCATGGCACTGTGTCTAAGTCCAATTTTTTCTTTACACGGGCAACTATAGGATTTTGTCAACAACAAACATAAGCCGCCACATGTACAATAGAAAAATGCCATCCTTACTTACGAATATCCTTACATAGTAAAATGTTTTTTTTTACCACATTTACAAACAAAATGTGGCACATTTGGCAAAGCAGTGGACAAGCAGTCAAATAAAACTGCACCCTTTGCAGTTTCGTCTCTGCACTGGGCTACACGGAACAGCTGCCAAGGCTTCTTCCTGCTGCACAACTCTTTGACAAATAAAACTTCACTGTGCAGCTCCAATGGCTTTCAGCCATTTTTTTAAGGGAAGTGCTGCAGTCTCAGACAGTCCAGTTCTGTCCCATTTTCCCTCTACATGGGGAGAACAGTTAACAGTAATCCCTGAAAATTACTTATGCGTGTAACACACAGTGCTGTTTGCCCTGGGAGGCTAAAGGGATCCAGAAAAGGCAACGGAGCTCCTTGTGAAGGCTTACGGCTGAATGGGCAGGCAGGGGAGTGTGTGACTTAGTTGATCTGATCCTGATTTAGGTGTTCTTTCTTGAGTGAATGCAGAATAAAGAGAGAGGGAGATGGGGGGAAGGGTACGGTGAGAGAGAGAGAGAGAGAGAGAGAGAGAGAGAGAGAGAGAGAGAGAGAGAGAGAGAGAGAGAGAGAGTCAGTCCACAGAGGGACATGCTTTGGCAAGGAGCTGGCCTTGGCTCCGCGCACACTGGCAGATTGCAGACTCTGCAACAAGGAGCTTTAAGAAACTGGCTTCTCGGACTTCACTGGACGCTAGTGACAAGTCCTTTCTGTGACAAGTGCAGATCAGACGAAGGCAAAAGCAGTTGTTAAGAACAAGAGAAGGCTAGTAAAACATTCTGTCTGTGAAACTGCACTCCCCAGGCTGGGTTATGGGAAGGGCTTCCCCTCCGGCTCTCCCCGTCTGTGTCTGATGTACCATTTGGCAGTGGATAAAGACAGGATTTCTAGAACATCCCCTGGGGCACAACTCTTACGCAAAAAAGGAAAAGACCATGAGAGTTGAGACTGGATGGCAGGACATGTTGGCCCAAATGTGTATTCACTGTAGACCATAGTGCTCAATGCTAGGACAGGCTGGGTGCTAATCCGTGTGTACTGTTGGCCCTAGGGCTGGATGCTAGGAGAGGTTGGCGTTTACGTGTATGCAAGAACAGGTTGGCGTTAATGCATGTCCACTATAGGCCCTACGGCTGGATGGTAGGACAGGTTGGCGCTAATGCGTATCCACTGGAGGCCCTAGGACTGGATGGCAGGACAGGCTGGCATTAATGTGGATGCTAGGACAGGTTGGTGCCAATGGGTAGGCTACTGTATGGCCTGAATGGGTGCTAGGACAGGGTGCTAGGACAGGTTGGTGCTAACATGAATGTTAGGACAGTTTGGTGCTAACATGAATGCTAGGACAGGTTGGTGCTAACATGAATGGTAGGACAGGCTGGCATTAATTTGGATGCTAGGACAGGTTGGTGCCGATGGGTAGGCTACTGTAGGGCCTGGGTGGGTGCTAGCACAGGGTTTTAGGACAGATTGGTGTTAACATGAATGTTAGGACAGATTGGCACTAATGTGAATGTTAGGACAGGTTGGTGCCGATGGGTAAGGTACTGTAGGGCCTGGGTGGGACAGGGTGCTGGGACAGGCTGGTGCTGACGTGAATGCTAGAACAGGTTGGCGCTAATGTGGATGCTAGGACAGGTTGGCGCTAATGCGTATCCACTGTAGGCCCTGGCGAGTGTACTGGACGATGTGAGCCATGCTGCTGTGCAGGGTCAGGGGGCCTGTGAGGTTGTTCAGGTAGTTAAAGAACTCTGTTGACAGGAAAAGATAAAGAGTGAAAAAAGAGAGGGACAGAAAGTAAAAATGAAAGAGAAAAAGGGAAAGGCAGTAGCAGTTAGAAAATGTCAGACTGGGATTCAAATGCAAACCAGATGTTTTGTTTTCTAACACTAAAATCTGCAATCCACTGGAAAATCAGATACTCCTCTTCATAAAACCATTAAATTACAATCATACAAAGGTGGCAAGGTATGTAAAGTAAACGTGTGCATATTTTATTAACATGATTAGAAAACTGTTGTAACATCCCAGAAATCATATCCGTCATTCCTAAGCTCTGATAGTAACTGCTTTTGAAGGCCCAGTGTTGTTTTTCTTGTGAGGCAGTGAAAGTCTGGTGCCATTCTACACCCAACCCCTACCGACTGGGAGGCTCACCCTTGTTTTCCTTGGCCAGGTTGTCGGCGACTTCCCAGTACTCATAGCTGTATAGCACACTGTTGGTGATGTTGAGGTGATTTGCTGCCATCTGGTGGATGCGCTGGGGAATGGTGACGAAGGGAGAGGTGGAGCCGCCAGCATGGCTTCCCAGAGGGGCTCGAGTGGGGGAGGGAAGCATAGAGGCCCTGTGTGTCACACACACACACACACACAAGCCAAGACAGCCAAGTTAGCCAAGGTGCTGTACATCCACCATTTTCAGTGATTTAATGTTTTGAATAATGACTGTATGAGGAGTGCTTACTTTACTGAATCACTTCCTGCACTTGAATTGTGAGGGACCTTAGGAGAACTCTGTCAGGAACACAAAACAAATGAGAATAGTAAAGCTTTTATTTTCCTTTACACGTTTTGTCACAGATGCTGTGGTACTGATGACATACCTTGAAGTAGTCAAGTAGTGCTTTGGAGTATTTCAGGGCGTGGTCCTTCTTTAGTCTGAACATCTGCCAGTACAGGAGAGCAAGGCAGCGAAAACTGGAGGTGAACCCCACACACACACACACACACACACACACACACACACACACACACACACACACACACACACACACACACACACACACATTCACAGGTACAAAAACATTGTCATTAGTGTTGTTATGACACATACCAACATGCAAATCCACCAGGAAGCGGGAAAGAACCATGGGGGGATGTGCGACACACAGCTAACAGCACAAATCACGCTCGGCAGAAGGAGCTTAGCTTTCAACAACACGTTGTAAAACTCAATTTTTAAGTCCTGTCTTGCTTTTACACTTCTGTACATATCTAATTTCATAAGCAGAGTTACATATACATATATATATTTAGCCCCTCTGAGGCTAGCAGTGAGTCAGTATGCATGAGAGGCCTTTTTTCTTGTGTCTTTGTAGTTCAGTTTTTAGTCTAGTATGTTATTTAAGCCCATTTTTTAGCTTTCTGTCTTCACTGAGAGAGGACAGTGAAGAGAGACAGAAAGTTGAGTGTAGTAGGACTGGAAAATGAACTAAAGTCAGACTTTAACCTGGGTCCTCAAGGGCCACCTGCTTGTTCATGACACAGGCGCTGTAGCCAGCTGCGTTACAGCATCCCAGTGTAGTAATTGTTTATAGTGTGGTGTGAGTTACAATAAGGTGTATTATAGATTATTAGGGTAAGGTATACTGCCCTACAAAGGCAAAGTGCAGTAACTATGTGAACAACAAAACTGAGAAAATGCCTTCAAAGTTAGGAGTTAAGATAAAGCAGGACATTTAGTCACAAGACAAAGGAGGTGTTATAAAGTCAATTTCTAGTCTAAACTCAATTCTGACAATATATGCAGTTACTGCCTTTTGGCTTTGTAGGGCAGTATAAGTGCAATGTGATGAACAGGGCTCACCAAAGCACAGCCAGCTGCTTGTCCTCCTGTGTGGCACCTGGACCAGAGTGGCTCTTCAGTCTCATGGCATAACTAAAGCACACAGCACACATGGACAAAGGAATAAACAGAATTGACTACAGTTGAAGATGCATTTGTGTGCACATACAAAACTGTGTAAATAACAGACAGAAAATGTGCAAGTGTGTGTGTGTGTGTGTGTGTGTGTGTGTGTGTGTGTGTGTGTGTGTGTGTGTGTGTGTGTGAGAGGACAATGTGTGCATACAGTATGTGTAGGTGTGTGTGTGTGTGTCTGTGCATGAGAGTACATGTGTGAATGGCTGACTGAATGAATTTGTGTGTGTGTGTGTGTGTGTGTGTGTGTGTGTGTGTGTGTGTGTGTGTGTGTGTGTGAGAGAGAGAATAAGAGTGTATCTCACCGTATGAGATCCACAGTCTCAGCGTACATGGCATAAGGAGATTTGGACTCCAGGGGTCCGTCCTCCATGGCCTTGCCACACTCCATGAAGGACAGAGCAGCATCCACATAGTTCACTGCCTTACCCAGCTTATCCACCTGCATCACACACACACACACACACAAACACACACACACACACACACACACACACACACACACACACACACACACACACACACACACACACACACACACACACACACACACACACACACACATTCACATAAACAACAATGTATGCAGTGTAAAGACACATAAATAGCAGAGGCACACAGCCATTTTATTGTACTACTGCTATATTTCATTTCATTAGCGTTGCACTCTACAACTGGTGTGTGACAAATATAGTGTCTTTAGTGTTAAGACAGACAGAGCGAAACGAAACCCAGAATTCCCCCAGTGTGTTAAAAGAGTGTGTAGGACGTGCAGTGTGTTAGGAGAGTGTGTGGGACCAGCAGTGTGTTAGGAGAGTGTGTGGGACCTCCACTGTCTAGGAGTGTGTGTGTGTGTGTGACTCACCATGGCATCCGCCCTGTGCTTCATCCTCTTGGCCTCATGCATGTAGTATTCAGCATGCTGAGAGCTGTGGACACACACACACACACACACACACACACACACACACACACACACACACACACACACACACACACACACACACACACACACACACACACACACACACACACACACACACATACACACACACACACACAGAAATACATCAGAGAAAGCAAGTTAATATATGGAGCAGATGAGCAGATAAAAATAAGGAGATATAAACAAATAATTGTAAATAATGGGGGCGAAGCACACAAATGCATGCAACAGACACAAACACACACACACACACACACACACACACACACACACACACACACACACACACCACACACACACACATACACACACACACACACACACACACACACACACACACACACACACACACACACACACACACACACACACACACACACACACGTACATGCACATCCACTCACATAAAATGGCAAGCACACCATCACTGCATGACTGCAGAAAAGCCAAAATATAAACACAGAATGTACAGACACACATATGCATGCATACATTAAACATATGCATACTGCATGAGCACATAAAAACCAATATATCTACATATTCCATAAACACACACACAAATATACTAACACACTACCCTGCATTCAAGTACACACACAACACACACACACACACACAAACAGATCACTCACACGTCAGTGTAGGGCACAGTCCCTCTGTGACGCATGGCTGGGTTGGCACCAGGGGCCCAGGACTCACCGGACCCCTGAGGGACACCCGACACTCCCACTGACTCTGTCTCCACCTTCGGCTGAGCTCTGCGCATCTGCAACACCAATGAGCCACGAGTTATCCAGTGGTTCCAGTAAGGGTTGTAATACACTTGCGGTTTGACCAAGCATACACATGCATGTAACCAAGATCATCGTGTGCAGTCCAGACCTTAAATTCACAACCTCAGAGCAATTTCAAACTGGGAGGAAGACGCATTACCAAGTGAGCTCTTCCTGGAGGTGTGGACTCTGCTGAAGTTTAAAACAAGTGGCTCTGCCTTTATCCAGTAGCTAACGTCTGGTCGTCACATATGCAATTAGCCTACTTATGCACTACAATTTAAATGTAGCACACAAAGGAGGTGGTTCCATGTTGGAGCAGCAAGTGGACAGCAACTGATCAACTGCTCTGCAGGAATCTGCCGTGCTGCCGTGATGACTTTACATGGAATGTAGAGCCGAAAACACTCCCATCCAGCTCATAATGGCCAAATGTTTAACCAGCATGCATCATGATTAGTCAGCCCCGTGTAGTGCTGCGTGATCAGGGATTCCCATACTGCATCTTGTGGTGCGTCACGTTAATGCTTGTT
>CM050213.1:23190000-23197500 GCA_027475355.1 Coilia nasus | reverse complement strand
GCTGGGGCTGGGGCTTGAGACGCGCTTAGGGTGGGATGAAACAGGTCCGGATGGGGCAGATGGAGCACCAGGCCTGGAGGTAGATCCGGAACCAGTTCTGCTGCCTTGGTGGGCCTTGGCGCCGTGGTCTGCAGAGGAGGATGAAGACGAGGAGTGCTTGGCTTTGGGGGTAGGGCTGCGACTTGACCCTGGTAAAGAGCGAGGATGGGTCCGATGCTTGGGGTTATTGGGCTCCTTGTCTTGGCTTTGTCTGTGCCTCCGCTCACCGGACTCACTGGGTTTGTGTTTATGGTTGTGGTCGCTAGCGGGTCTGTGGGTAAGGTTGCTGGATTTCTGTGTGTGACCGCTAGATTTTTGGCTATACTCGTTGAATTTTTGGCTAGGGTTGCTCAATTTCTGGCTATGCTCAGTAGTTTTGTGGCTATGCTCAATAGCTTTGTGGCTGTTGTCGCTGGCTTTCTGGTGAGCAGAATCACCAACAGACCTGTGGCTACAGTCGTCCCCAGGTTTGCGATCAGAGCTTAGTCTATGGCTTCTCTCCGTTGAGGAAAGATGCTTGGCTCGGACCTTTTCCCCAGAGCTGGTTCGTGGACCAGGCTGACCCTGAACCCGCGGGCTGCTATGTGTTGGAGCTGGGCTGGGCCTGAGGTTCGTTCTAACCTCCACGCCCTGGTCCTTAGTGGCCTTGAAGAGCTGCTTATGCTGGGCTTTAGTGGCAGTCGGGCCAGTGCTGGGTGAGGAGTTGTGGGTCAGCTGGTCACTGGGGCTGATCCTGGACCTGTGGTGGCTGGTGGCGTCCGCAGGGTGATGCTGCTGTTGCTGATGCTGCTGTTGCAGATGCTGCTGTTGAGGGGGAACCCAGGGCCTGATTCTGGGCTTGTGGATGGGACTGGAGGTCTGCAGAGGAGGCCTGTGGATGTCCTGGTGATGGGGCTGGGGATGAGTGGTAGGAGGAGGAGGGTACTGACTGGGCCCTGAGACTGGCTGGACAGGGGCGAGGTCCGGACTGGGGCTTCTTGGGGGGACGTGCGTGCGTATGGGGCTGGGGCTCAGGCACTCGCTGGGCACGGGGCTGGGAGGCGGGCTACGGCCGGGACTGGGGCATGGGCTGTAGGCCGGACTGGGCCGAGGGCTGTGCCTGGGGCTGTAGTCAAACCGAGGGCTGGGCGCGGGGCTTTGTCCCGGGCTGAAGCTGCGGTCCCAGGACCTAGCCGGGGAGGGCCCGCGTTCAGAGTCCGAGACGGGCGACCTGCGGCCGGCGGCGGATCCTCTGCCTCCCGGGTCGTGTTCGGTGGAGTCGCGCTTGCGCTGGACCTTCTCTAGCCACTTGTCCAGCTGCCACTGCGCATCAGAGGGGTTGGCCGTCTAATGGGAGAAGCAGTGTGAGAAAGAAAGAAAGAAAGAAAGAAAGAAAGAAAGAAAGAAAGAAAGAAAGAAAGAAAGAAAGAAAGAAAGAAAGAACTCAATCCTTTCCCTGTGAAATTAGTTTGAGAGGTGCTCTACGCATAAAGCAGACACAACTCTCAAGGAAACATCGGACCTGTTCACAGCAATCACAGCAAGGCAGTGAAAAGATCATGTCAACTATCCATATAACAACTAAGCAAAGCAGCTCCAATGTAGGAAGCTTGTGTGTAATGAAGGTGATCCTCAGTAGATAAACAGCAATTACACTTTCATATGTAAACATAATTTCCTGTGATTTACATGATCCCTATGTTATCATTGGCAGGAGATGCTGCTAACCATAATAAGCTAATCTGATGGCTAATGTCCAGTGTTGAAGTGCTGGCTGTTTTAGACAGGTGCTTTACCAGTAAACAACCATAAACAAATCCCAAAGCATTTTAGTAAAGGGATTCAGAAAGTATCCACAAAAATATTAAAACTAAATGGCTTTCCTTCAACCGACAAAAGCAGCACAACAAACCAGCAGAACACCTTTAGGGGATGGTTCCAAAATGGCAGCGAGGGGTCAGAGAGAAATATTTTGCCGCTGACAGAACAGGGAAATTTACGCTCCAAGTGAGAGAAGGAGGAAAAGGGCATATTTACAGAGAGCCTAGAGATGAATGGAGCAACTCCTTAGAAGAAAAAAAGCATCTGAAAGTGTTTGAAAGTGAGAGACTGTAGCGAAAGAAAGAAAGAGAGACAGAAAGAGAGAGAGAGAGGAAGGGAGAGAAGAAATTTCTGGGAAATCACCAATGCTCACAAACACACACAGAAGCACAGACACGCACACACACACACACACACACACACACACACACACTGAGGAAACTGAACCTGTCTGGGGCACTGGAAAGCTCCAAATTAAAAAACACACACTCCCTCTCAAGCCCCTCAAAACTCTGCTGTGAGAGCCGCCAACTTCTTCACAGCAATCTCACGCTCTCACAGCATACCTCTAGAGTTCAGCCCAGCTCCTAGCTCACAGATGGCTGTCCAGTCCAAACACACACAAACACACACACACACACACATACACACACAGGCACAGACACACAAGCATGTACTCTCACACACACATTTACACACAAACATACACACACACACACACCTACACATACACACACACAAACACACATGTACACCCCCCCACAGACACACACACCTACTCACACACACACACACACACACACACAGAAACACACACACACACACACACACACACACACACACACACACACACATTTGTCTAGCTCACCCTCCCTCTGCCAAGTCAGGGAGAGTACGAATCACTAAATCACCACCACACTGCACTGATACCAGGATGATGACGAAGACGTGGTACAAAAATAAACCGCCGTCACTCCGAAGGTATGACACGCCGCTCACTTCAGCACAGCTCAGCTCAGCACAGCACAGCACAGCACAGCACAGCACAGCACAGCACAGCACAGCTCAGCACAGCACAGCTCAGCACAGCATGGCTCAGCATGGCCCAGAGGAAGAATGAGATTTGTGTTCCCTTACTAACTTAGTTACTTACTTACATACTTCTGAACACACACACACTTCTCACACTTCCACAGGCAGGCAAGTAGACCGACAGGCAGGCAGGAGAGCAGGAGAGGCAGGAGAGCAGACTGTCCTTCTAGGCTTGTCTCTCTGGTAGCTGACCAGCAGCGCTAATTTAAACCTCTACTCAAACATTCCCCCCCCCCCCCTCCTCTCCTCTTCTCTTCTTCCTCCCTCTCTCCTCTCCTCCCCTCTCTCTCTCGCTCTTTCTCGCTCTCTCGTGCTCTCTCTCCTTCTCCCCATCCCCGCTTGCTCTCTCTTTCCAGAGAAGACACTGCATCTCTTGTGCCCTCGCTCACTCTCTCTCTCCCAGCTACTCTCCCCTCCTCTCTCTCTCTCTCTCTCTCTCCCTCTCTCTCTCTCCCTCAATCACCCCCTACTCTCTCTCTCTCTCTCTCTCTCTCTCTCTACCTGGAACACTGTGCCGTTTCCAAGCCTTCCTCCTGAGAGACACTCCAGGGCTGAACGCAGATGAAAAACACATGGTGTTACCCCTCTGCAGACACACACAGACACACAGACACACACACACACACACGCACACACACACACACACACACACACACACACACACACATATATACACACACATACACACACCCACACACACATATACACACACACTCCCCCCGCCCCGCCCCCCCCCCACCTTGTCTATCGGCTCCTGATATACTGCATGCTAAGTAATACAGCACCCTATGTCACACAGTCACCTTCATTCATAGCCAACAGCCGAGCAGGTCTGGCCTCCTGTTCCCTCTCTCTCTCCCTCTCCCTCTCTCTCTCTCCCTCTCTCTCTCCCTCTCTCTCTCTGCCTGTCTCTCCACAGCTTGACCTGCCTTCCCCTCCCCCTCCACAATGACATAAGGGGCCATTATGCACTGCAGTTCAGCTGAGCAGAAATAAAAACAGGACCACCCCCCACCCCCACAAAAAAAAACTTTTCAATTATAAATTCTTTAAAGGGCAAACAGCTTATGCCAGTTTAGCTAAGCCCACAACAACGGTCGGTTGCCATAGCTACTGTGCTGTGAGACAGATAGGGGAGAATAAAAACAACTTGCTGGGGGTGGCGGGGTTGGTGAGTGACTGGGTGGGGGTGGGGGGTGGGGGGTATCCTTGTGTGGAAAAAAAGGCTCCTTATTGCGCCTGTCGTCCGAGGCCAGTTAGTTCGCTGGGGCTGCCCATGTTGACATGACAACCAAGCTAATTCTCAGAGGCCAGGAACAACCCTCTCTCTCTCTCCCTCCCTCCCTCTCTCTGTCTCTCTCTCTCTCTCGTTCTCTCTCTCCCCCCTCCCTCTGTTTCCGTGCACTACCCCCCCCCCCCCACTCCTTCTCTTGCATTCCTCAGGGCCTCTACCCCACCCAGTGCACCCCCACCCTTACCAACACCACCACCACCCCTGCCTCACCCCTCCACCTGCCCCCCACCGTCCCTGCTCTACCTCTGCCTGCACCACCACCAACTCAACCTCCCCCTCCACACCCCCCCAGCATTGCCACCCCATCCCCACCCCCGAGAGAAAAAACAACTCCAGGAAAAGCAAAGACAGCAGACAAGAAGTGGAGAGATTGCAAAGAGATAGACTTGAAGAGAGAGAGGGAGAGAGACAGGCAGAAAGAAAGAGAGAGAGAGAGAGAGGGAGAGGGAGAGATTTCAGGAGAAGCCAGGCACTACCGGAAATGGTCAAAAAAAGAAAACCTGAAAACCAAAACAAACCGGAAAGCAAACTCTCTCCCTCACACACAAACACACACACACAAACACACATCAAGGACACCAAGACACCAAACCCATCTCTCTAACTCATCACTAAATCCTCAAAAGAAATGACAAGCACTGAGAATACACACACACACACACACACACACACACACACACACACACACACACACACACACACACACACACACACACACACACACACACACAGGCCACAGCGGTCTAAATGAGTCTAAATGTACAGATGGCAAAAGCCGGCGTGGCTTTAAATAGCCTGGGTGCATGCGTGCGTGCGTGCTGGCTGGCTGTAGGTTACCTCCTTGGTGAAGGAGAGGGGCCCTGCGGCGCTGGGCGTCCCCGGTTGGGAGTGCGTCTCTGGGCTGGGGCTGCGTGAGCGCTGGCTGCCACTGCTGTCCGACTCGCTGGAGGAATCAGAGAACGAGGAGCCCGGGCTGGAATGTCTCACCCTCCCGCCATGTGTTGTGTGTGTGTGCGCGTGGGTGTGGGTGTGGGCGTGGGTGTGGGGGTGTGTGTGGGGGTGTGTGTGCTGGTGCTGCTGCTGGTGCTGGTGGGGGTGCTGTCCGGACAACCTGTCAGTCAACACATATGGCACACACACACAAACACACACACACACAACCAGGCATGTGCATGGTGAATATGCAAACTTTATATTATGCGTGACATTAATACACACATGTGCATGCACACACACACACACACACACACACACACACACACACACACACAGACGCACGCACACACACAAACAAACACAGACGCACACACACACGCACGCACACACTTACACATACACACACACACACCTGCACACAGACACATAACCAGCAGAGAAAATTAATGTGCTTGCACACAGAAACACACACAGACACACATAAACCCAGCCCCCCCCCCCCCCCCCCCCCCACACACACACACAGAGCAGAGAGGATTCAGCTTACATGCTCCCACACAGATCCATGCAGACAGCTCTCTCTCACTCTCTCTCTCTCTCACACACACACCTCCTGACAAACAGCACAACACTCCTCTGAAGACTCATCTTTCTGACACTCGACACCACGGCCACACACAAAAAGAAATCACTCTCTCACACATACACACACACACACACACACACACACACACACACACACACACACACACACACACAAACACACACACTGTCATTCATATGAGACACAAACACACACACACTCAGACACACACACACATTTATTCACAGGCACAAGCATGAAAGCATGTGAACAGCCACTTACACCTACAAAACGCACATAGAAGCCAGACACACAGTCAGGCAACCACAAGCACCTAAAAAAACCTACATATGCACCCAACATACACACACACACACCCACCAACTCAAACACACACACATACACTCACTGAGAGTCTCTGTCTCTCTCTCTCTCTCTCTCTCTCTCTGTCTCTCTCCCTCTCTCTCTCTTTCATTCTCTCTCTCACACACAGTTCATGTGCATATTATACACACATACTTTTCAGACAGTAAGTCAAACAGTAAGGTAACCACAAATATCTCCATCACACACAAACACATGGGGGGTGGTGAGTGTGTGTGTGCGTGTGTGTGTGTGTGTGTGTGTGCGCGTGTGTGCGTGTGTGTGTGTGTGTGTGTGTGAAAAGCCAGTGACTAACTGAGAGAGTGAGTATGTTCCTATGTGTGGGTGCATGTTGAAAGGCCAAAAGAAACATGGGCCGGCCTGCCATCCAGCTGTCACATTCCACACTGACTGACCTCTGCAATGCTACCTCGAAAGTACACACACACACACACACACACACACACACACACACACATGCACAAGTATACATAGGCACAAAAGGCAAAGCATAGACACAAAAGCACACACATACTCTCTCCCTCTCTCTCTCTCTCTCTCTCTCACACACACACACACACACACACACACACACACACACACACACACACACACTTACCGGCTATTATCGGTCCAGGATGCCGTTTGCTGGTGGCCCTGGAGGGAATAAGAAAACATGCTGAGAATCCCAGTCACTCCAGCCCCATCTCCATGATGAGATCCCCACCTCCAGCCCAGGATCGCTTCATCTGCCCCCCTCACACACACACACACACACACACACACACACAGGACTGGGGGGGCAATGACTCACCAATCCCTGACTGACCCATAGCTAGATGGGTGACACACACACACACACACACACACACATAGACACACACACACACACACACACACACACACACACACACACACACCTGTATGTGCAGTTACAGAGATGTGGATACGCAAGCGTGTGCAAACACATACACAGACACACATGTGCACATGCACGCACGCACTCACATTGATGCACATAACCAATCATGCACATTGCACACACACACACACAGAAGCACAGAGGCACACAGACACACACACACACACACACACACACACACACACACACACACACACACACACATTCACGCACACACATTCACAGACAGACGCTCAAGACAGTTCTATCCCTTGCTGTCTTATACCCACACACACACACACACACACACACACGCACACACACACACACACACACGCACACACACACACCTGTATGTGCAGTTACAGAGATGTGGATACGCAAGCGTGTGCAAACACATACACAGACACACATGTGCACATGCACGCACGCACTCACATTGATGCACATAACCAATCATGCACATTGCGCACACACACACACACACACACA
>CM050213.1:23182500-23185000 GCA_027475355.1 Coilia nasus | reverse complement strand
AACTACAGCACAGATAGACAGACAGACAGACAGACAGACAGACAGACAGACAGACAGACAGACAGACAGGCAGATAGATAGAGAGAGATGTTTTAATATATACTTTTATCAATAAACCACAAAAAATTGAGATCTATCAGAAAGACAAAACACACATGCATGTTTACCCACCCACCCACACACACAGACACACACACATATATACATTTCCTCACACACCCACAGTCACACCTCCGCACATACAATCCCTGTCACTCAAACACTAACATAGATATGATTACACACTCACACACACACCCTGAGACACACCTGAACACACGCGCATGCATACACACACACACACACACACACACACACACACACACACACACACACACACATCGTTTCCTATAAGACCCTGAGAGAGAGTAGCTGAGGCTGTGTGGGTACTCACCCTGCTTGTGTTGAGAGCTGTGCTGCTTGGTTTCCTGTCACACGAAAAACACACACACACGCACACCACACACATGCACACGAACACACACACAAACATCTCTTACACGTCTGTTGACACCACCAAAATACTGTACCCTAACCATACACACACACTCAAAAAACCCTGGATGAACAGTCATCAGCTTCACTCCACTGAGGGAATTTCCTCGATAAGGGGACGCACGTTTGTACGTACCTTGGAGGTGTACAGGAAACGCTCGGCCCCGCCTCCCCCAGGGGGCTGCTGGGAAGGCCAGGAATGGGTCATGTCCTGAGAGAGAGGGACAGAAGAGGGGGGGTCAAAAGGTCAAAGGTCATTCGACGTAAAGGATGAAAGGCTTCTGTAAACGACACCACAGGTAGCAATAAGCCGAGCGCAGCAGGGGCGGAGGGTACATCCCGTGAAGCCACTTGACGACTCTACATAGCTGATTTTATTGAGTTTGTTCTGTGGTCGGGTCAATTTCACGCTAACATCACTTTTTAAAAACACTCATAAACGCGCCTGACCACCAGGGGGCTCTACTGAGCACTGTGTCTACATTACAGACATCACAGACTTCTCTGGTGTTACAGTGACTGTACGCCCACCTGAGAATTTTTTTGTGGCAAACAGGGTGGTATCAGTTCACATTTACATTGACACTGACTCCAGGGCAATGAAAGTGAATTATGGGAAGCCATCTTGAAAGATGAAACGAGATCTATGTCACTGATGCATTTTCACCACAGTGAGTAATACTGAGAAGAAAGCCTGACAGGACAGACAGTAAACGGCACGTCACTGTTTTATGGTTCATGGCAGTAAGTGGTTTTATATTTTATGTCTGCAGTCTGAATCTGAAGTGTGTGTGACACTATCTATCCAAGTCTCCACAGGTGTGAAGTTTGAGAACAAAATTTAGAAACAAGAGGCAGAAAAGATCAGAACAAGTTCCGTAACGTAATCTCTTGGTTTACTAAATGCTTCCCACAAAAGACATGTAAAGGACAGTGATTGTTTTGGCTTGTGCTGTTCGGTGCTTAGAAATTTAGCACTGTTCTTGAAAAAAAGGTATAACTTTGCCATACAATCAATATTGGCTATCTCAACAACTGTGAGAAAAAAACATGATGGCGGTGTTTTTTCTCAGTGAAGTCTGAAGAGGGCAGTTTCAGAAGAGGGTTTTCAAAGGTCTCATTGCATCGTCTTTTCATTCATTTTGCGGTGGTCTCTAGTATTAATTAATGCCCTGTATTAATTAATGCCTAGTATTAATTAAAAATCCTGTTACAGGCTGTTCTAGTTTGGTGGAGGAGATGGAGCAGGGAGAATGACAGGTTATTGGCTATGCTAGATACAGGCTACAATCATTTAAAGCCCATTTGGTAATAGCACACCAAGATTTTAACGTTCTAAACAAACACACATACTTTTTTTTTTTTTTCCGCTAAGTGAATGTGTGCTGCAATGAGACTCCTCTGGTAATCACAGCTGTGGCATGGCTTTTTCTTTTTGACAAACTTACGTCACTCTGTTTGCCTTTTCCTTGTTGCTCATTTTTCCGCCTATTTTCTGTCACTGACTAATGGAGGCAATTGGGATATTTGAACATTGAACATTTTCACGTGCAGCATGCATATGCAATTTGGAGTGATCTGTCATATTTAAAAAAGAGCACGTACTAACTGGTTTCTCACGGAATGACACCTTTAAGGACAGGTCCCAGATGGGTCAGTGGCCTCTCCTCTAGATAGCATCCTAAGCTTGTCCAGTGCTAAGGTGATGTAAGTGGCCTAGTGCCTGAAAGGCAAATGCAGGCTTTAAACATTCTTGTGCTTAAAAAAAACTCATTTGATTTTGGGTGGTGGTGTGTGTTTATTGATGAATACTTGTCTTAGAATGCTGGTTAACACGTATCAGTACTGTCATACATTATTAAAATAGTTCACCAAGACATTGGTGGTATTTGGTGAGCACACATATGCATAGTGGCCATGGGAACAACTCCCATACTCTAACAAGGAATTACATGGTGGCTACAAA
>CM050213.1:23175000-23177500 GCA_027475355.1 Coilia nasus | reverse complement strand
ACACATCCACACACATCAGCATCCCTCTCTACAGTGCATGAGCCTACACTGAACGCACTAAACTAAGCGCATTTGACATTATGAGGTGCTAATAATATATTTAAATATGTTTACATGTCTAAAAGTCTATAAATTTGAACATCTGGTTATGGTTAGAGGATGTTTTTCTGTTTGTGCATGTGGTCTCTGGGCAGGCATGCATGTGTGTGTGTGTGTGTGTGTGTGTGTGTGTGTGCTTGTGTGTGGGGGTAGGGGGACTGACGATGGTGTGTTTGTGTGTGTGTTTATGTTTGTGATTGTACTATATACATAATGATATGTCTATGTGCTGATTATACATGTCTACATATATAAGGTAGACATACAAAGTTGATACACAGTGATCGTTGATACAGAGTGACTGAAAAACAGGAAAAAGGGGGGCCGCATATACAAAATGTATTCACGCAGATGCGTTCTGGCGTTCTGTCGGTATTTAAAACCTTTGTTCACTATTGTATTTGCACGCACTGAGGAAGGCAGAATGCCGAAACGCGTCTGTGCGAATACATTTTGTACCATATGCGCAGTGCAGCCTCTTTTTCTTGCTTCTCAATTTTCTTGACATTTGGCCAGCCCTCTAAAAGTAAGTACAGTAGAAGTTGTCTGAGTGAAGCCTGCTCCTACCCTTATGATACAGAGTGATAACACAGACTAGGAGTAGTCTATCTTACATTTCTGTACATCTATATGCAAGTATGTTTATGTTTTATGTGCTGATAATATATTTCTCAATGTCTGTATGTGTGTATGTTTATATATGCAAATGTATATATTTCTGTATGGACTAATGTGTCTACATATCTATATATTTGTTTATATTGATATGTGTTAATAATATGACTCTATATGCTGATAATGCATGTCTCTATGACTACATGACCTGATAATATATAACAGGTAACACTTTATCTTACAGTTCCTTTTTTAGTGTATCTACATGTAACAACATGTAATATTATGTACTTACACTGCACATACCTAACCGTAACCCTAAAACTAAGATACAGTGTAAATACATATTGTTACACACTTTGTTACACTGTACCTAATTGATGTAACAGAGACAGCAAAATTAAGTGTAACCATATAACATATGGCCATATATGTGTGTTGTCTGTGGTTTGTCTATAATAGAGACAGACTGGTAGTTGTGAAGGATGATAGAGAGGTGAAGGTGGAGGTCTGTCCAGTGTCAGACTGAAAGGTAAGGATGATAAAATGGACTGGGGAGCAAAAATAAAGCTTTGGCCTTCATAAATAACACTCAGCCTCAAACCCTCCCAAGTAAATGTACGGTTAAGACAAAGTGGCTGTGTTTTTGCCTTTTGCCACCTTCCTTGTTTACTCACACTCTCTCACCATCTAACTCACACAGTAGCTCTCATTCTATCTCATTCTCTATCTCTCTCTCTTTCCCCCCTCCCCCCCCTTCTCTCCCAACCTGTCTTTTGTCCATCTCTACCTACCCATCCATTTCTGTCCTCTGGCAATCTCTCCCACACAAACATATCTCTCCCTCTGGAGTCTTGAAGTTTCTCCCTATTTCACTCTTCCACTGCCTTCATTATCTCTCTCTCTCTCTCCCTCTCTCTCCCCCTCCCTCTCTCTCTCTCTCTCTCTCCCTCTCTCTCTCTTTATCTTGTTCTCTGTCGCGCTCCTTCTGCCTTTTCCTGTCCTCTCCCCCATGTCACCAAGGACCCTGCCTCATCTCTCTCTCTTCTCCTCGCTCGGCAACCAGCCCTCCCAGGTGAGAGGGCTGCTATCCTTCTCCTTTTCTTCTTTCTCCTCCCTTCCCCTATCTCCCTTCCACTATCTCTACCTCTCTTTTTCTCTCCCTGAATGTTGTCTTTGTTTTTAATAAGAACATACTGTATCTGTGAGAACATTGAGAGCACAGGTGGTTACAACGACATACTATAACATCAAGGGACATTTCACAACAGACTCTTCTATTATGTACAAAAATACCTACAATTACAACAAAAAATGTATCACAATTATTTGTGCCAGGTTCAGGGTACAGCTTCAAAGTTCCAAACACAGACACCAGATGCGACAGACTGCATCCTTTATTTCTTGCCCTGTCTGGAACGATTGTCTCATCATTTTGTTTTGTTTACGTTTGTTGAACGTTTGTATAAAAAGCTACACCTGCCATATTGGGATGCATTGTAATTGCAATGCCCTGGTGGCCAGACAGAATGATGTGCATATGTAAACACATAAAGCTTCACATACAGGCTATGTCTGAAACGGGAAGCTAGTGACTTGCTGCCTTGCTGCCTTTACTGTCTAACAAGCCACGCACCTTAGGCAGGCATCAAGGTAGCAATTAAAATCTTCGTTTCGGATGACCTGGCTAGACAGCAACACAGAATGCTGACTTCCAACCGCTGACTTCATAGTTCGATAGAATGTTGGACGTTAAAGGCAGCATGAAGGAAGCATCTATGCTGGG
>CM050213.1:23165000-23167500 GCA_027475355.1 Coilia nasus | reverse complement strand
CCGAGACAGCGGAGTATAAGAGCCGGGGAAAACATCATAAATAGCGTTTTACCGCCCCGCTTTCGCGTACGTTGAGCGTTGTCTGTACGCGCGTGGTTAATCGGTGGGGTCTGTGGTTGACTAATATATTGCAGATACATACCCGGGCGCTGGATAAGTCCCTCTTGTGGGAATGTGGAATTTGGTGTGTGTGTGTGTGTGTGTGAGCGTGTGTGCGCTTGGGCGTGTGTATGTGTATGTGTTGATATATGTGTGTGTGTGTGTATATATATATATATATATATATATATATATATATATATATATATATATACAGAGAGAGAAAGAGAGAGAGAGAGAAAAAAAGAAAATGTATGGCAGTGGTTCTCCACATTATTATGCTGAAGTGATTTTAGCGTGTCTGGTGTTGTTGTTTTATCGATCACTTCTAAACGCCACATATAACACCCTAAAAAAAAACATTCAGGCAGGGAGAGATGTGAGGGTGTGAGGGGCACATTAGTAACCCAGAGGGAGATTTATGGTGATGTCGGACCAGACACACCTTCACTGTCTCAGCGTATTGATCTCACACACACACACAGGCCCACATGGGAGATGGGCCGAGAGTGTCTGAGAAAGAGAGAGACAGTGTGGGTGACAGAGAGAGTGGAGAGGAAAGGAGAGAGGAGAGGAGATAGAGAGTGCAGGCCTCTCTCTTTCTTTATCTTCCTCTTCTTTCTTTCTCTCTCTCTTTCTCGCTGTCTCTCTATCGCTCATTGTGTCTGTGTGTGTCTTTTGCTGTGTGTGAGACAGAGATCGTGAGAGTGTGTGTGATTTTGTCTGTGCATGTGTCAGAGAAGCAGAGACAAACACAGTGTGTGTGTGTGTGTGTGTGTGTTTGTGTGGGAGTTTCAGCATCTTCGTTTGCATAGTATCACAATGACAACGAAGAAGATGTGTTTCACCTCTTGACCTTACAGGCCCCCGCAAACAAAAAAATATTCCATTTTGGTCTCTTACCAAACACCCCTGTCATGCCCCCCCCCCCCCCCCCGCAGGAATACTCCCCCCCACCCCCCCACCCCCCCACCCCTCATCTCCTCCCATGGTGCAGAGCAGCGGCATGTGTTGTGGCAGGGTGTCGTGTTTCCTGTGGTTAACTTTGGCGGAGAGCCGTGGGGAGGTGGCAGGGTGCGGAGCGGAGCAGGGGAGAGAGGAATAGAGGGGAGGAGAGGAGGGGAGGAGAGGAGGGGAGAAGAGAGCAAAGTGGAGAGCAGAGGAGAAAAGAGCAGAGGGGAGAAGAGCAAAGAGCAGCAGCGAGGAGAAGAGGAACATGGAGGAGAGAAGAGCAGTGGACAGCAGATGAGAGGAGAGGAGAGGAGAGCGGAGGGGAGAGGAGAGGAGAGGAGGAGAGAGGAGCAGAGGGCAGCACAGGGGGAGAAGAGCAAAGCGGAGCAGAGCAGAGGGGGAGGCCCTTTTTGTGGAGCTCCACACTTCTCCTGTGTGCCCCCCAAATCGACCCCCACCAACCCCCCCCCCCCACCCCACCCCACCACCACCGCCACCCAAACACACACCCACACACACCCTTCCGCTTCCGCGCCCTGTTGTGTGCTGCACTGAAATGTGGATATTAGTGAGCTTCTATTTCCAGCTGACACAGGGGGTTCTTTAGCAGCCGTCTTTGGTGGCAGAAGTCCAGGACTCTTACATTCCCTCCTATAGCCAGCCCAGGCCTATGCACCATACGTATACATGCATGGGCAAGATAACTGCCTTGTGAATCAGTGGTTTGGAAATACTATGGCTATGTCCGAAACGGGCAGCTAATGACTTGCTGTCTTCACTGTCTAACACGGCACGCACCTTACGCAGGCATCAAGGTGCCGATTAAAACCTTCGTTTCGGACGGCCTGGCTAGACAGCAACACAGAACGCTGTTACGATAACATCAACAGTTGACTTCATAGTTCGATAGAATGTTGGATGTTGAAGGCAGCATGAAGAAAGCATCTATGCTTCCTTCAAAACTGGGCAAACGAAAGTGCCTTTAAAGGCAGCATTTTATGCATTTATTCGATTCAGACAGCCTTGATGCCTTGCTGCCACCAAACACACTCTTCGAAGGCAGCATTTCTTTTCGTTTCGGATATAGCCTATTTGTTGGAGTTTGTAAATGCAGCTCCTACAGAGCTTTTGCAAAAGCCCAGCTGGCTCAGTGGATACAAGAGTACACTCTACAGCCTAATACCGTATCTGGCCAGTAAGGCAGAATGAGTGGTGAAGGAAAAACGGGCAAGAATAAGACGCAGCAAAAAGATAACCTCTAAACCTCTAAAACCCAGCTTCCAACCTGTTCTTCCAAGCTGATGTCACACAATAGGAGTCATGAAGCAGGAAGTATGGAGGCAGACAGGTAGACCATCTAATGATGTCACTGGAACTCAGTAAACTGATTGGGTATGATTCAGCCCTGGAACTGAGTAAACTGACTGGGTGTGATTCGGCACTGGAACTA
>CM050213.1:23147500-23162500 GCA_027475355.1 Coilia nasus | reverse complement strand
AGCACACACAAACACACACCTAAGCGCACACATATCAACCCACACAGATACACACTCACACACTGTCTGTATTTTTCTATTAAACACACACACACACACACACACACACACACACACACACACACACACACACACACACACACACACACACACACACACACACACACACACACACACACACATTCTCTAGTTTAGTTCCAGTTTAGTATACATGCCCCTGTAACATATGTAAAGGTACATACATGCAAACACTGAAGTGAACAATACATATTTACACTTGTGTGAAAAACTTAGCTATATCTGTTCACACTGACTCATAGGAAAACTTAAAGTGATGGTGAAACTACATGAAATTTCAAAGAAATCGGCCTAGTCATTCCATTAACTCACACATGATGACTAACTGAACAGCTGTCCTTGAAATCCAAACAATTATATAGACCACAAAAAGCAGGGGAGTGGCATAACAGTAAAGCATTTAGACATTTACAGTTTTTCTCAATTGCTTAAACACGTTTTCTGAAAACATGCCTCATACTCTCAGAACTCTACACACAAGTCAAAAAAACACACACACAATGGGCAAAACCCCTCACTTCCCCTGTAAAATGAAACTTTGCATTCAAAACAGTATTATTTCTTCTCAAAATGCTATTTTGTTGTCAAATGACACACACAAACCATCATATGAATAGACATTTATAACAACCAGTTGAACCCTGATGTGCTTAATGTAAAACACTATGATAAATGGAAAACACTTCTTCTCCATTCATCATAATGATTTAGACCTTTTTTCGTTCAGTGTTACCCTTGCTATAGACAGTACATACATAAGTGTGCTATATTTTAGAATATTGTTTTTATACTCAGAACGCACATATACATTGTTACAAATATATTTTATGTTTTCCACAAAAATAGTGTACACACTGTGCATCCCAATCAACACAAAGCTGCACCTACAGTGGTCTACATACAATAGAACAGAAGAATTTACTGTAGCCTATACAGTTACAAATTACGCTGCATCCTTTCTTCTGTTTTTGTGTGGCCACAGCACCTCATCCACATCACATGCAATGTTTTTCCTGGCCTAGCAGTGAATCCATCCATGAAAAGCATCAATTGCTATATTTCCACATGCGTCTTCCATAGCTTAGAGAAAGGGTACACACATTTGTGGATTTTGGTCATACACTTTCATCTCCAGTCAAAAAAAAAATTCTCAATTGTGTTGAGGATTGTAGAATATGGAGAGAGATGCGTAAACAACTAAACAACTACTGTAAAATAATTTCGCTGACCAAATGGTCAACCAAAATGGCTCTGATCTCATCAGAGATTACGGCCCTTTCTCATCCTCGTCCGTGTCCTCCCCGTCCCCCTCCTCTTACTCTCACTCCTCTAGCTGTGGCTCTGCCTCTTCCAAAGCTCTGATAGCTAATTGTAAAGCTGTGTGGCAGGTGTTTGCCGATGTGATGAGTCAGTGTGCATAGTAGGGCAATTGACTTTAGAATTTTGAATCACTGTGTGTTCCTTGTGAAAACAAGAGATTTTTGTCATGAAAATTGTGCCAAACACAGAGAATTGTCTATAGTGTTTTGAAATAAGTGTGTTTTAGAACCGCAATTTTAGTGTAAAGCAGGAATTGTGTTTATAGTTTAGCAGAATTGGTTCATGGGGTTGGTGCATGAGTTACATGTTGTGGTCATTGTGTCTGAAGTACAAGGAATTGTGTTTAAACAATTGAGAAAAACTGTAAAAGTGTTTGGATGTATTTTTATAGTTTCCCAAAGCACAAAGAAGTGAAATGTAAAAGAAAGACAGACTAAAATGGAGGTATAAAAAGTACACTAAGTTAGAGTGGCTATGTGAGGGACCTTCCTAATGTTAGTGGCCATCTTGGTACTTTCACAGGTGTTGTTGGTGTTGCTTGCTGGCAGATATTGCATTTGTTTATGCTTGTGTTTATGGATGAATCTCATAGCCAGCACTGTTGACCAACAACCAACCAAACTGTATATTTGAACCTAAGACCAAATGAGTCATGTTAGAGAGGTAGCTTATCCTGACCATTAGTGATCTGCCAGAAACTCCACAACTATTCTTTCTAACACTGCTCACCTCACTACACACACACACACACACACACACACACACACACACACACACACACACACTTAGTGTTAGGGGAAGAACCAGGTTGCCCCCATGTTGTTTTGTTTTTGGCTCACAGTCTGGGCTACATAAGAGGAACGTTTTTTAAATACAGCACTCAAGGACAGCCAGTGAGTCATTAGGAGATATTAGTCAAATGTTATAAAAAGTGTTAAAATAGCTGATAGCACCTAAGAAGCTCTTCCAAACTGACATTTTTATATTTTACTGATCTAATTTGCTCCTTACATTGATTTACTGAACTATTATATCATATAGTTGTTATTACTACTGTACATATTATTAGTGTTAGTAGTAGCTGTGCTTTAGTCTATATTATACATATGAAAGAGAACATTATCAGTTTATTACACTTTTGGCTCAGCTGTTATGACAATATTGTAAGTTCGGCCATCGGCAAGTCCAGTTTTGATGACTACCACAATTTGGATGAATGAGAAAACAGACAGTGTTGTAGGCTGCTTAGAATAAAAGCATCAGAGACATACATGAACATGAGCCCACAGAGAGGGAATGTGGCTGGAAGAGGCCTGGTTAAGAGAGAGTTTGCAACCCCAGTTGCATAAGCAAGTCTATTAATGGCGCGTGGTGAGAGACATTTGGATGCAAAATAAGTGTAAAGTGTACATTATAAGTTCACTTACTTACGGGAGATAAACATTATCTGTTTTCACGGGGATAACTTCTTTTTTCACCGGGAAAAGCCTCATTTTAAGTGGAACAGCAACAGAAATGGCTGATAATAGGCACTATGCTGATAATAGGATCACTACCGCTAATATCCTGCCATCAAGCCTTTTTGGTAGTAACGCTAAAGTGCTCGCCAGATCACACCCCTATCAGATAAAGGGCTCACGCCCGACAGGTCAGAAAAAGGATTGTTGCTACCATTTTAATGTTTTTGTGGACTTTCTGTACTTCCTTGTATAGGCCTGTTCTGTGGTCCAGCACCAAAACATGTTTTTTGCTTTACACAGGTTAAAAAAGACAAATAGAGGTGGTTGCCATTATTAATTGTTATTTTAAATAGACAGTTTATTACATTTTTAGCTCAGTGTTTCTACAACTTTGTAAGTTCTCATCAGTGTTGAGCCAAAGGCAACTATTTCAAACTGAAAAGGAAAGTCCACTTTTGATCATTACCATGGCCCTTCACAGTGTTGTAAGATGCTTTGGACAAAAGCATCAGCGAAGTACATAAACATACGTACACACACAGAGTGTGTGTGGCTGGGAGAGGCCAGGTGAAGAGAGACTAATCTCAGAGGTGGCACCCTTGGTTACAGTTCCTGGTGACAAGGGGCCCTTGGGGGCTGTGTGGTGCCTGCGGGGGGCCCCCTCTGAGAATGCAGTCTCCTGTCCTCCACTCCGCTGCTCTCCTCTTCTCTCCTCTCCTCTCCTCTCCTCCTCTCCTCTCCTCTCCTCTCCTCTCCTCTCCTCTCCTCTCCTCTCCTCTCCTCTCCTCTCCTCTGCTCTGCAGCAGTGCTCCTGTCACGGGGTGAAAAATTGTGATTTGTGAACCTTGGTTGTAGTGTTTTTTTTTGGTTTGCAGTGTCATTTAATTTTGCTTAGGATTGCGGTGATTTATTTTGTTTGCAGTGTGTGTCTTCATTTCCGTATTGTCTGACTTTCCCCGGTGTTCCACTTGCAGCCTGATGATGGACCCAATTAACCTCCCCCAATCATGGTAGAGGCAGCTGATTGGTGTTAATTAGGTGCCAGGTGTGTGCGGGGCTGGGTTCTCTATTTATTTGTTAGGCAGGTAGTAGCCAGCACGCAGACACAGAGACAGAGCGGCAGCAGGAAGGCCATTGAGCCTTTGGGCGCAGCGGAGGACGGAGCAGAGACGGCGGATCACCAGGCTTTGCCTGCGGGGAGGGAAGAGGCTGGCCAGGACTCCGGCAGCCGTGTTTGAGAACAGGCTCACCAAACAGTTCCGGGCTACAGACTTTGTCTGTGCCCGGTAGAAGTAAGTGTTTGGGGCTTGTACCGTGTCTTCCCTGTATGTGGTCCGCTCGCTCTGTTCTGCCGCTGTGTTTTCGTGTGTTCCAGTATTGGCGTGAGAGGCTGGCCCAGGTTCCCGGCGGTCTCTATTCTGCGCTATCACATCACCGGGTCACAGACTTTGTCTGTGCCCGGCAAAGTAAGTGTCCAGGCTCCTTGCATCAATCCTTGCAGTTTGTGGCTGTGCTGCTGGCTGCCGTGTCCCCTTTCCTGTGTTGCAGTGCTGGCTCGGCTTGACTGTGCTGCTCTGCGTGTTTGCTGCTGCTGTTCCTGCTCGACTGCCTTGTCGTGCTCACTACTGCTACCCTCCTGCTTGCCTGCCTTGCTGTGCTTGCTGCTGTTGTTTCCTGCCTGTCTGCCTTGGCGTGGTTGCTGTTGCCCTCGCTTCCTCCGCCGTCGCTTGCTGCTCCTTGGTGCGGGGGCGGAGTTGGGAAGCTAGACTTTCTCCTGCTACTACAGGGCATATTGTGGACTTGGTTCAGCCCAAAGGACTTTAATTTCCTTTTGTACCAATTGCTTTATTTTACATTGTTGTAATAAATTATATTTAATTTTACATCCTTGTCCGACTTGTAATTTCTCTGCCTGCCACGTTCGCAATTGTGGTTGAGTTGCCTGGTCACGGGCAACGTTGGTAATCCAGTACGACCCCTGTGACATTTTTGGCGCTGTTGAGCAGGGTCCGAGCGTGGCTGGCAGACGAAGTGACTTTAGGCTTGGATTATTCTTTTTTTTTTTTTACAGTTGGTGTATTTTTTTTTTTCCATTTGTTTGTTTGTGTATTAGTCTTTTCTTTTCATGATGCCTATTTTTGCTGGTGCGCCTTGGGTTCCCAAGTTTGATGGTTCTGCCTCAGGTATTAAATACTCTGAATGGCGTGAACAAATATCTAGTTTAATTTCTGTAGCCACAGCCAATGAAGTCCAAGCTGTTAGCCTGGTATTGGGAGCTTTAAGTGGGGATGCCAAAAGGGAAATTTTGGTCCTGGATGAGAAGGACCGGGATAAGGTCGGTAAAATTTTTACTGTATTGGCTAACCTGTATGGGGACCGGCTGCCTGTGTCTGTGTTAAGGTCTGAATTTTTCAGTTGCCGTCAACAATCACATGAAGGGCTGCGAGCATACGCCCTGCGCTTGCGAGAGCTACACTGACAACTCCAGAAGAGGGACGAAGAGGGCGCCCCTTCCGATGAGCAGCTTCAGGATCAGCTGCTCTTCGGCCTCAAGGAAGGTAGCTTGTGTGGGTCTTTAAAAACTTTCGTTCGCAGGAACCCTGAGGAGGGGTTCGCAGGCGTCTATAAGGAGGCGCTGCTGCTGGAAGAGGAACACCACCAACTGGAAGGTCAGGATGCTGCCTGTGCGCGCGTAGGTGAGTCCCATGTCCCCCTCTATAGCACCAAGGAACAGAACTGGAAGCAGAGTCTCAAGGAGGAAATATTAGGTGACCTAAAAGCACATTTACAAGAACTGACGCAGGAGCTCTTGGGTGGGAGGAGGCCTGGTTCAAGTAGTCGCTCTTACGAGCGCAGACGAGCCCAATTTTGAATCGGCTGTTATGCAGCAGCTCTATGATCTTTATGGGCGCCCAGAAGTTGTACTACCCCCATACCACCCCGCCGGTAATGGGAGGGTGGAACGTATGAACCAGACTTTGATAGACATGTTGCATGGACTGTTACAGGACCACTACATTGTCAGGGACTGACAACGGAAAAGCCAGGGGGGATGTCACGGGGTGAAAAATTGTGATTTGTGAACCTTGGTTGTAGTGTTTTTTTTTGGTTTGCAGTGTCATTTAATTTTGCTTAGGATTGCGGTGATTTATTTTGTTTGCAGTGTGTGTCTTCATTTCCGTATTGTCTGACTTTCCCCGGTGTTCCACTTGCAGCCTGATGATGGACCCAATTAACCTCCCCCAATCATGGTAGAGGCAGCTGATTGGTGTTAATTATGTGCCAGGTGTGTGCGGGGCTGGGTTCTCTATTTATTTGTTAGGCAGGTAGTAGCCAGCACGCAGACACAGAGACAGAGCGGCAGCAGGAAGGCCATTGAGCCTTTGGGCGCAGCGGAGGACGGAGCAGAGACGGCGGATCACCAGGCTTTGCCTGCGGGGAGGGAAGAGGCTGGCCAGGACTCCGGCAGCCGTGTTTGAGAACAGGCTCACCAAACAGTTCCGGGCTACAGACTTTGTCTGTGCCCGGTAGAAGTAAGTGTTTGGGGCTTGTACCGTGTCTTCCCTGTATGTGGTCCGCTCGCTCTGTTCTGCCGCTGTGTTTTCGTGTGTTCCAGTATTGGCGTGAGAGGCTGGCCCAGGTTCCCGGCGGTCTCTATTCTGCGCTATCACATCACCGGGTCACAGACTTTGTCTGTGCCCGGCAAAGTAAGTGTCCAGGCTCCTTGCATCAATCCTTGCAGTTTGTGGCTGTGCTGCTGGCTGCCGTGTCCCCTTTCCTGTGTTGCAGTGCTGGCTCGGCTTGACTGTGCTGCTCTGCGTGTTTGCTGCTGCTGTTCCTGCTCGACTGCCTTGTCGTGCTCACTACTGCTACCCTCCTGCTTGCCTGCCTTGCTGTGCTTGCTGCTGTTGTTTCCTGCCTGTCTGCCTTGGCGTGGTTGCTGTTGCCCTCGCTTCCTCCGCCGTCGCTTGCTGCTCCTTGGTGCGGGGGCGGAGTTGGGAAGCTAGACTTTCTCCTGCTACTACAGGGCATATTGTGGACTTGGTTCAGCCCAAAGGACTTTAATTTCCTTTTGTACCAATTGCTTTATTTTACATTGTTGTAATAAATTATATTTAATTTTACATCCTTGTCCGACTTGTAATTTCTCTGCCTGCCACGTTCGCAATTGTGTTTGAGTTGCCTGGTCACGGGCAACGTTGGTAATCCAGTACGACCCCTGTGACACTCCTCTCTCAGCCCCACACCAACCAACCGCACATCCCTCCATCTCCATGGTTACCCATTGGGAATGCAGATTCCTCCAGGTGGGCCCACTGGGTCGACAGGTGAGGCTGGAGGGGTGGGGGGTGGGGAGGGGGTGTAAACAAACAAACATATGCACACACACTCACTCACACACACTCGCAAGCACACATGCACGCACACACACACACTCACTCGCTCTCTCGCACACACATACACACTCTTTCTTGCACACACACATACACACACTCTTGGACACACGTGCACACACACACACACAGACTCTATCGGTCTCTCTCTCTCACGCACAAACACACAAACAAAACCACAAACACACACAGAGAGACCATACGCTCAGTCCCCCTCCCCCTTTCCGCCCTCTCTCCTTCCCATGCATTACTCTCCTGTCACATGTGGCCTACTTCTCGCTGCTCCGTCTCCTACCACAAACACAGTCAGGGGGACAGTGCAAAGTATCTCTGTATATTGACGTACCTGGTTTTTGTCATGGAAAACAGTGTTGGCTTACCACAAACACCACAGGAGAAAAACATCGCAGGGGGTTTCCACAACCCAAGATGCCATTTGTTTGCTTTAGATTGCAGCCACATTGGTCACTTGCGATTTATTAATTAGATTTGTCTCTGCAAACATAATCAGTCTCAGACCTTTGTTCAGTGTTGTGCGTCACAGGGGTAGGGAGTGTTGACAAAAACCATCAGTTATTGGATGGGGACATAGTGTTGGAAGGACACAAATTGGGAGGGCTATTTCATCAAAAGTCTCGATGAGAGGAGATCAAAACTATAACGGCAAATGAGTAAGTGTTTTAAAAACACCAGTCACACGGTCTAAAGGTTTACGTAAGCTGAATGGCAGTTTGAAAAACAGTCCTCATCTCCAGCCTTAACTAACAATACCTTTCAGTCTGTAGCTCAATTAGAAACAGCTGAAAGAGAAAGAGAAAGAGAAATTAGAAACATTAGAAAGAGATGGGGCCACTTCTAAAGGTGCAAAAACGCGTTTCCATGGCAATGCGAGCTAGGTGGGACAGTAGCCTGCCTGCCTGGTGGGGTCAATTATCTGTGGTTGGGGAGGCATCACAGACTACAAGGTAAAAGGGTGCCACCTTGCGGATGTTGACGGAACGCGACATGTGGAATTAATAAAGTATGTCAAAAGAGAGACAGATTATCTGAAAATGTTGCATATGAACGCTCCGCTTAACTCACTAAACAAGTAACTAACTAATTAACTAACTATCTTATAAGCTGGCGTGAGGATCCGTTAACATAAATCACAATGTCAAGAATCACACGGTGGGCACAATGGATAAAACAAGCCCACAGACCTAATGTTCTCTATAAGATTTTGTTTAAAACTAAAATAGAACTGAAATTAGCACAGGCCTAGAACGCTACTGACTGCATGTTGTAGGCTACAGGCTATCACTACATAATCCCATAGCTCCTATTCAAAACTCTCCGGTTACTCTTCCAGCTATAAGCCGAATATCCGCATATAATGCAAAATTATGCAGGTTGTGTCAATATAGCATGCAAAATGGCATTTGAGGTCAAGTGACTGGACAGACAAATGGACCTGTCTGAGGCCGTGATGTCATCTGCCGGAAGATGTGGAGTGGCGGCTGCTGCAGGTTGTTATGTTCCAGGGGAAGGCGTTTGACAGCTTGCCAGTGTGCGAGAAAAAAACTGGAGAATAGACTCTGGCTTTCCCGTTACTAGAAAAGAGGCGTCATCTACTTCCATTCAAAAAGAGGGAGTGCTTATTTGCGGTCGGTGTGTTTGTGCTGTATAGCTTAACCTAAAGAGGAGATGGTTTTTATTTTGACGAACCGTTGATTTACATTAGAGGTAGGCTACGGCTCTTTTTTTCTATTAGCGACGCACCGCTGGTTGAGGCTTCGTCGTCAATGTGGCCATGAATCCGGCTGAACAGACGGTGACATGGCTCATCACCCTCGGCGTGCTGGAATCGCCGAAAAAGACCATTTCGGACCCCGAAGCTTTTTTGCAGTCGTCGTTAAAAGATGGTGTGGTTTTGTGCAGGCTGCTGGAACGACTGCGTCCAGGCACTACAGAGAAAGTAAGGACATAATTTCGCCTCATCCTGCCGCATTGGCCCCGGTCGTTCTGTATGTTTATCCAACTGCGTTCAGTGTCCGCGGCATAATGCCTTAATATCCTATCTTTCGCAGTCCACTGGCTCATATATTGGGTCTTTCTGTAGGTCATGACCACATTGATTATCATCTGATAAACAACATATGATAACACTATACAGTCAACACTTTCTCCTGCATTGTGGCTAGCCCTATATGCGCCAACATAGGTTCAGTGCGGGTCTGTTTTAGTCACGGCGCGTAAATATTGGTCTGTTGCGGGAAGGTTCTGAGTTATTGTAGCCAACTGACACACATACGAGGTCTTATATCGTTTTATTGCATACACTGGATTTTAGCATTAGACATGTTGTAGACTTGTCCACGATTTATTGAGCATGTATTTGTTAGCCTGTGTATTTGAGAGCCTAACCTATTGTACTAGGGGCGAATCCCCCTGCAAATCGCATTACACTGGTTTGCGGTGTGGTTTGCATTAATGTAACCTACATCTGATACAGATTAACCAGGACGCCACAGATTCGTATATAATATCTCATAGTCTGCGAGAGTGGGCCGCCATTGACTGCAAAAAAAGGCTGCACAAAAGGACCCTTTCCATATTTAAAGATACAGGGCAGAGTTTTGGGGTCTGTACATTGCTCACACTCAGAGTTTGTGCCCCCAGGGCAGTGCGCACAGTTGATTTCACAGTCACTCAAGATTAATACAGGTTGTTAGTTAGTCAAGATAGATACAGGTTGTACCCCAAACAGCGTCTTTAAAAGATGCATATTGCTCTCAGTTTACGCAAGAGCGATTTGGAAGATGTGTGAGATAATGAATATTCAAACATTTGGAGCCACAGATCGCGTTGAAGACAACCATATTTGTTTGGCCTAATTATTATTTATAATAACTATGTTCGAAAAATCGTGAACATGATTAATGGTTGGTGTGTTTACTTTGGCACTGAGCTGAATAACTTATGCCCACTATGCTTAAGCTATAGGCTACTGATCCGTACTTGCAGACACAGGCTTAAGCAGTAGGCAGAAAATTGGAGATTTCACAAATTCAGATTTCCAGGTAGTTGTCTGTAGCCCCCCCCCCCCCCCCCCCATTAGTCATAAACATCCTATACATGTATCGGATGTCTATGCCAGTCATCTCTCAACTACTGCAGAATTCAGATTCATCCAGCCCGCCTTTCTAGTGTCCCCTCCGTAGAACTGTGCCATTCTGGTGTCCTTCTTGAAAACGTCATTTCCCTTTTCTGCCCCTGACTTCCCTAGGACGGGATTTGTTCGTGGGACTGTTTGAGTGGAAGAGATGTGGAAAGGCGAGGGACGTATCGTATCGTCCAAGTGTTCACAGCTCGTGTCCCTGTAGTATATTTGTATGGTCATCGAGGTACAGGATCAAACAACACCCACGTCTAGATTGCACTCTTGCTGAAGATTTACTGTTTTACTTAAAATACAGGTTTACCAGGAACCTAAGAACGACAGCGAGTGCCTGAACAACATCAGGGAGTTTCTCAAAGGCTGTGCCGCGTTTCGTGTCGAGGTAAGTTATTTGTGTTCTATGTTGTTTTCCAAGCAAAATCTGTTTTGGCGTAAATTTCATCCATGTAGTATCCCGCACATTCACTGTTTTTGGGGGAAGTAGGTAGTGTAGACTGCACTGATTACACCGGACAGCAAGCAAACAATCAACAAAGGAACATGGGATGAATACTGCCCGTGGGAGGCTGAACTGGTCCGAATGCAGGCTCGTGTAGCTGACTGAAAGAAAGCCCTGTATTGCTGACTATCGAGCAGCCTTTAACACTAACATCGTCAGATACGTTTGCCACCGTAACTGTTACCATTAAATACACTGTAACATTATGCAGCAGTTACTTCGCAATTATTCAGTGATGTTAGATTAACAGTCCACAAATCTATTGCGAAAGAACTTCAGCTGAAAGCTTTGCTGAGTGCATTTGTGCGTGGCATTGTCGTTTCGTCTCTCTCCACGCTGGCCTCCATGTCTTGGGCGCAGTAACTAGTCATTACTCTGGCCGCAAGCGAAGATTATCGCTTCACTAACTCTGGATTTGCTTTGCTGCAAATGTCAGAGAAGGTGGTCGTCAAACTGTTGTGCTGAAGACTATTTGACTTCTGCATATGCATCAACAAAGTACACTCGGTGTAACACGACGACTATTTCGTGTGTTTGTTGATAAACACTCAGTGTGTCAAATTGACACTCCGTGCAGGAACCTTAGCGAAAGTGCAACACAAACAGTTAAGAGAACAAAAACTATTTATAATTCTAAGCATTTCGTAAATGGCAGGATTTTGACACGTATTCTAAAAACGGCAGGTGTTGAAAGTACACCATTCTGACATGTAAGCTCAGTGTAAACATTGTGTTGAAGCAAAACTTCTGTCTTCGAAACTGACTTGCACACAAGAGTCAGTCAAATTGGGGTCATAAAAGGCTGCAACTGCTACATTTGTTTCATGTCATTAACAAACACCATAAGAGCTAATCTGTATATACCAATAGCTGTATTTATAAGGATTGAAAACATATATAAAGTACTAGTCTGCTATTTCTGTGAAGTAGTGTCCAGTAGTTGTGAGCCAGCGGGCTGTATGTTGCGGCACAAAGGAAGGGCCAGATGTATATTATGCGCATCTATTATGTGGCAGATGGGGCTTGGCTTTAATGTTTGTTTGGGGTGTTCGGCCCACAGCGGAAGGAGGGAGGCCCCCCAACCCATATGGATGCCCCCTTCATACAGCGTCAGGGCACCTGGGCTCCTCTTACACCATTCAGCTGGAAAGGCTTTTATATGTTGGTGTTTTAACCCGTGGCTGCTGCTGAAGTCTGCCTCCCCTCTCTATTGAATTTGTAATTGTAGCTTTTCTGTGCTGTTGGTGCAGCTTAATGTTTTTGTGGTCGGTGTGATGTATTATTAGTTGGTGGTTTGTCTTAAGACAATATAATTGTCATATATTTATGAATTAAAAAATCTCTTAGAAGGAGTAAACTCATTATTTTTTTCCAGTGCAGTAGAATTCAAATCCTGCAGTCCCTTTTGTTTTTCAGAGGGAAAAAAAAGAAATTGGATGCAGCCATCACCTGATGTTGCTGTGATGTTAAATCCAGACACTCTTCTCTTCTCTTCTCCCCTCTCTCTCTGTCTCTCTGTCTCTCTCTCTCTGGCCTTCACTGTCCCTTTTATATTGAGGCCCCAAAAATATCAAATTTGGTGTTATCAACAGCAATTAAGAGCTGTGCCGGCAGGCTTTTTAAGGTTTCATATAGATAAAGGTGTGATTCAGTGCTTCTCTGAATATCTGCTGAGGGCTTGGGGAAATTCAATCAGGACTCAGTGTCATCCACAGACCAGATAGCTTCATTAGATTCCACCCTCAGCGGGAATAAAGGACAACAGAGGCAGAACATCACACACAGACACACACATCAACACATTTATACACACACACACAAACATCAACACATACACACATGAACACACATGACCTCTCACACACACACACACACACACACACAACCTCACACACACACACAACCACAAACATTAACCATAACATCCAACACATACACACATGAACACACATGACCTCACACACACACACACACACACACACACACACACACACACACACACACACACACACACACACACTCACACTCACACTCACACTCTCCCCAGTCCAGGGGTGAGGCTGCTAAGATGTGGATCCTTGACAGATCTGGAGTTGAGATTCCTCTATGTTGCTTCTGATTCATCATAACTACACACACTCTGGCTGGCCTGTCCCCACACACTTTTCCTTTCCTATCTCTTTTCCTCTCTCTTTCTTTCTCTCTCTCTATATCCCTCTTTCCATCTCTCTCTCTCTCTCTCTCTCTCTCTCTGAGTCTATGAATGTGTCCCTCTCTCTCTCTGTCTTTCTCCTCTTGGTCTGTCCTGTCTCTCTCTCTTTCTCTCTCTCTCTCTCTCTCTCTCTCTCTCTGTCTCTGTCTCTCTGTCTATCTCAGTCTTTGAGTCTGTGTATGAATGCGTCTTGCCCTCTCTCTCTTTCTCTCTCTCTCTCCCTCTCTCGCTCACTCTCTCTGTCTCTCTCTTTCTCTCTCTCTCCCTCTCTCTCTCACTCTCTCTCTCCCTCTGTCTCTCTCTCTTTCTCCACTGGGCCTGTCCTCAGCTGACCCATTAGTGCTGCTGGTGTATTTGTCACACTCCAGTCTGTCCCAGTGTCTGCTGCTGTGCGACCCCGCTGACCGCACTAGTGTCCACTATCCTCCCCAGCCACGTGGCCTTACAGACAGCAGCCCAGATGAATGGAAGCCAGACCCCATGCTGCAGCATTCTTCAGCCCTGTCAGATAAGCAGAGATTAGAGATAGGACTGTGGTCACCTCTAACCCCCATCTCCACCTCCTCGTCTCCACCACCTGCTTTTGCTTAGTGTGGTGTGCTGGGGCTGTGGAATGTGCCATCAAACAGTATAGTATGTGGAAGAGTGTGGGCTGATGGGTAGTGATAAGAGAGGAGGATGGTGAGGGCTGGATGAGGGTTGGGCATGGGGGTGACTCAGCCTCAGGCTCTGCTTTTGGCTTGTGTCCCCTCCTCCTCTCCATTCATTGTGTGTGTCTGTGTGTGTGTGTGTGTGTGTGTGTCTGCGTGTGTGTGTGTGTGTGTCTGTGTGTGTGTGTGTGCGCGTGTCCCTGCCTGTGTGTGTGTTTGTCCCTGTGTGTGTGTGTGTGTGTCCTTGCGTGCATGTCTGTGTGCGTGTGTGTCTGCGCGCGTGTGTGACTGCGCATGTGTGTGTGTGTGTGTGTGTGTGCGCGCGCAGTAATCCCACAGTGTGTTAACTAACTGTGTCTGGAATAGGTCTCTGATTGAGATTCAGAACCTCCCTTGTTCCCTTCCTGTTCTGCTCTCGCTCTGTTCATCTGTCAGTCTCCTTTTCTCTGGCTGTTCTCCTGCCTCCATCTTTTCCTTTTTTCCACATCTTTTCTGCCTTCACCTTTTCTTTCTGTCTTTCTCTACATGTCCGTGTCTCAATTTCTGTGCTTGTGTTTGTCTGAGCCTCTTGGTCTATCCGCCACTGTCTGACTGTCTCTATCTCCATCTCCCTCCCCTCTCTTTCTCCATCTTTCTTTCTCTACCTCCTCGCTTAATATATGTCTATCTGTCTCTGTCTCCGTCTCTCTCTCTGTCCCTCGGTTTCTCTTTCTGTCTGTCTGTCTCCCTCTCTATCTCTCTCTCCCTCTGTCTCTTTCTCTCCCTCATCCTTCACTCTATCCCCTCTGCATAGTCTCTCTCTCTCTACAGAGAGCTGGTGTGCCGTGCGGCACTGCAGTGGGTAGGGATGTGTAGGGTTGTGTTGGCAGTGCCCTGGCTCCAGCTGTGGGATGCCCAGACAAGCTTCCCTTTGTGAGGCCCGGCGTGCATCTCTGGCCTTGAGGACCGGCCCTTGCTGTTTGGCATGACGGACACGACGCCTCTAGTGAGACTATTGCTGCTGCTACTGCTGCACAGTCACGTCTAATCCATGACTATCTCCTGTGTTTAGGTTGCGTATCCTTCCAAAATTCAAATTCAGAATTCAAATTCAAAGACAGCCTTATTAGCGTGACTGTGTAAGTACAGTGTTGCTAAAGCCAGTGTTCAGACACAATAACATAAGTACAAGTAACATAAGCTATATGATGGTGTGTGTGTATGTATGTGTGTGTGTGTGTGTGTGTG
>CM050213.1:23122500-23142500 GCA_027475355.1 Coilia nasus | reverse complement strand
GTGTGTGAGAGCGTGTGTGTGTGTGAGAGCGTGTGTGTGTGTGTGAGCGTGTGTGTGTGTGTGAGCGTGTGAGTGTGCGTGTGAGTGTGCGTGTGAGTGTGCGTGTGAGCGTGTGTGTGAGCGTGCGTGTGAGCGTGTGTGTGAGCGTGTGTGTGTGTGTGTGTGTGAGCGTGTGTGTGTGAGCGTGTGAGTGTGAGCGTGTGAGTGTGAGCGTGTGAGTGTGAGCGTGTGTGTGTGAGCGTGTGTGTGTGAGCGTGTGTGTGCGTGTGTGTGTGTGTGTGTGTGAGCCTGTTATCTACCAGGTGAGAGGGAGAATGTTGAAGTCCGCCACCAGTGAAGAAGTGAGTGAGCGGGAGAATTAGAAGGGCCACAGAGTTATTGAGAAATAGTGTGAGTGACTGAGAGAGAAAAAAAGAGAAAGAGAGAAGGACCGAGAGAATAGGGTTAGTCAGGGAGTTATTGAGAATAGGGTTAGTCAGGGAGTTATTGAGAATAGGGTTAGTCAGGGAGTTATTGAGAATAGGGTTAGTCAGGGAGTTATTGAGAGAATAGGGTTAGTCAGGGAGTTATTGAGAATAGGGTTAGTCAGGGAGTTATTGAGAATAGGGTTAGTCAGGGAGTTATTGAGAATAGGGTTAGTCAGGGAGTTATTGAGAGAATAGGGTTAGTCAGGGAGTTATTGAGAATAGGGTTAGTCAGGGAGTTATTGAGAGAATAGGGTTAGTCAGGGAGTTATTGAGAATAGGGTTAGTCAGGGAGTTATTGAGAGAAAAAAACACCATGAGTGAGGTAGGAATAAGGGTGTATGGAACTGGAGATGGTGCAAAAGCAAGATAAAAAAGAGACTGGTCACAATTAAGAGAAAGATGGATATTGTGTTGACTGTGAAGGGCCATAGACTTGAAGAAGGTGTAAGAGAGGGAAGAGCAGATGGGACCAAGGAAGTGTAATGAGGTGGCATGCAGGAGACCAGTAGCCTGGGCCTGCAGTGCCCATAATGCCCATCACGCTACACTGAATTTCTCGTTCACGTCAATCTGGCCAACCTGCCTATTCTCAGTTCTTTCTGGTCCAGAAAAAATTGGAACCAATGAAAAACGAACCCTACGCATAAGTCATCGGAATCAGTGGTCTGATTGGTTGTAGCTCTGTCCAGTAGTACAGAGAGGCATTTAAGAGATGGCCGTTGATCCCTCAGGCCTCTGAGAACTTCCTGTCTGTGGGAGGTTTGCCAGACCAAGCTCTGTCTACGAGCCAGGCCAGGAGACTAGGGGTGTACAAAGCCACACTTCTCTGCCCGACCGAGACAGGAAGCAGCACAGGAAGTGGGTGGAAGAGATGGAGAGACTGTGGCCACCAGGCAGAGACTTACAAGAATATAAATGAGGGGATGAGGAAAGAAAGAGGCCATTTGACCGTAACTCTGCGAAGACAAAAGTAGAAAAGGAGTAGAAAGAGGAAAGCGAACGACTGAAGGTTCGAACGAATAGAAAAGAAAAGAAACCGAAAAGAAAAGATGAGAGAAAAAGTGCCGCTTTCAATGGCCAGTGCTGAATGTTTCACAAGGGCAGCGACCCTTGGCTGGCCTCCAAGGATGTCTGGGCTGCATTGTGACTGGTGTGAAGATATGGATGTTTTGATTTCTGACTTTGAATGTGTCTGTCTCAGGGGAAGCTGCCATTGACGGGCATGATGGTGACCAAACTAGAAGAGACTGAAAGCCACAAGAATGCCTTTGAGCTCTCTGGTAAGAGACTGAGAGAATATGCATGTGTGTGTGTCCACCCATAAGTGTGGTGCAGTTAGCGGAGGGCTTTCCAACCACTAGAATGCCTGTTTGAAGGTTTTTGTTCTTTGTTTTGTTTTAAGTCTTGAGGAATACTGCTGATGCCAAAACATAATTAGGTTTAAGGAAAATGGTTTCAGCTGACCCTTGATGTTTCTAAGCCCTTGTGTTCATGCTTTTGGTGTTGTGTTTGTGTGTACACAATCGTGTGTGGGTGTGCACTTTGTGTGCGTGTATGTGTCTGCACATGTGTATGTATGTCTGTGTGTGTGGGTGCGTGCATGTGTATGTCTCTGTGTATGTGTGTGTGCGTGCATCCGTGTGTGTGTGTGCAGGGAGCATGTTCGAGCGTATCCGGGTGATGTGCTTCACGCAGCAGGACCAGCAGGACTGGCTGGATCACCTGACCCGCCAGACCAAACACACCTCCATGACGGCCCCCAGCCTCAAGCCTCTCACCGTACCCTGCCACACGGTCAGTACACCCACACCCACACACACACACACACAGACACACCTCGCCCTGGCACGGGCTAAAAAGATCTCCCGGCCTTTATGCAGTCTGTGTGAACTTTGCCTTTGGGAGACTTAATTTACTATATGCAGAAGCCATCTGCAATGGAAACCGTGCTAGTACAGCCTGTTGATCTCTCTATTGTTGTCTTGAAAGATGGAGAATAACAACACAAGTGAGACAAGTAAAAATAATTTCAAACGATTATGGAAAAATTCAACTTAACCATGAGTACAAATGCCTCTACCCTTTTATTTCTCTTAGTTACCCCTCACAATAGCTACGTTTACATTTTTGACCGGAATAGATCTAATCCGATCGTCTGATCCGAATGTAGCATTTACAAGACAGCTACAAAAATTATACAACAGATATAATTACATAACACATAATAGCTACTGTCGCACGCATTTGTTTTTTTTTTCGTGAGAAACTATTGGAATAAGTGTATACATAACTGCTGTAACGGACTATACCACCCCTTCCAATTTGATTAAAATTTTAAATAGATCAGACAGCTTTATTCCAATTAAGGTGTGCATACGTGCATTTTTATTCCGATTGAGTAGTTTTTCCGTTTCTACTCAGATTAAAAGTGTCCATATAAACATAGTGTTCAAAGGTGAAACTTATCTGACAAAAGACTTGGCTTGGCTTTCTTATTCAGTTTTTTTCCCTCTCCCTCTCCCTCTTCTCCCTCCCTCCACAGCTGCCCTCCCACCCCCTCACTCCGTCGCGCCAGTCGGAGAGCCGCGGGATGACGGTGGGCCCCGCCTACCACACGCTGCCCCACCCCTCGTCCCACGGCGCGCCCCACAGCACCATGATGTGGGGGCCCCTGGAACCCCCCAAAACCCAGAAGCCCTGGAGCCTGAGCTGCCTGCGCCCCGCACCCCCCCTCCGGCCCTCGGCTGCCCTCTGCTACAAGGAGGTAGGGCCAGTGGAGGGTTGGGGGTGGGGGTTACAATACGAGTACGCAGTATGATGCAGGGATATGATCGATTGGGATATTAACAGACCACTGCAAAAAATTAAGAGACCACTGCAAATTTTTCTGAAAATCAGCATCTCTACATGTATGACAGCCATTCCTTTCCGGTGTCAGTTGAATTTGGAATTTGGGAGAAATGTTGTCAGTAGTTTACAGAATAAAACAAAAATGTTCACACATATACCTATACATAATTAAATCAGAGAAACTGATAATTTTACAGTGGTCTCTTAATTTTTTCCACAGCTGTATGTTCTAGCTGCTACAAGGAGGTAGGGGCAATGGAGAGTGTGGGGGTGGGGGTAGAGGGGTTGTTGGAGAGGATTACTGTATCTAGCTGTAGCTGCCTCAAGGAGGTATGGCCAATAGAGGGCTGGGGGAGGGTGGGAGGAAGGATGGGAGTGGTTGGTTGGAGAGGGGTACAATATCAGTAGAGGAGATATTGGAGATATGGTCTTGCTGGAAAAGATAAAGTGCTCCCTTACTGGCTATCTAGATCTGTATCTGATTTTTATTGTACATAAAAACACTTACAGTCTTTCTCACTAGCTTGCTTGCTCTCTTACTCACACTCACTGTCTGTTTCTCTCTCTCTCTGTCTCTCTTTCTCATTCTCTCTCACTCCCTCTGTCTTTCTCTCTCTCTATCTCTCTCTCTCACACACACACACACACACACACACACACACGTCTAATAATCTGTTCTTGTTTGTGTGTGTGCAGCAGGACCTGAGCAAAAGCCCCAAGAGCATGAAGAAGCTACTGCCCAAACGCAAGCCGGAGAGGAAGCCGTCTGAGGAGGAGTTCGCCCTGCGCAAGAGTACGTCACCTCAGTAGCCCCACCGCCTCCCATAGCACACAATATAACACACAGCAAATTATACAATAACACATCCTATAACACACAATATAACACACAGCACATCAAACAATAGCACATCCTATAACACACAATATAAGACACAGCACATCAAACAATAACACATCCCATAACACACAGTATAACACACACAGCACATCATACAAGGTACAAGATGAGTTCATTGCCACACAACAAAGTTGGTGGTAATTTTTTGTTGCAGCTCAGTCCTGCATATAACAATATGCTAGTCCGTAATATCATATATGCTAGTCCGTAATATCATATATGCTATCTCGTAATATCATATATGCTAGTCCGTAATATCATATATGCTATCTCGTAATATCATATATGCTATCTCGTAATATCATATATGCTATCCCGTAATATCATATATGCTATCCCGTAATATCATATATGCTAGTCCGTAATATCATATATGCTATCCCGTAATATCATATATGCTAGTCCGTAATATCATATATGCTATCCCGTAAATCATATATGCTAGTCCGTAATATCATATATGCTATCCCGTAATATCATATATGCTATCCCGTAATATCATATATGCTATCCCGTAATATCATATATGCTATCCCATAATATCATATATGCTATCCCATAAATCATATATGCTAGTCCGTAATATCATATATGCTATCCCGTAATATCATATATGCTAGTCCGTAATATCATATATGCTATCCCGTAATATCATATATGCTAGTCCGTAATATCATATATGCTATCCCGTAATATCATATATGCTAGTCCGTAATATCAGGTTGAGTTCAGCAGTCTGACTGCAGAGGGGAAGAATCAGTTGTGAAGGTGTATTGTTTCACATCTCAGGGATCTGTAGCGTCTTCCTGAGGGCAGCAATTAAAACAAGCCATGGTCTGGATGAGATCATTTAACAGCACATCCCATAACACACAATACAACACACAGCAAATTTCATACATCATATAATAGTACGGCATCAGTACAACATCAAAACATCCCAAAGCACACGATACAACACATCACACAGCATCATACAACAGCCCTGCATCAGTACAGCCTAGCACCGCACAGTTAAACAGTTAATCTGTACTTTGTACTTTTTAATCTTCTTAACTTATCTTCTCTCATTCTGTCTTTGCACTGGTCTTCTTCCTTTTTGTCTTTTGTTTCTTTTCTTCTCTTTTTTTGTTCTGCTCATCATTCTGTTCATCATGGTCAACTAAGTTTATAGGACATTTAATGCTCCAATGATCCACGCTCCAATTCATTGCTCCAGTGATCTTCAGCTTGTGTTGAGAGTCATAAATGCTTGTTTGGTATTGACCTTGTATGCCCTTTCCTCTTCTTTCTCTCTCTCCCCCACTCTCTCTCTTTCTCTCTTCCCTGCTCTATCTCTCTCTCGCTTTCTCTTTTTTCTCTCTCTCTTCTTTTCTCTCTCTCTCTCCTCTCTCTTTCTCTCTCCCTCCCTCCCCCCTGCACAGGTACGGCAGCGCTTGAGGAGGATGCTCAGATCCTGAAGGTGATCGAGGCCTACTGCACGAGTGCCAAGACCAGGCAGACTCTCAACTCAAGTACGTCCACACACACACACACACACACACACACACACACACACACACACACACACACAGATGTACAACTTTCTTATCTTTTGCTTTAACTGTGCCCAGCCACCACACCATGGGCCAATCCTGTCGACATAAACACACACAGTCTTGTTAGCATATGTAGCGCATCACCCTAAGGAAGCCCATTCCACTAAAGCTAGAGATGCCTACCCTTCTGTATCCCTCCGTTTGAATCTGTCTACCTGTTCTGAGGCTGACTGGCTGTCTGTGTAGATGCTGTAACAGTGCTTTTCCTGATCCTCTTTTAACAGTATCCTCTCTTTTCTTCTCCTCTTCACACTCCTTTCACTCACTTTTGGCATTTTATTCTTTTTCTTTTTCAAATCTTTTGTGGTGTAATGACCACTCTCTTCACTTAATCATTCGTTTATCCCACTCCATGCTTAATTTTACCATCCACCGTCCATTTTTAACATTCCTTTTTTTTTACGGTATTTATTCCATTTGATCATTGCCTCCCCCCCTTCTCCCTTTCTACATGGTCTGCTCTACACCCCCTCGCCATGTTCACCCACCCACCCACCCCCCCTCCTCCCAACATCATATGGTTTCTTCCATCACCGTCGTATCCCTCCCCTCCCACCACCACCACCACCACCACCTCCACTACCACCGGCAACCTGCGTAGCATGGCAAGGGACAGACCTGATGCACAATCACGTGCTGGACCAGTCCAGTGTGGACCCTCTGGGCCGCCGTAGCAGCGTCTCGCGGCCAGAGGGCAGCTCGGACCTGTCGGAGGACTCGGACTATGACAGTGTATGGACGGCCCACAGTTACAGGACCGGGCCCATGACCCGTAAGAGCTGCAGCTCCTACATCTCCCACCAGAACTAAAAAAACAAACAGAAACCAAACGATGACCTCGGCACTCTTGCTCCCCCTCCACCCCACCTCGCTCTTCCTCCTTGGTACAGTGTCTTCATCGTTACACCAGTCCCTTCTTTCAGTTGAGGCTTTTTAATTTTTTTTATTTTTTATTTTTTTTTTTATTTAATGTGTTAATCCATGTGTATTTATTCATCTTTTTTTGTATTTTTTATTTATTTATTTATTTTTTTACACAAATTAACCAGGCTCACATGGTTTGTCTTTACGTTTGTTGATCCCATGCCCTTATGAATGTGTAAATATTTATTATTTATTTGCTTATTTATTGTTTATTTTGTGTATGCACTTTTCTGCAATGCCCCCCACCTCCCCCCACCCCCCTGTGATTGACCACTCGGCCCTTCTCCCTTTGATGTCCCCTTCCTCATTCACAGAGCTTTTATTTTGCACGGGAATGCCTGCCCACCAAATCCCACCGCCATCCCCAGCCCCCCCCCCCCCCTCTACCCACTAATAACACACCCTGATCAAAAACGGCCTCTGGGCATCTGTCGTCAGTGCTGTTCTATTGTCCCCTATTATATTAACAAAAGCATACCTGACTGAAGCAAAGACCTTGTATGCTAGAGATGCTCTGTCTTTAGCGAGGTTTGGAGTTGTTGATATCTCTTACTTTAGATCCTCCTGGTACAGTCTGAGGTTACTGCAGTAGCTGCATCTTAATGTCAGGACTGATGGGTGCGGGACAATATTAACACTGATGTAGAGACCAATTTGGGAACATCAGGGGGGGTATTCTAGAAAGTACTTACTTGGGTATGTTAACTTAGAGCAAGTGGTAAACTTTCTAATAGAAGAGCCCTGTGGATTTATTTTAATAGGAGGATGAAGCTATAGGACCATTCTATTAGCAGATTTACTCACTCTGAGGTAACTTATTTGAGTTAGTCACTACACCATCTACTTGGAATACCCCTCTAATGTAGAAACCAATGTGGGAACATCAGGTTCTGACAAGTTAGATCAGAAACCAGAAAGACGACCTCTTCTTCTTATGGCTACTATGACAACATGGTATTTACAGGGAGCCAAACTTGGTTCAGTACTTAGCTTAGTACAACTACAGCACAAACTAGGGTGAAGATAATGAAAGTAAACTCGTTAAAGGTCATTACGTGATTCTGCAGGTAAACTTGGGACAGTTGCACAAACTCTTGTCATGTATCAATGAATCCCTGCTCTCGAATTCTTAATTTTATATGTGTACTGTATTTTAAAGATTATTTTTGTACACTTACGGTATGCTTGTTTGTAAGTTTCCTTTACTCGTGTGTTTTAAGAGTTTACGATTGTGTCAAACGTTTACGCCGAAATAGTATGAAAGTTTACAAAACAAATGTGTTGATGTTGACGGTGTTGTTTTGATGGGTTGTTGTGAATTCGTTGTAAATCAGGTACCGTATGAGAGCTATAACTGAAGAGAAGGCAGATGTCTGAGCCTTTGGGGTGAATATCTCTCTATCTTTCTTTTCTCTCTTTCTCTCCCTCTCTCTCTGTTCACGTCACTTTCTCTGTCTCTTTCTCACTTTTCTCTCTAGCCCTATATTCACCTATCTCTCCCTCTTTCTTTCTTTGTTACTTTCATTCTTTTTCAGCCTCCCTCTTCTGTCACTATCCACCTTTCTTTTCTTTATTTCTGCTATCCCCTTTCATTCCCTTACTCCCTCTCTCTCTCTTTCTTTTTCTCTCCCTGTCTCTCTCTCTCTATTTCTGACTGTTTCCAAGCTCCAGACATTCAGTGTTTACGAAGCGGGTGAACCTTCTGTTCCTTGTCCTTATTATTGTAAAAAAGTGTTTTTCTTTTCTTTCTTCATGGCAACAACATAAAAATAACTGTCTTGCCAAACATCCTGCAAGTATTAGAGCAAAGAATACAAATATATAAGTCTACAATACATGTTGTGTAATATTCTTTGTGACTCAATACTGTCAAGTGAAAGAACATGAAAAAAAGAATTTGGACTTTCTTATCCAATGTTGTACCGTACAATGTTGTACTGTTGCAATCCTGTGTACAAAGTCAAATCTTGCAAGTGATGTTTACCAAACCATACAATGAAACAAAACTGGAAATGGTGAATTGTTCAAAAAATGTTACAAGCTTAAGAAAACACAAAAAGCATAACAGAGGAACAGAAAATGATGTATTATACATTTTGAATAAACCTTTCATTTGTTAGATTGTCTTACAGTATTTTTGTGAGTTTGTGAGCGTGAGTGGGGCACATGTCTGTGTTGCCGTGTCATGTTCTGCCACGCCACTCTTGGTTGCTCTGCCACAGTGGTGGACTCCTCATTCACAAACACACCTTGAAGTATGCTCACGCCAAAGCCTGTCACGTTGTGTCCGCCTGTCTGTCTCCCCCTCTCTTGTGCCTGCTCTTGGATGACACTACTCTGCATGACCGACTAACTTGAGTCCCATTACTCACAACCCCTCACAATTTCTGTCTTTGTCCTCCCCCCAACTCCACCCCTCACACACTGGATTGTCATGATGGTCCACATCAGTCCTGAGAATCTTACCTGTCAGTCAGTCCACCCATCTGATCAGCCTGTCTGGCGTCTGTGATCGGTGTTGTTCTGCGGAGGTCTGACGGCAAACTGCGGGCACTTTTTGTTTTGTCTTCTGGAAACAGGCGTGAGGCGCAACACGGGGCCGTCCATTCTGTTCCCTGGGGAGAGAATCGTCGTCGGAGAGACCAAGAGCAACGGTCAGACTGTGGCCGAGGAGAAGTAAGAATACTGGGTGGGCCGAATAGAGGGGCATTGGGCACGGTTTCGGTAGTCTTGTCTCGAACCGGTGTTCTGACGAACTGGGCTACTTGTCGAGTGAGGGTGTCGCACAAGTATTGTCGGTGAAGGTTAGAGTTACTGTACTAGTAGGGTTAGTTAGACAGTAGTGCTCTATGGAACTCTGCTATGCTGTCCTACAAAGCCAAAAGGTAGTAAGTACATATTTTGCCAAAACTGAATTTAGTCTGGAAATTGACTTTGAAACACCTCTTTGTATTATGACTAAATATCTTGCTTCTTCCTATAAGAAAAGTAAATAAAAACATCACCACTATTGTACCTACAACATGTTTGATTGGTCAGTATGACAACTTTAAAGGCATTTTTCTCAGTTTCAGTGTTCGTGTAAATACTGCAGTTTGCTCAAATAGACACTTTTGCACTTGGGTTATAATATACCTTAGTCATGCACTGCATGTAATGAATGAAAGGCATGCCTTCCCCCTATAGACACAGCTCCAGTGGAAACTACGGGCAAATCTGAAGCATTCACTTGTTTATTATGTAGAGTACATTATGTAGTGATCCACTGAATGTGATTTACACACTATGTAGTTCCCTACATAGTGAACAAGTGAACCTTTTGGACAAAGCAAAGTTTAATCTTCTGATTGACTTCTGATCTGATTTCACGGTGATGCTCTTTGGGTTGGTACCACTGAAGTGTACATTGGTTACAGCAGGAGGGCATGGGAGGGATTGTCACATTAGTTTTTTTTGTTTCTGCCTGACCTATGCTTTTACTCTTCCCAAGGAGCCTAGTGGACGTTGTGTATGCCTTAAGAGACGAGGTCCAGGAGCTGAAACAGGTAACTGCTGATGAGCTGTGCTTTTGAGAGTGAGCCAAAAGTTAGTCTGTATTATCCACGGTCCACAGACTGAGAGGCAACACCAGATTTACATGTTCACAGTAAGATGTCAGTGACTTCTCTAACAAGGTTCTAGAACAACATTCCCCTTGACTAAAACATCCAAAAGAACTTCTAGAGCACCATTCTTCCTAGAATTATTATTAGCATGATTAATTTAAAAATATATATTGGTGAAGGTGGTGTATGAATAGCGCTGTCTGATTGTAGAGGCGAAGGTGCATCGGTACGCGAAAAAAAATTGTAGGTGTTCTTAGATCACCCTAGTAATTCTAAAGGTTAGGTCATGTTGAGTTGACTAAGCTTGATGATGACTAAAATGTGACAGTGTTAAAGCAACACTAAGTAGTTTTTTTTTTTTTTCAACTTTAAAATAACGTTTCAAAAATCGTTTCAATGGTTCATCAGCTTGTAACAGGGTGAAAGGCCCTTCGGAATTCACTTTGGCACCCTCCATGGACTATAACCCCAATAAGTATGTTTGGGGAAGCAGACCGTAGTTCTCTGAGAGATAATTCTGCTTTCAACCTGTAGGGCGATCGAAGAGAAAAACTACTTGGTATTACTTTAGTTATCTTTAACGTTTCACCCTCCCACATTGGTTATGTTTCACAGACAAGGGCTTTCCCACCAAAACATCCCCCTTATGCTTACCAAAACTTCCCTCTAATGCTAACTGTGTGTACATTGTTGTAATGACCTCTAACACACTGCTTTCTCTTTGAAGGACAATAAGAAGATGAAACGATCTCTGGAGGAGGAGCAGAGAGCTCGGAAAGATCTAGAAAAGATTTTGAGAAGAGTCTTAAAGAACATGAACGACCCATCCTGGGACGAGACCAACTTATGAGCTGTCGTTTTTGTGTGTGTAGGCATGTATGTGTGTGTGTTTCTGTGTGTATGCATGGGCATTTTTTTTGTATGTAATTCATCTATACTGTCTATTTCGGGTTATGTTGTGTGCATGCCTATGTATCCCTGTTGAAGGTGTATCTGTGTGTGTGTGTGTGTGTGTGTGTGTGTGTGTGTGTGTGTGTTTGTGTGTGTGTGTGTGTGTGTGTGTGTGTGTGTGTGTGTGTGAGAGAGTGTGTGTGTTTACTTCTGTGTGCCAAGTGGTTGGGGCTATGTGTGAGTGAGTAGTCACAAACCTGCCGACCTGCTGATGAACTGACCCAGGGTACCCTCCACTGTGATGCGGGCAGTCTACTGCCCCCCCTCCCGTGCCTCCCACTCCAGCCTCACTGACCAATCACTGCAGGGGAGAAGACACAACAATGCATCACCACCACAACTTGCAGCCAAGTTTCAGAAATAAACATAATTCAATCTGGCTGGATTACCTGGCCTTATACTAGCAATGCAGCCAAGCTATGGACCTCAGTGTAGCTCCGAATGGAGTTATATCTTTACCAAAACATGTGATTCAGGACTGGACTGAACCACTCTGGGGTGTGAACCACAGATATTTGTGTGTGGGTGCATTTGTGAGTGAGATTGAGAGAAATTGAGTAGAGGTTTTGAATTTATACATCCAACTTTTAAAAGATAATGTAAATCTATATTATGTATGTATAATGCGTATGTATGCTGTCCCCTCAAAGTCGTCCCTCCATTTACTTTTTTTTTTCAAGTTTAAAGATTAAGCAGCTTAATATTTTATATTTAACTCTCCTGTGATGAACTCAAAAGGTACTAGCCTACATTTCATGTTATTTCAGAGGTACATTTAGTGGTAGACATACCAAAAATGCACAACACTATGATTTTTACCTTGAAATATTTTATTTTGTGAAACTTGCAGTTGTCAAAGCTAAGAAGTGTGATCTGAGTATCATACTGTTAGAAGCTTATTTATTTTTTAAGTCTTACTCTATGTTTCTGGAAGCTACCATACTCTGTATATACAAACTGTAAATAAAGACATTTACTCTTTTTTTTTTCAAAACCATAACAAGATGGCTCTGTGTGAGCTTCAGACTGAAGCTAATAAGGTGAAGATAATGGAAACATTTTCACTTTTTTGTCAATCTTCAGTGTTGCTATTTCTCAATTTCTTAAAATTTCACAAACAACTATATCAATTACCATCAATGATTGAATCCCACCTCACCACGTTCACACACACACACGCACACTGCCAAATATGCTTGTCTCTGACATTTGGAACACAATACAGTGTGTGCTGCAGGGATTTCTATGACAACTGCGTTGCGACGCCCTGGTACCCGTGTGCGAACACAGCCCCGCACAGCATGACTCCTGCGCCCCCACCTGCACCATAGCGACATTAATGACCACAGCTACATCAGATAGCACAGAGGAGCTACATGTGTAAACATGGGTTCATATAATTATCACCTGCTCTCAAAGGCCAGTGACATGTTGACATTAACATTTCATGTCAGAGTCATTGTCAGAAACATTTTCATCCAGCAGTCACCAGAAAGAGGTTCAGTGGAGTGACATCTGATTTGAACCTTTTCTGTCCTCAAGTTTGCTCCACTTTGACTCACCAGGGGATTATACTCCATAAGACAGGTTTAGTCACTGTCCTGAGTATGTCAGTATGTTATGTTAGTATGTATGCTACTAATACAGACCTTAAAGGGCCCCCTATCAACGCTGAGTCCTCAGAATCATCCTAAAGACCCCTGGCAGTGCCTCTGCCCTTGCCCCTGATTATGGTTGTTGGTCAGGCACCCTGAGATGCCATTAGATCAGAACTAGGACTGCATGCATTCTCAGACATGGTCACCATGTTCCAGGGTGTTTGTTGTGCAGAGATGGAGTTCCCTGCTGTGGTTACATTTTTATTTACTCAATGAGCAGGTGTTTTTAGTCAAACCAGCTTGGTGTGTGTGTGTGTGTGTATGTTCTCCAGGTAACAAACCTGGCTGTCCCACATAAGCTTCTGAAGAGCCTGCCAGCTCCTGTGTGTGACCACGAAAAGTGACACCATCACATCACACAACGACGGTCATGTTTTATACTGCACCGCAGACACACTATGTCGTGTCACTTAAATGGAGTGTAACTGTGCTCCCTGCGACAGTGAACTTCTTTTCTGTCTAAATGTGCCAGCACCCCTCAACGTCGGGAGGGAAAGAAAATATCTCTTTGTGGCTGCTCCGAAACCGGGCCTTCACCTCGATGGCGAGAAGCGGGACTGGAGTGGATCCCAGACTCGATGTCCGTCTGTCTCGGTGTCCATCTGTCTCTGTGGTGTCTGTCCTCAGCGCTGAGCGCATTGTTTCTCCTGGAAACGAGAACAAGTGCAGTAGAAAGGAAAAGTAATGGAGTCTAAGACTCGAGAGAGCTTTATATTGTAGGTTGGGGCACAGGAAAAGGCTGAGGGGGTTGAGGATGAGGATGTTGCCTCTGTGTTCTTTTGCCTTTCTTCCCTCTGATGTGCCGACAGCAGTGTGTGTGAACGAGTGTGTGTGTGTGTGTGTGTGTGTGTGTGTGTGCGTGTGTGTCTGAAGGTTGTGTATTTGCCAGCCAGGCCTTATTACAGTGACAAGGCAATCTACTCCTTTTGTGGGCGATGATTCTACTTCATTGATTTACAATGGAAAGGATATAATTTTGCTGGTGTTGGCAAAAAGCTCAAATGTCAGCCTTTTCAGAATGCCAGCGTCGCCTTGTTCGCCCATGAATACGGAGAAAGTCACCTTTTGTCTACTGTTAAATATTCCCGCATAAACACAATGGGCCACCGAGGCTCGCCGAAAAAAGACGCCCTGATTTATCCTGATTTATCCTTTGGCGTATAGATAAAACCTGCAGATAAATGCCAGGTTGGCCTTTCATTTTCCCCCCCTCGTCTCTTTCTTTCTTTCCCTCTCATTCTTACCCTCCTTTTTCTTCATCTGTTGTGTATTTTGGGAGACAGAGAGTGGGGTTGTTGTAGTTGGGTTACTTTGGGTCCAGGGCAGCTGTGTAAAAGATCACAGGTAAATCTGCAATGTTCACTTGTTCACTATAATAGTAGACTATAAATGAGTGTGCAATCAGCCAATATAACTGACACACTGCTTATTGCACTATATAGTAAACGAGTGAGCATTTTGGACAGAGCCCAAGTCCTATGTTTAGTGTTGCATTTAACTTGTCTATTCTCGCTCAATCAACTGGTATAAAATGACAAGGACTCACCAAACACACACACACACACACACACACTTTTACATGTGCGATTGGACTCAAATGCAGCCGTGTGTGCTGTGTGTGAGCATGTTCGTGTGTGTGTTGGTCAGAGTGTGTGTTGTGTGTGAGTGTGTTCATATGTACGTGCTGGTTGGAATGTGTGCTGTCTGTGAGTGTGTTCATATGTGCGTGTTGGTTGGAGGGGTTAAGTCCAATGTGTCAAGGTAGGACAGACACACCTGTTGGTGACCCCGTCCATGTCCTCAATGTTAATTACTTGTCTTTGTTGGGTCGAGGAACTTGTCCTTGGAAGAGAGGAGAGAGGAGAGAGGAGCCAGGCATTTAGGACACTGCCTATTGATTACTATATGAACAAGTGGACACACACACACACACACACACACACACACCTCAGAGCTCTTCTTTCTCTCCCCTTCCTCTCTCTCTCTCTCTCTCTCTCTCTCCTCCTCCTCCCATTTGGTCCTTTCAGTGGCCAGTGATCATTTAGATTTGACATGTATTGTGGCAGAGAAGCTCGCTCACCCTTTCTCTCCCTCTCTCGCCCGCTCCCTTTTCCCTCCTTTTCTTTCTACTGTCTGTCATTAATTTCCAGGCTTTACAATTTGACAAAAAAAAAAAGAAAAAGAAAAGACAGAGAAAAGAGAGTGAGGGATGGAGGGATGGATAGGGGCTCAGTGTCCTTTTGAAGGGGTTTGTTATTGCACGACGACAGAGAGAAGGGGTGGGGGAAGAGGAAAAAAAAAACAGCCGCCCAATAATTTTTTGTCAATGTTTAACTCTAAAAGCTTTCCCCCGTCAGGTCCTGAAAGGCAAGGCAATAAAGCCCTATTGAACAGGAATGAATAAAAACATTGAGTCCTCGGGGGCTTTGACCAAAGGGCTCCCTTTCTTCTCCTCTAATCAAATAGGAGCTGAAATGAATTAGAGTTTTCTTATGAAAATATCCTTTGTTGGCCGGAAGGCTGGTAATTCATAAACAATAAGCAGCGTTATTGTGTGGATAGTAATGTATTCATGTCGAGGAGAGGCTGGAAGGCAAGAGGAGAACTATGGCTTTTTTTTTTCTTTTTTTTGTGGACCAGGGGAGGCTGAGGCTGGATCTGAAGCCTTTTCAGTTGCCAGGTTAGTCAGACATTGGCTGGGCTTGCCGTGGCATTCACTCATCCTTTCTCTCCCTCCCTCCCTCCCTCTCTCTCTCTCTGCTGTCTGTCTATCTCACCTTCACTTTTTCTGTCGTTGCTTCGCTTTTTTGAAACTGTCACTCTCCTCTTCCTCCTCCTCCACCTCCTTTACATCCTTCTCCTCCTCCTCCTCCTCCTCCTCCTCCTCCTCCTCCTCGTGCTCTGGTCCTCTCCCCATACCATACCTGCCGTCTCCTGCACTCCAGCACAACTTCCACACAGCTGAGTCTCCCAGTCGCCTGCTCACCTTTTGGACCCGAGTCAATGGATCTGAACCAGACGCCCTGTGGGTGAGAGAAAGGTCGAGGGTGCCAGACTCCCCTCTCTCTTTCTCGCTTCTTTGTATGTGCTCACCGTCTGTCTGGGAAACAAAAAAAGAGTAAACAGAAGGCCATTTTTTAAGATTATTGTGGCTAGGTTTGGGAATATTTACTTGGAGGTATCCTGCCTGTGGTGGAGACATGATGTGAAGAAGCAGAGTGCATGATGGGAGTGTATTCCAGCTGTTGAAGTACTCCGGTACTTTTCCCCATGAGACTGGGGTCCTGCTTCCTTTGAACTTCACGGTGACCTGCGTGTGGCACGGCTTCTCATGGTGATGACCACTATCTTCACCATAGTGACCCTCGCTGTACAGCTGCTGTTTGCCTTTGGCTATTTGATGGACTGCAAAAGACGCCACACCGTGAGGCTTTTACATGCCAAGAGATGTGACCATGACTTTTTTTTCGGATTCTCACAGTGGAGTTGCATATCTAATGGATACATACTGTGAATGACTAAGAAACGAAAGTATCAATTTTTGTCTCTCCTCCCAGTGAATTTCTCTGGTATGGTGACCTGTACTTACGGTACCATTTGTGCAGAACATCCGTTGCTCTTCCCTTAAGGGCGTTCATTTGTAGTATCGAACCAATCCACTTGGGGGAAAGTTTGTAGTAGTACCAAGGAGGTATCCTGAGGACCAGTGAAATGAAATGGGTGCCTGGGGATTTGGCGATCATGCACAGTAAGTAAACATGCTCACGCCGTTATGATGCGAGTAAACCCAAATTTGGAAGATATCACTGTAAAAGTGCATAGCTAGCTCATTGTTTGTCCTACACCTTAGCAAGTCTGATGTAGGCTACGTCACCTGTGCAGCAGACTTGGGTAGTATGAGACCGTCACAACAGCTGTTTTTGAAAAAAAAAAAAAACGCCATACCATGTATCGAGGAAGCGGATTGTATAGCCAAGCCACACTAGTTAAAAGATGAAAAATACTACAGATGCACTAGTATCACTGACAACACATCTTGACACCTGCTCTTAAAGATCATTACGCGAGTCGGTTTCGCTTAAAGGCTTTTGATATTTGAGCTCAACAGCCAGTCAAATTTGGCTCCAGGCTTCTACTCTAGGTGAAGCACCGTGTTGATTGGCTGGAATTGTGTACGACTCGGTCGGACTCGGAGCTGATGTTTCCCCCATGTACAGAGAGAGATATGTGTCAGCATGGGAGTTTTTTTAAGATAAGTGCTGATAGTTTGATTACAGCTAGGAGCAGATCGCTGGATATGGTAAATCTTCTAGCCAATTGAAGAGTTGAAAACTCTTAAGTCAGAACTACAAGGGAAGTGCAGACCAAACTGTCCTAACGGCGTAACCACCTGTAAAACACAAAGCATATCGGAGAAAATAAATAAGGAAAAAAATAAGACATAAATAGTATTGATTTACGTTGTAAATGAGCTCCCCATTGAAATTCAGTTGTCTTGAATAGCAAATGCAAAAGTCCAAACTGAATGTATGCTAGTAGGCTAAAAAGGTTTGACATCGGTAGCTTACTTGTAGTGTGCATCACAGTAACAAATGATCACACATCCTTAGATTTTTTAAATAAAACAATTGGGGTCATAACCGCACTGTAGTAAACAAAAACAGTATTGGCATGTTGGTGGTGCCCACCCAGCATCATGTCATGTAGAAGACTAGAATTACACTTATGAACATAGTGGAGAAATACCATACAATATGACTGTAATGCTTGGTGACGCGTGTTATAATAGGATTGCTAAGATTTACAACCCTTTACAATGAGTAATATGGTGGTTAACCTGATTCACTCCCCGCACTCCAGCAATTGATGGGATGTAACACCAGATGTCAGTGTTGGACAAAGAATAGTTCAGGTGTGCTGTTTGACGCATATAATGATCAGACCAAATTAGACTGATGATGTGTGGGCTCCTAACAAGGAAACATCTTTGGAAAATACGACTAATCCATTGTTTGAGCCTTAAAAGTTTACAAATACACAGGGCATCCGTCATTTTGTTGTTAATTCACAGTAAACGAAATGAGTAAAGACAAATGCATCACAAACTGTCTAGTGGTGGATGTTACCTTCAGGAAAAGAAACCTTCACCTTCGGGAAAACAAAATATGTTGATGTAAGTTTGCGACCAATAAGCCCTAAAACACAGGCATCCCCGTGAAATGTAATTTTGACGGGATGGCCTTTTGTGGCGTGTTGATTCAGCAGGAAAGAAGACTGGTGCAAAACTCGGAAGCTCCTCTCGAGGGCGTGCTGTACTAACGAGAGAGAAATGCTTGATAGTCCTTGCTACTGTAAGTGGAAATGTACAAAGTGAGACAAAACTGTGGTTTCCATTTGGATGTTTTTAAGTGAGTACCCTAATGTTTGCATGTAGCTCATTGAAAAATCTCTTGGTTCTCTCGCAATATGCTTCTGCCTTTAGCCCACCAGTGTGCTTGATGTTGCCTAACACAAACGTTTTGCGACAGAATGCGAAGGTACTGCTAGAAATGCAAAATGTGTTGCGTGGCATCTTAAAAGTAGCCTACCCTAAGAGAATGAACAATTATTTAGAAGAAAACACACATAAACACACAAAAGGATAATTTAAGAATCACTGCTACGACTCTTATGGCCTCTATACAAAATAAATACACTGGCCATATTAAAATCAATTTGATTAATAATAAATGCCTAACCCATGTCTTGTGTCTAGTTGGTTTGTGCACGAAGCATCAAATCTTGTTATGTGCACTTGTTTGCCAAATAAGAATACAATGATGGTGTTTACAATTACACAATTATACACATAATTAACAACAAAATATAGTTACAGTTACATGCATATCTCATTTTAATGTGTTTATTTAATTACAATTCTGACTGGCAATCTCGGGATCTTGTTTGTGGTGTGAAAAGAAACATAACTATCGCATTTTCCTTTTTATTTAAATCGTAATTAATTTCCCTCTATCATGTATTCGAGTCAACGCATTTAATTGTCTCTGCGAAATGTTTTGTCAGCAATACGGAACTAGTTGTTTGGGTTGTCAACTTTGTTTAAAATTGTGGAAGGTCGTTACGCTGAAGTTTTCGCGGGCCACATGGGGCCGAGTTCAACGCGCGCGCAGGGGAAACTTTGGAATAAAAGCGCATAATAATGGCCAGGCAATGATGCACGCGGCGCAGCAGCTGTGCAAACAGTGCGGACGGCGGTCAACCCGTCTCTCTGGCACGATGGACTCTGGTAATCGGGCGCTCAGCAAACAGGGTGGCAGCAATCCGAGCAATTTGATCGGAGATTATCCCCGAAATGACACAAATGCTGCCGGGGAGACAGAGAGGCCCACTCCAGCCTGGAGAAATGCGCTGGCGAAGCTGAAACATCGGGGTAATAGAGCGTGTTATATCATATAAAACAGTCATTACATTGATACGGCTAATAGACTACTGGGGGAAACTAAACAGTGACAGTTTCCTGACATCCAGACACCTGTACTATGCTACTGACACACCCAGTATTTTATACTGTTTTGTTTTTTGTAAAGTATGGGCATTTGTGGTACAGTGTGTCGACACTGTCAACAGGCAGTGAAATGCGTCTGAAAAATAATTGCTCTCTATCATCTGCCCCGTATAACCTCAGTTCCTCAAGCAGACCATACATTTAATCATTGCACAAAACACGAAAAAAGAAAAACAAATTACTGTAAACAGCGTTGTGTTTGTACCATCCGCAGGTAGTTCCCGTAATTGTTTCTGAATATCAAATCACCCCTTTCTCACGTTAACTTCCATTCAGACGCTGGCGGGGGGTCCCCCGGTGCTCTTTTGTGATTTCCTGACCGCTGTTTACCCATTTTTCGAGTGCAAGCGGTGACCAGGTACAGGTAGAACTCAGCGGGAACCGAACACAGTGGGAACTAAACAGAGCACTTCTGTAAGCCTAATTATCCGCACAGCAACCACGCGCGAGCATGCACATATTGGCCTAGTTTCTCTATCTC
>CM050213.1:23105000-23117500 GCA_027475355.1 Coilia nasus | reverse complement strand
TCTTTATTACATTGTACATGGCATAACTATGCTAAAATATTTATTTTAATACATTGTGTTGCTTTATTGTTTTTATGCTGTCATGGTTATACTTTCTTTTACTGTCCTTGTTTCATCAACTAGGTACAGTATAACAAAGAGTCATATGTAACATGATGTACTTACACTGTACCATAGGGTTAGGTTTAATGTTAGGTATGTACAGTGTAAGTACTGTACATAATATTACACGTTACATGTAGATTTACTTATAAAAGGAGTGTATAAAAAGGAATATACAAGACATTACAAACACTTTGTGAATAAATACATATCTCATAAACCTTCAAAAATAAATTCTTGGTTAATGTCAAATGTCATGTAAGTTTTAACAAGGAATTAATGATTGCTTTGCTATAGAAACAAAAATGACTATGATTGTGCAAATAATGATAGAACCGAGTCCAAGCCATATAGTAATTTCTTGGCTGACGGAAAGCGTGGCGACTCCTTAGCCTACTTTTGACAGCCCTCCTGTACCGGCCACAGGGCATGATGATAAAGTAGCCCTTAGAGAAGAATAGACTACTAGAAAGCACCCGGAGAGGGCAGAACTCCACCAAGGAGGAGTTACACAGAATAATATGGAAATTCATTTCATCTTCCAATAAGAAAGAATCATTTTTTTTTAAATCCTGGAAACAGACAGTGATCTGATCACCAGGTGTGAAGTTGAATTGCAGTAATAGTAAGAATAATAGTAATAGTAATAATAATAATAAAAATAATAGTCTTTATTTGTATAGTACATCTTATACAAAGGATGTAACTCAAAGTGCTTCAACAGTTTGACAAAGGAACACAGGACAGTGATACACATTTGATACACAAATCTGTCTGAAAGTCACTGTCTGGAAACAGACAGTGATCTGATCACCACCTAAATCTAATCATTTTTCATTTTTGGCCTATTTCCCACCTTCCTAGAAAATTTCACACGGATCTGTGTAGAACTTTTTGCAATAAAGTTGCTAACTAAAAAACAAACAAACAGACAAACAAACCAACAAAAACATAATCTCCTTGACAGAAAAAAAGGCCATTTAGTCTTCTTACACCCAAAACAATTCCCCCCTTCGACCAGTGGGGGTGCTATAGCTATATTCTTTGCCTGTATCTCCACTACTTGCATTAGCTACGGCCCTTAAACCTCCAAAATGTAATTAGGTAGGCTCTTATTTTAATTTCTTTTATCTTTTTTTCCATGATTATTATACGTCCATGTCTGTTAGGTGGACCCTGGATCAGATTCCAGCTCCATTGTCGGAGCAGACTGCACTATTCTCCAGTGCTCCTCCTAATTCGATTTGACCTTTTAAGAAAATACACTGGGGCCTATTTATTAGATATGTGTGATTATGATTGTTTGTGTGTTTCTGACTGTGTGTGTGTGTGTGTGTTTGTGTGTGTGTGTGTGTGTGTGTGTGTTTCTGACTGTGTGTGTATGTGTGTGTGTGGTTCTGTATTTTAGTATGTCTTGGAGCTGATGTGTATTTAAGAGAGTTTGTGTGTATATATGTGTTTGTGTGTGCGTGTGTGCGTGTGCATGTTTGTGTGTGTGTGTGTGTGTGTGTGTGTGTGTGTGTGTGTGTGTATGTAAGCGATAGGAAGACATTCAAAAACTCATCTTATTTGTGCAGAGAATAGACCAATTAGGGCTCTCTGCACAGAGCAAAGAGAGAAAGCCTCTGTTCAGGAAACTGTGTGAATGTTTCATTGATTAGCTGCATCTGAGCTAATCATCTTTGCACACGCACACACACACACACACACCACACTCTGTACACACATATACAGACACCACACAAACACACCACACACACACACACCACATTCTGTGCACACACATACATACACACACACACACACACACACACACACACACTTTGAGAGTCAGCTGCAGGAGTCACAACCTCTCCTCTCCTCTCCTCTCCTCTCCTTCCCTCTTCTCTTCTTTCCTGGAGCGCTGCGGCGGCATGTAGAAGGGCCTCGGGTGTGTGACGCCGGCAAACCTCGAGGTGACTGACACACAAGGCCAGTGATTATACTTCCGTCACCTCTGAACACTTCAGCGCACCATCGGCAGAAAGACAGAGAGAGAGAGGGAGAGGGAGAAGAGCGATAGATAGAAAGAAACGGGGGATAGATTAGCGTAGTGTTCCCCCCTTTTTTTCTCCCGAAACATCGGCGAAGGTTGGGGCATACAGTAATAGCGACTCTTGACATGGGATCCATGCCAGCTTCATTCAGCTTGTGTACGCGAACAGGAAGCTGAGAAAACCAAAATGCTCCATGGCTTCCTCTTAGCGTCGATGTTTCTCGCTCTCTATGCTGTCCCTAAAAAAGGACACTGATGATAGGTCGTGTCAGAGATCAATTCACATTCATTCCCACTTTAGAAGGGGCCCATGCTCTTTTCTAACCCCTGCCAGAGTTTGTGTGTGTGTGTGTGTGTGTGTGTGTTTGTCTGTGTGTGTGTATGTGTGTGCATGTGAGTCTGTGTGTGTGTACATTTGTGTTTGTCTTTGTATGTGTGTATTTGTCCTTGTATATATGTATGTGTGTGTGTGTGAGTGTGTGTGGTAATGGGTGGTGATGGGTGAAGGGGGTGCGTGAACTCAAAAAAAAAAAGAAAAAGAAATTCGGAGGCGTCTCCTAATAGGCATTACTTATCATATCAATTAAGCCGAGCTGTCACAATATGGCTGACAGCTGTAGGGTTTGATTGGCTGTGTCGCTAATGTGACACTGATTATGCGGGTCACCGTAAGACAAAGGTGCCATGGTGACGGGGCTAATGCGGATGCGGGGGATCCGCGGCCTGCCACACAAACACCGGGGTCTCGCTTAAACATCCCATAATTACCCCCAGCCCGGCACCCTTGCGCGAGCACGCCATTGCAGGCAGAGCGCCTGGCAGAAGCTGGAAATAGGAATGATTTGGTAAAATGATTTTGAATGACCTGGGATTTTCATGGGGCAAGAGGGAGGGAGAGAGAGAGAAAGAGAGAGAGAGTGGGCCTGAATTTGTCCTTAGAATGGGAAAAGGGTTTCGAAATGTGCACATCTCCTTGTTGCTGAATGTAGGACAGTAGGTAGGTAGGTGATTTGGTTTGAGCTCTCTGTCCCACCTCGGGGCTTGTATGTTGGAAACATTCTATGTTCATGTGTTTGGACTGTAGAGTTAAAATGTTTGTGTGTGTGTGTGTGTGTGTGTTCATCTATGTGCTGTAGTATGTTGTGTGCTGCAGCACGTACGCTGTAGTGTGTGAGGGTTTGTTTGGATATATGTGTACATGTCTGGATATATGTGCATATGTTTGTGTGTGTGTCTGGATGTATGTGCATATCGTATAATATGTTTGTTTGTGTCTTTATGTGTCTGTGGGTGTCTATGTCTTTGTCTGTGGGTGTAACTATTTCAATAACTGGGTCACGGGTATACAGTACCTCTCCATAACATCTCTCTCCATGCCAGTCTGTCAAACACACACGCACACACACACACACTCAGACACACACACACACACACACACACACACACACACACAAACAGACCTGCTGTAAGCTCTCAGGGCTGCATGATGGGCGCATGTCTCATCACACACCCACGGCATGGCCAGCTCCTGTCTCGTCACACACCCACGGCATGACCAGCTCCTGTCTCGACACACACCCACGGCATGGCCAGTTCCTGGCCCACTGCTCAGTGCCCCACTGTGCTGCTGCACTACTGAAGTCAGACACCTACATCACATTGTCTGCAGCAGTATAATGGAGGCAGATGGGGGCCAATTGTTGGCCTTCTATTTGGGAAAAATGTATTTATAGTATAGTTAGTTGTGTCTGCATTATTCTGCCCTACAAAGGCAAGGTGCAGTAACTATGTGAACATAGAAACTGAGAGAAATGCCTTTAATGTTATCATACTGCCCAGTAAAATATGTTGTATGTACAGAAGTGGTGATGCTTTCATTTACTTTCTTAATAGCAAGAAACAAGAGATTTAGTCACAAGACAAAGGAGATGTTATGAAGTCAACTTCCACTCTAAACTCAAATTGGCAACATATGTAGTTTCTGCCTTTTGGCTTTCTAGGGCAGCATTGTGTGGTGTTTATTTATTTATTTTGCTTAGTTGCCTTTTCATTTCAAATGTTAGTATTTGTGTGTAATGTGTTCACAGTTTTTTTTATGTCTTGGGGAAACTGGTGAAAGCACCTACTGAGTGACTCCTGTACTGGATGCATTTTGTTGGCTAACGTTGTTGCTATTTGAAACAATGTAATTAGATTAGTATGTTGATATGGTGTGTGTGTATGTGTGTGTGTGTGTGTGTGTGTGAGTGAGTGTATGTGTGTGTGTGTGTGTGTGTGTGTGTGTGTGTGTGTGTGCATACATGAATGGGTGCTAGGCAAGTGAGACAAAAATAGGTTGAGAGTGTGCGTTTACTATATGTTTATGTGTGTATGTGCTCGATGGACAGAAGTGTGCATGTGTGTACATGTGTGTCTGTTTGTGTATTCATGTGTGTGGTAGCTTCTTTGACAGCCCTGACAGGCTTTGACAGGTTGGTGTTTTGAAGATTGGGTCATTGTGTGTGTGTGTGTGTGTGTGTATGTATGTGTGTGTGTGTGTATCTGTGTGTGTGTGTGTGTTAGAGACAGATCAGGGGTCAATACTGGACACCCCAAGATCCCCCCCCCTTGCACCAGAGGCCACGCATGGAGGGGTGGTTGCCACAGAGAGGGGGTCACCCCAGAGGTGATCCAATCGCTCCCCCATCTCCCCTGCCTGAGATTGGGCAAGATTGCGCACAGCGTCCCCCTGAACCCTCTTCACCCCAGGTCAGATAAATAGGATGGAGAATACAAACATGGATAGACACACATGCTCATGGTCACATAGACACACATGCTCATGGTCACATACACACACACACACACACACACACACACACACACATACACACACACACACACACACACACAGGATTGTGTGTACACAGCTTGTGCTTGGAGTCTGTGGGAAACGTGAAATTCTAAAAGGGGGTGATGTTGGGCTGGTGTGATTTGCATATCTGTGCATGTAGATGAGGGTGAATTGAACATTTGTATGTATATGCATATGTGTCTGCATGTTGATCCGTATTGGTAGTGTGCATATGTGTGTCTGTACATAAGCATACTGACTATATACTGAGTGTACACGTGTGTGTGTGTGTGTAAGTGTGTCTGTGTGTATGTGTGTTACTGAAGCATCTTTAAAGATCTCTCTGCACGTTTGAGTGAGCATTTGCTCTGCAGTGTGTGTGTGTTCGTGTTTTTGTCTTATTGCATGTGTGTAAGTGTCTTTGCTTGTGAGTAAGCATCTTTGCTTTGTGTATGTGTGTGTGTGTATTCTTAGTTTTTGTGTGTGTGTGTGTGTGTGTGTGTGATTCTGTGTTGTCTCCCATCCCATGTGTAGGAGTGTCCGTTGGAGTTTGAGTGACATTGAAGGCCCTGGTCTGTAATTAGAGGTCTGATTGGGGGTGATATGGTGGGGCCAGGGCAAAGCATTCTGGGACAGGGACACATTCAGCATCTCCCCCAACAGCTGCCCGTCTCCCGGCTCCTCTCCTCTCCAACGGGGGACGCTCTAATTAGGTAGAAGGCCCCAGAGACCAAAGTCTCTCCCAGTTTTGGCCATCAGCATGTAAATCAGCCTTATCTCGCCATCCCTTTCGCTTTCTCTCTGTCTCTGTGTCTGTTCTCTGTGCCTTTCTCTTTCTTTTTCCTTCTCTCGTGGTTCCTTTGTGTTCCCCCTTTTTTTTACACTTCCTTTGTCCTTTGTTTCTTTCTCCTTTCCCTCGCTCTCCACTATCATCGCCTTCCCACCATGCGGTGTTGTGTTCGCCCCGGTCGCGTCCTTGGGTTGGGTTTTTATCAACAATCTTCATTTCGTCATTTACTTTGTTTTTTGACCTCGGTTTTTGCATCTCTTTCTCTCCATTCATGTCTTTCATTTTTTTCTTCTCTCTCTCTCTTTCTCTCGTTTTCATCTTCTAGAGGTGGTGTGCTTGGGGTGACACTGTTTCCTGACCCATGGGAATCCTCCCGTTATGAACTTCACTTTTAGTGACCTTAGTGTTTGTGTTTTTGTGTGTGTGTTTGTGCGTGTGCGAGCTTGCGTTCGTGCGCGCGCGCTCATGTGTATGTGTGTGTGTGTGCGCGCGCGTGCGTGTGTGTGTTGTTCTCTTTCTTTGTGTTTCTTATCCTCAGTATCTGGTCCCTCCCCTGCCCTGGCCTTCATCTAATTTGTTTTTACATTGATTTAATTTAAAGGGATACTCCGAAAATTAAAACATGATAACAAGTTGGTATGTTTGCTGAGGAGCAAAACTACGCTAGCTTGTTGCATTTCAAACTTTAGTATTTTTACCATTTTGGTCAAAAAGGCTAACAATGCTAGTTTTAAGGGCACAGAGGAAGCTTAAAGATAATACTATGTAAATGGCATTGTTAATGGTCTCATTGTATCGTTTTTTCATACATTTTGCGGTGGTGTTTAGTATTAATGAATGCCCTGTCAGCCTGTTTTAGTGAAAAAATGCTTTAGTGCTCCTGTCACAGGCTGTTCTAGTTTGGTGGAGGAGATCGAGCAGGGAGAATGACAGGTTCTCCTCTGGTAATCACAGCTGTGCCATGGCTTTTTTAATTTAACAAACTCATGTCACTTTGTTTGCCTTTTCCTTATTCGCTCGTTTTTCCGCCCATTTTCTTTCATTGACTAATCAAGGCAATCGGGGTAGAAGAACATTTTTACTTCAGGGCTGGCCTCTCTCTATGGCCTTACCTCAGTGTCCCAGTTGACCTTGGAGAGGCCTAGATGTCAATCATGTCCGTTTGAAACAAAGGGTTCTTCATCTTCCTCCTCCTCCACTGTGGTCCATTTTAAGATCATCTTTAAAGACAAACGCAGAGATTTCAGCTTTGATATAGCTTTTCCTGGTGTGAAGTCTAACAGCAGATTGGTTTGTGTTTGTTTACCATGTTTTTTTTTGTTTGTTGAAGATGCCACACAAAGAGCACATTTCCTTCTTCTTATCCTGCTGTCGTTTAAAATTATTTCTGTTTTTGAGATGTGACTGTCAATATTTTTTTTAGAAATACATGTTTAAGCAAACATTATGTTTTTTTTAGCAGTGTCTGTGATGCTGTTGTTATTTGCTAAGGCAAGCCTGTTGATTCTAGTTCTAGTTGGTTCACTAATTTTTGGCAAAAAAAACTCCACGCCTTTCGCACCAAGAGATTATACACCCAGCAGTTGTGTGTGTGTGTCTGTCTGTCTCTCTCTCTGTCTGTCAACAGGCAAGCCTGTTAAAAAAGTTCTAGTTGGTTCGATAGTTTTTGCCAAAAAAAAAAACTCCATGCATTTCGCACCAAGAGATTAGACACCCAGCAGTTGTCTGTGTGTGTGTGTGTGTGTGTGTGTCTGTCTCTCTGTCTGTCTGTGTCAACAGGTTGCTTGAAGCCCATCCTCAGTAAACATTCAACAACAGCATCCTGAGCAAACAGCTAACATTATATTTTATACCATACTAACGTACGAACGTACATTTGTGCAGTGGTATTCCCTGAAAGCCTGTCTCCTTGGATTAATACATCGGCTGTCATTTTATTCATTCTCTCGCAGCACTGCTGACTCCCCTGTGAGCCAGTCAAGTTGAGAAGTAAGAGATGGGGGGTGAGTCGGGGGAGGAGAGGCATCAACAGCACAATGTTGTGTGTGTCAGCCCCGCTGGCTTCGGAGAAAGGCGACGGATGAAACGAAAGCTGCGGCGTGTCATGACGCTGTCACCGCCGTCTCGCTTTACAGGGACTCCCGCTGGAGCCGTCAGGACCGGTGTCTCGCCGCAGATGGAGGGGTGTGTGTGTGCGTATGTGTGTGTGTGTATGTCTCTGAATGTGTATGTGTATGTGTGTGTGTGCGTGTGTGTATTTGTGTGTGTGAGCGTATGTGTGTGTGTGTGTGCGTGTGTGTGTATGTGTGTGTGTGTGTGTGTGTGTGTGTGTGGTGGTGGAGTAGGGTTGGGGGTGGGAAGGGGGGTCAAAGGTGTATTTAAGCTGAGGGTATGGGGGTGTAGGAAGTCTGACTCAACCCCTGCCACCCAGCTGCTACGTTCCTTACACACACACACTCACCCAAACACACACACACACACACACACACACACTCACCCAAACACACACGCCCAAACACACACACACACACCTACACACACACACATACACACACATACATACACACACACACACGCACACACATACACACAGACACACGCACATACACACACACACACACACACACGCACACACACACACACATACACACACACACACACACACACAGGTTAGCTCTGACACGAGTGTGTCATTGAGTGTGGCATTGAGATCAAGGCAGCCGTGTGGAGACACACAAGTGATTGTTACAGCCAAGCACAGGCACAGTGCTCAGACAAGAGAGACAGAGAGAGAGAGATGTCTGCAGAGATGCAGAGGTCCCAAAGCACAAGAGGTAAACCATGTAACTTCCCGAGGCCAGTATCATCCCACAGTCAAACACTCTACACTTCAGTCTGCCTCAAAACCAACCAAACTCACTCACCAAGTCTTATGTACAGTATTGTATATTTGCATTGAGCTGTGAGAGTAGCAACAGAAGGCAACACACAGTAAGATAACAGAGCCTTGGTGACCTTGGAGTTGCAGCCTGTTGACAGTCAATCAGCTCACAGTTATTCTGTCGGTTCACAATCGTCCGAGAAGACGCGAAGGCGTATAGCAGACTTCATCGACTGTAATTGTGATCTCTGGCTGGGTCTTTTCAGCTCCGTCTGTGTTCCCCGACTCCTCCAAGCTCTCTTTCTCCTTCCGTGGCCTTGTGAGTGCTGAGATCGGTTCTGTTCATGTCAAGGTGAACAGAAATCGCTTCATGCCAGAAATGCTGGCTTAAGATCTTAAGATACAGGCTTCCAATTTAACATTATGTCCCAACTTAATACAACATGACAAAATCATTTTGATTTCTTATTTCTTCTTTTAGAGTGTCCTAACTGCCTGTGATGCAGTGGAGTACTGCACAGCATGATGCAGTGCAACATTTTGAACACAAACCTACAACTACATAGTCAGCTGCTTGAATTGGGGGGTGGGGGGGGTCTGTATGATATGAGTGTATGTGATGTAACAAAAATACAAATCTAATGGACTTAGTGTGTACCAGGGATGGAAAGTGGCACCAGCCACCAGCCAATTGCTGGTAAAATATATAAGTGGCTGGTAGAGTGGCTGATGAATTTTACAGTTTATTTGCCAGTGGCTTCATTTCATTTTGTACAGAGGGTCTGGACCAGACATTGTCAGAAACGATTTCTTCCTGGAGGTGTGGACTCTGCCGAAGTTTAAAACAAGCATCTGCCTTTACCCAATCGCTAACGCCTGGCCATCACGTATGCAATTAGCCTACCTACGCACTACAATTCAAATGTAGCACACAAGGTCCACGTCATGGCTAACGAACACACCCTCTGTTCGCTGATTGGATCTGCCTCGCTGGGGCCGACTAAATTACCCTCAAGAGATTCCGGTCCAGACCCTCTGTACAAAATGAAATGAAGTACGAGGGGCGGGTTTACCAGGCTAGGTAAAGGTTTACATTCTGCAAAGTTAATTTCCACACATGGTGTGTAGAGACAATGTCCAATGCAAGGATATCAGCAGATGCATGTAGTTAGAATAACGTGTAAGTTGCATGTGCATTGCTTTGCATGGTGAAGCTGCTTTTCACTTTCTTTTCTCTTTTTTGCTGTTGTCCTTGTCGACTGCAATCCTTGATGTATAAGCTGTTTTTTTTTGTTTTTTTTTTTCCTATATTATATGAGGAGTCAATGGAAAAAATGGGCAAGGTCCCAAAATGCAGAAAATGAGAAAATTTAATTTCTAAGTTTGATTTTTTTATTTGTTTTTATAGCTCAATGGTATTTTAAAATGCTTCTAGCTTGATGATGTGCTTATGTATTAATAGGACTACTATTGAAAAAGCTGGGGTTTCAGTGAAACTACCAATAGAGGGAGTGACTTGAAAAATGTGATTTTGTGACTCTGTCCATTTTTCCTGTGAACTCCTTATTTGTCTACTGGCAGTGATGTTGGCACTACCAATGACAAAGCTAAGCCCTCATACCATCTCCTCACCTCCTCCTCCTCCACCTCATTCCCCTCCCACCCCCTCACTCCTTCTACTCATCTCTCTATTTTCTCTTCTGTCTCTCATCTCTGTTTCTCTGTCTCGCTCTTCGTCAGGCAGGAGAGGCACAGTTGCGAGGAGGTCAGGAAGAGAGCCATTTAGGAAATGGCTCCACTGATCTGTCAGCCAATAACCTGCAATCAGAGCCGTCGTTACGGCAGCAAGCGAGCCTTGCGTTTGGCTCCGCCATCGCGGTAGTGGAGGACATCTTGGCTCTAATGCACTGTGATTACATTGTTAGAGCAACAGACAGTTTCTTTTTCTAAAGACACACACACACATAAATGGGCACACGCGCACACTCATACACACATAAACTCAGACACACGAGTACACACACTTTCACATACACACACACACCCATGCACACACGCACGCACACACACATACACACACACACACACACACACACACACACACACATGCACACACACAGATGTGAGCACACACACACACACACACACACACACACACACACACACACACACACACACACACACACACACAGACACACACACACACACACACACAATCCAGAGGCCTGGGCTCTATTAGACCTGACAAGAGTAAACACACTCGACTGGCTGTCAGTCCATCGGGGGTCTCGGGAGGCTGACATTTCATCTAGGAGCTGATTGCTGTATAGGGCCTGATCAGCCACACAGTGGATCCCCATTCTTTACAACAACACTCTTCCTTCTCTAACAGCAGAGACAGTCTGTTATCACACACACACACACACACACACACACACACACACACACGCACTCAGGGATAGATGCATGCAGGCACACACACACACACACACACTTACACATACACACACACACACACACACACACACACACACACACACACACACACACACACACACACACACACACACATGTAATTGCTATGTTAGAACATTTTTCCCACTTCCCTCTACATCAAAGCCTTGTGTGTATTACACCTGACAAAAGGGCAACACACTCTGCTTGCTGTTGCTTCATCAGGCTACAGTCTGAGACTGACAACATAGCTACTGGCGGAAAAACAAATACACCCACACACACACACACACACAAACACACACACACACACACAGACATACGCACACACAACCAAATAAACATGCTAACACCCTCAATCTCAGGATGCTAACCTTACTAGACAGACCCTAACAAAGGTCAAAGGTCATGTTTGACAAAGAGGGGAGGCTTTTCATAAGTAACCCCCCGACCCCGCCCCAGAGCTCTGTCGGCCGTCACGGAACCTCTGCTTCCCCTTCATCTTCCTCTTCATCTTCAAACACAGATTAGCTGAGTCTGATACAATATGGCCGCTGGGCGGATTAGCCCCGCTCTGGGCGCGCTCAGTGTCTGTCATGGCCCCTTGATCCTGCCTTTGTTCACAAGTGGCCCTTCTTCAAAGGCCTCCAAGCGCACATACGCAAAGCTCACTACAGCAAATAAGGGATCAGTGGACTCAAGGCTTTTTATGTATGTGTGTGTGTGTGTGTGTGTGTGTGTGTGTGTGTGTGTGTGTGTGTGTGTGTCAGTGACTGTGTGTGAGCATGTGCATGTGTATATGTGTGTGCACGTGTAAATGCATGTGTGTGTGTGTGTGTGTGTGTGTGTGTGTGCGTGTGTGTATGCATTCGTGTGTGTGTGCGCGTGTGTCTATGTTCGTGCGTGTGTGTTGTAGTAGTCGTATGTTGGGGCGAGGGGTTGTAGGGTAGCAGTGGAGTAGTTGTATTATTTGCCCTGAGGTTCTGCAGGGCTTCATGAAGTGAGCTCTCACTGAAGGGAGTTGTCCGGCCTAAGGGAGTGCTGTGTTTTGCTGTGCGGCTAATGCGGGCAGAAACACAGGCATGGGATCACACACACACACACACATACTGTACAAACACAGAAGCGTACACACACATACCACATAGACAAACACACACACACACACAGAAGCGTACACACACACCACACACACACACACACACACACACACACACACACACACACACACACACACACACACACACACACACACACACACACAAGTGGACATGGTCATGTGGATGGTTAAAGATGTTTGCTGTGCTGGGCAAACACATATGGACTCATGCTGGTGTGTCTTTGTTCCACGATTAGCTTCTTTAATCAGGGGAGTAAAGTAGCTCTTGTCTAATCAGGGGAATAC
>CM050213.1:23070000-23092500 GCA_027475355.1 Coilia nasus | reverse complement strand
TGGTATTTATTTATTTACTTAGTCGTTTATGTGTTTGTTCTTTTCTTCTCTGTCAGGGTGGGGGAGGGGGATAAGGGGTGGTGGTGGTGGTGACGGGGGGTGAAGGGGGGGGGTGACTGAAGTTCTGATTCCACGGGTGCCTATCTAAAGCACAGGATTTCCTTGGTCACCTTCCCAGTTCTCTCCCTCCTTCTCTTTCTGTCTCTCTTTCTTTCCTCGTCCTCCATCTCTTTCTCTCTGCTCTGTCTTTCTGTTCTCCCCTCCCCTCCCTCTCTCCCTGCTCTCTATCTCTCCACTGCTGGAGGGCTGATTAGGGGTGTCCAAATTCTGCCCCCGCATGTTGGCATAAGATACATCTGCTCAGCACCCCCCCCCCAACATCTCCTCCTCCTGCCACCTCTCTCACCCCGCCACCCCCATCTCTTCATCCCCCCATCCTGTTCCACTCTCCCTCAACCCACATTGAGCACTTTTAATAACATCTCTGCTGATGTGACAGTCTCTTTCTATTCGTTTATTTTTTCTCTCCCTCTCCCTCTCCCCCTTCCCCTTCTCTCTCTCTCTCTCTTTTTTTTTTTTTAGAAATCTGTCTCTTCTCCCCCCTGCACTTCCTGCTGTGCTAATATTTTGGATTCCAGGACTGTTTGACACGCTTTTATGGAACCAGCTTAAATCTTCTCTCCTCCAGCATGTTAATTCTGTCACAGGGAAGAAGTGCCATTGCTGGATGCCAGTGTGTGTGAGTGTGTGTGTGTGTGTGTGTGTGTGTGTGTGTGTGGTGTGTGTGTGTGTGTGTGTGTGGTGTGTGTGTGTGTGTGTGTGTGTGCGCGCACCAGTGGGAGAAAGAGACAGAGAGGGGGGGTCCAGGTCTATGAAGCAGTGAAAGAAGCGAGATTGAAGAATGACTCAAGCTGGTGGGGTACATTTTTAGAAAATATGTCAAATTGCTGGATTCCTTAGTATGCTGCTTTTAACCAAATCTATTAGTGCACCTGTGGAAAAAAAAACAACAACACAGAACTATGGAGGTTAGCCTAGAGTTATTCAGTGTAAGAATGTTTAGAGCATTTTATTTTTGAAATTCATAAAATGTATGCCAATTACTTTTGCTGTTCTGGCATCTGTCTCTTGCCTAAGTTTCTTACTTTGTTTTTTGGCTTTCTTTCTTTCTTTCTTTCTTTCTTTCTTTCTTTCTTTCTTTCTTTCTTTCTTTCTTTCTTTCTTTCTTTCTTTCTTTCTTTCCCTTCCTCTGCCTAAGTGTCTCTGTTTGCCATGTAGGCGTCACTGTCTGTCACCCAACCCCTCTCACCATATATCAAAGTCAGCCTCCTCCAGCACCCAGCACAGGCCTACAGGCTTTCATCTCAAGCACTTGGAGTACGGTTGTGTGATCATGTGACAACATCCACACACACACATACACACACACACACACTGGACCTACCACCACCCACCAGCTCACCCCATGCCTGCGGTTCATTTCGCTTGGTGGGGGTCACCATTTGTCCAAAGTCCCCCTTGGGCACCAGTCTGGGTGTGCAGTGTGTCTGTGTGTGTGTGTGTGTGTGTGTGTGTGTGTGTGACACAGGTGTGGGTGGGGCAGGTCAGGTTTGGTTACACCCATTGAGGGGGCAGCAGGGTGCGGTGAAGGGTGTCATGTCAGGTGCCTCTCTGGCCTTGGGGCTATGAGGACCTGCCACTGTGTCCCCGGTAACCCCTTTCACCACACGACCCACTCTCACCCTTCTCACATTTGTCTACTTCTCATATATAGTGTGCATACGTTTTCTCTCTAATTTACCGCCATAACAAGCACAATTGCACTTTACCATCCTATGTGTGATGCGGGGAGGGGGTGTATATGTTTACCCTGTCTATGTGTATACTATTGTTTGTTACTATTGTTAATCCTTTCTTGTTTACTAGTGAGCGGTCTATCTTGTTTTGTGTTGTCTAGTGTCTTGTGTTGTCTAGTGTCTTGTGTTGTCTAGTCTCCTGTGTTGTCTAGTCTCTTGTGTTGTCTAGTCTCCTGTGTTGTCTAGTCTCTTGTGTTGTATGAGATGTACTGTATGGCACAAAAAAGTTTCTGCAAGGACAAACAAACATATGTCTATGTATGTATGTATGTATGTATGTATGTATGTATGTATGTATGTATGTATGTATGTATCTATCTATCTATCTATCCTTCCTTTACTACTTTACTATTGAGTAGTACCAACTACTGTTGGTAGGGAGGATCCTATATGGTTTATTAACGGTAATGATATTTCCCTCTTCTTGGCCAGGGCTCATTTGTACAAGAGATTTTAATCTCACTGTGACTTTGTCACCGGTTAAATGAAGGTTAATTATGATATTTGTGTACTACATATTGAAATGAAAGTTGAATCTTGGCGTTTCTTTGGATGTACTGTAGTCTGCAGTTACAGTAATATTGTTACGGCATATTGGTGGTAATTCCCTCATTTTATTGCCACATGCTCATTGTAAATAAGTGACAATTTTCACATTTTTGATAAGTGCAATGTAGTTTATTGGCAAATGATTAATTGATGTTGATATTGGTTGTTTGCTTTGAATCAGTGGCTGGTCTGTATCAGTGCATGTCAGGTTAATGTTTCCATGTTTATGTTCTGTTTCAGTGCATTAGAGGACATGTTTTACAATTGGTGTAGTGCTGTATCCCGGTATGGCAAGTGAACATGCTCAGAGGTGAATGGATTATGAGGGTGTTGTGTGTTGGTATGTGTCATTGCTAAATGGGAGAAGATAGCTGTTAAAATGATAAATGATGGGGAATAGCTGTGTCTTGGTGTATGCCATTGATGAATGGCACATGCCAGCTGTGTGTTAGTGTGTGTGTGTAGTGGTAATTGATGGAGCATAGCTGTGTGATGGTGTGTGTGTGTGAGTGGTAATTGATGTAAGATAGCTGTGTGATGGGGTGTGTCAATGGTAAATGGCGGATGACAGCTGTGTGTTGGTGTAGTGATTAGTCAGTATTGGTGTTCACTGATGATCATTGGCTTGTAATGAGATTAGCCCCCTGCGCTGTGCTGTGCTGGGGGGATATCTTCACACTCCATCGGCCTAGCGAGTGGATGATCCGCCAGGCACTGATAGGCCTAATCCTCACTCCGACCAGCCCTCATACACACACCCCAACACACACACACACACACACACACACACACACACACACACACACACACACACGCACACACACACACGCACACACGCGCACTTTCTCTCTCTTCCTATGTCTGTCCGTCCTCTATCTCTATCTTTCTCTCTCTCTCTCTCATGTGCTGTGTGCGTTAATTTCTTCTTTTCTCTCTCTCTCTGTCTAATCGTTTCTTTGTCTCTTTCCTTTTCTTTGTCTCTTTCCTTTTCTTTCTTTCTTTCTTTCTTTCTTTCTTTCTTTCTTTCTTTCTTTCTTTCTTTCTTTCTTTCTTTCTTTCTTTCTTTCTTTCTTTCTTTCTTTCTTTCTTTCTTTCTTTCTTTCTCTTCCATTCCTCATGTCCACTTACTCTGCACATCTTTATCATCATCATCTATATCTCTCTCTCACCTCTTTCTATGTCTGTGGATTACCCTTCCTCCTCTGTGGGTCGGCAGTGGGAATTTGAGGGGGAATTTGGTGGCTAAATATACACTCTTATGTATAAATACATGCATACATCCCTTCGCTGGGTGCGCAGTAATCCTGGAGGCCTGGGAGATTACAAATTCTTAATCCCCTCCAGTCTGTAGGCTGGGTTCTTTTCTCTTTTCCTCTTTTTTCATATTTCGTTTCTTTCTGAACCAAAGGGGTTCCATGGTGGCTCTCCTCCATTTTCCACTGTCGTTCTTCTTATGTGTAGATATCTTTTAGGGTTTTATAATCGGTGGTGTAGTGGAAAAAAAGGAAGAGGAACTGTGGGTAAACTATTCTGCAGTGTAATAAAAGGTGGGTAAACTGTTAATGTCCCTAACATTAGCATAAGTTATCAAAAATAGTTAAGTGAATTTAGAAAACGTACGTAAATAGGGCTTATAAATGCAGTTACCCTCAACTACACTACTGTTTATAATAGATAGATAAATGTGTAATTGCCTTTTTTATTTATTTATTTGTTTGTTTATTTATTTGTGGTTTATTTAGAGACGTTAATGTCGTCTGTATGGCGCTGCCCATAGTTTTTTTTTGGGCCATCCTGATGTTTTGAACAGCTAACAGTAACTGGAAACAAACTGTCATTCTCTGAGAGCCCATTTACCCCATTCCATCCAGGCTCTTCTCCAAGGTCACTATAAATGAAACTGGAACCGGAGAGCGGCAGTGCTAATAGGTGTTTGATTTTACCCACTCTAGTGTGTGTGTGTGTGCCTCTCGGTCGAAACCCGACATGTTTATCCCAAACTTTGGAGTCGTACTGTCTTAGTAAGACAGCATTTTGTGTAACGTCCTTCCTTCCTGCTGGAGTTATCGATCGGAGGGGAGAGGAGAAGGGGTGAGTGGTGCAGCTATTGAGCCGGTGAGACCAGGAGAGGATGAAAGGCAGTGAAAGAAATGAGGACAGATAGATGGAACGACTGAATAAGGCTGAGCCGGAGGGAAGCTAGAGAGAGTGAAAGACAAAGAGAGACAGGAAAACAGAGAGAGAGAGGGAGAGAGAGAGAGAGAGAGAGAGAGAGAGAGAGAGAGGGTGAGCAACAGGATAAGTAAGTGAGAGAGAGATGAGTGTTTAAGTGATTTTTTTTCTCCATGTTACCTGAAGTGACTCTGGCAGGAGGAGCTATGCAGGAGACCTTGAACACGAGCTGAAACCAAGCCAAGACTCCTTCATATTCATCCACAACAATGCGTCCATTCCCCCCCCCCCCCCCCCCCCCGTCTTCTCTCTCAACCCCTCTCTTCCTCCCTGTCCCTCTTTCTCTACATCTTTCTTTCTTTCATTCTTTCTTTCTCTCAGTCCCACTCACCCTCTCTAACTCTGTAATTCAGAACTGCTCAATGCTCCATATTTTTTTCTTTTATTGATGTGATTTGGCCTTGTTTGTTTTTTACAGTTTTCTTCCCTTTCAGCAGAGAATGAACACATACTCACCTACACAGCTCACCAGCGTGGTCTAACTGAATTAGTCCAATCCTGTCTACACAAAACCCACAAAATCTAAAGTACCCTGTGTCCGCATGTGCTACTCTTATATAGTACCTTATGTGCCATACTTGATATCATCGGTGTATACTGACTCTTTAGTTTTATATTTCGTTTTTATTCACATGAATTTGATGTGAATCCTGTATATTTTTTCCTTCTTCCAGTGGCAACATTTACTTAAGGAGTTTGCCCTTGTGGTGTGAATGTATATGTATTTGTGCTGACACACATCCCTCACTGTGTCATCGCGTTATTGTGGTCTTCCGCTCCAGCGCCACTGGACTGCAAGAAATGTTGTCTTGTGTTTTTCTTGCCAAACTGTGAAGCACTTTGAGCTGCATCTTGTATGAATTGTGTTAAACAAGTAAAGATTATTATTATATTGTTTGCGTGTGTGTATATGTACATTATATATGTGCGTTTGTGTGTGTGCGTGTGTGTGTGTGTGCGTGTGTGTGTGTGTGTGTGTGTGTGTGTGTCTGTGTGTCTGTGTGTGTGTATGTGTGTATGTATATTAATGAATGAGTGAGTGACAGCCTCAACACTGAGACAGCCCCTGTGGACCAAGTGACCGTGAAATGAGACGCCCTTCCCAGCATGCACTGCTCAGCTGTTTCCTGTCAGGACGCCGTGTGGCATAGCCCCAACCCTCCCACCCGCCACCACACACACACGCCACTCAACAGGAGATGTCATTGTTTAACCGGGCTGGTGATTAGTTTACCGTCGGCTGATTAGAAATTAATTAAAACGATGAAACAGATTCCAGGGGGGATAGAGATCGAGAGGGGTGGAGGGCTGGATTGGGAATGTGGGAGATGGCGTGTGTGTGTGTGTGTGTGTGTGTGTGTGTGTGTGTGTGTGTGTATGTGTGTGTGTGTATTGGTGGTGAGGTGGGTGGGTTGGTTGTAGCTGATGACATTTATCATGATTTGGCCCACTACCCCCCTCCATGTGAACCAAAGTGGGACGAATTTTTCTCTAGTGTCACAGCGAGTGTGTGTGTTTGTGCATTTGTGTGTGTGTGTGTGTGTGTGTGTGTGTGTGTGTGTGTCTGTGTCTGTGCGTGGGTGTGTGTATGTGTTTGGTACATACACATGAATCTTTTTATCTGAATTGTGCACACATGTTTGCATCTGATTGTGCATATGTGTGTTTGTGTGTATTTGTCAGTGTGTGTATGTCTGTGTGCATGTTGTGTGAGTATATCTTGTGTTTGTCCATGTGTATCTGTGTGTATGTGTGTGTGTGTGTGTGTGTGTTTGTGTGTGTGCATGAGTACGTGTGTCTGTGTGTGAGACTGTGTGTGTGTGTGTGCGTTTGTGTGTATGTGTGTGTTTGTGTGTGTGCATGAGTACGTGTGTCTGTGTGTGAGACTGTGTGTGTGTGTGTGTGTTCCCGCACGTGTGTTTGTGTGTGTGTGTGTGCATGAGTACGTGTGTCTGTGTGTGAGAGACTGTGTGTGTGTGTGTGTGTGTGTGTGCCCGCACGTGTGTTTGTGTGCATGCGTGTGTGTGTGTGTGTGTGTGTGTGTGTGTGTCTGTAAGGAGGAGCACTGAGGTGCCACTAGTAATCAGGCTGGCTCGCACTCATGCATCTTAATGAGCTGTAGAATGGACTGGAGACGTCTTATGTCCGTAACACCCCCCTCCCTCTCCTCACTGTCACATTTGCTCGCCCCTACCTCCGCCCCCACACCCCCTTTCTCTCTTTTTGGAGCAACTAGCTGTTTTCCTTTTTACCCCTCAGAATTTAGATCTAGATACATCCATTCTAGATGTAATGCTTTGTGTGTTGACTGATGACTAGACCGAACATGTATATTGTTTTGTTTATCTGTGTGTGTGTGTGTGTGTGTTTGTTTGTTTATGTGAATGAACAAGATATTGCTTGAGTGTTTTTTTGTTTTGTTTTTGCACGCATGTGTTTGTGTCCATATGTCTCTCTCTCTTTCTGTGTCTCTCTGTGTCTCTAAGTAGGGTGAGGGTGAGGGGACAGACAATGTGTTTCATTTTTTAGTCAGTGGGTTTGTTTTCATGCACTGCTAAGCAGGGGTGCGTTTCCCAAAAGCGTCGTTGCTAACTTCCTTAGCAACTTCGTAGGTTTGAACGATGGTCTTACCACACTGCTGTTTCCCAACACCATCGTCCAGACTTAGCAACCAACGATGTTTACAACTACAGTAGTCCGATGGATCGTTCACCGACGCAAGTGTTTCCCAACAACAAAGTCTGGACGAACCATCGGAAGTTCCATCGTGAAGCTGTGCAGTTGGAACGATTAGCATGGACCTGTCGTGAGACCGTCGTGTTTGTTCACGTGACGTCTTGCTCGTCACCTTTGGCCTTTTTGTGGCGGATTAGGCGGCTGTCTGTGCGTTACTGCCACCAGCTGCATAAATGATGTTACTCCCAATTCACTTAATTATCGGTATTGCATTGCCAGATCATGTAAAAAGAAGGTAGAAAACACACCCGATAACACACAAAAAGCTGTTGCAAAATGTGGTTGGATAAACGTTAATGTGCGTCAGTGATGTTAATGAGCACTTTTGTAAAATTGTGATGTATGTGCACTGATTACTGACCCACAAGCACGGTTATTCCATTGCCCCGTAGATCATTTACACCTGTTACAAATTGATTACTCTTCGGCAGGATTCGAACCCATATCTCACCGAAAAAGATAACACTTCCTTTCACAGACCGACGAGCTAACCACTCATCCACCTCACCACTTACCTACATGGAGGGAGTGGTTATATTTATAGCTGTTGCTCCATGCAGTATAAATGAAATATACAGACATATGATACAAACAGTCGGTTGTTACTTTTAATGAGTAGGGCACATGGTTGTGTTTACGGAGATATCCCAGAGTTTCTACAGCTGTCATACCGGCTTAAATGAAATGAGACTACATTTATGTCCTTATGTAGATCAATCGTTTCTGTCGTTATCCGCAACGAATGCATCCGAATACTCTCCGAGCACTTCCGAAACATCTGGGTACTTTGCAGTTTGACCCACCTAAGTCCAAACTAACAACAGTTCAGACTTCCATCGTACTTTGGTGGTTGGAGATTTTCGGGAAACAGTCGGTTGTGGCGTGCTGAGTAGTTTGAACCTACGTTGTACAATGGTGGTTTAATGCTAACCTCCGTCGTTGTTTGGGAAACGCACCCCTGTGTGATTGCGTGTGTGTGTGTTCCTGTTTGCTTTGCTAAAAGCACACACAAACCCCCACCAGAGAGATATGACTGAAACATGAGACTGTACACATACACTTGACCATACCACACAGCAATGAATGGCCAGAACAGTAGAAGGGAAGACAAGGAGCGTACTAATGACAGAGCATAATAAATAACAAATAAAGCACACAGTAGTGTGTATTATGTCATGCAAAGACTTATACCGTATTATTATACAGCTCTTTAGAATGCCTTTAGAATGCTCTCATTGACTTTCAATGGGCCACTCCAACGTACAGAGGTCAAACATTTTTGTATAATGACCGCTGAAAAAGTATAATAATATGTCAATGCCAACAGGTGCTGTGCTTCTTTCGTATCACTCCGGAAGTAGTCTGTTCACCTGTCGTAACGGAATATCAACAATAGGCTGCAACGAGTTATTTAGCAGCTGGACACATTGTTACACAACACTTATACATTCTATTTCCTTGATGAACTACTTTCAGGTCATTAAGCGTCAATAAAACAATATATTAATAAAATATTTAAAATATGCCATTGTTGGAAGTTTCTAACTCTCTATAATTGTCTTTGGCAAGTAGTCATATAGTGGGATAATGTTCAGCAAGGTGGTCATTCTGGTGGAATAAGCCCCTTCAGAGTGATTCAAGACATCATCACTCTGTCATGGCTTATTCCATGAGAATGGCTGCCTTGCAGAACATTATTCCTTACATAATATACTTTACTATAGTGCTTACTATTGAACCTTACTATAGCAATTTTACTATAGTATACTACAGTAAACTATAGTTGTAATACCACACATGTACTATACTAAATAGTGTTTTTGAACCTTACTATAATGATTTTACTTCAACTTAGTATACTATAGTTTACTATAGTAAAATTACTGTGGTAAGTTTCAAAAACACTATAGTAGTTACCATAGTAAAGAGCCGTATAATAAACTGTATTAACAGACTGGTACCATTTCTGCTGTGGGCCGGTGATGCAAATAGCTGCTCCATAAATGTTTTATGCAGCTGTTGCATTTTGCTGTTCACTGTTGCTTGAATGAAGCTGTAACATGATCCTAATGAAGGCTAGAGGGCACACACACACACACACACACCCACACCCATACACATGTAAGCGCAAACACGCACACATATACACACACGATCAAACTCCATTATACAATACTAGAGTGCTATCTTGGGCTTCAGAAAATGAGCGAGTTGGGGAACAGTTGTTTGTTTTGGTGTGGACTCTTCAAATGAAAAGAGTGCTCCGTGTTTGCCATTGTGGCTTGGGTTACGTCTCTTGAATGTAAGCTGGGAGAATTTACAGGTGCTACTTCTTTACAGAGGGAAAAGGCACAAATATATCATAAAAAAAAGTTTATAAACATATAACCTTCATAAATGTGTTATAGTGACTTTGAAGTTTTTCAAAGAAAAGATTTATTTTTACATCATGCAGTAGTATCTGCTGTCTGTAATGGCACTTCCCCTCTCAAATACACTTGAGCTGATCTGCAGATAGCACACTGACGTACCCTCTGATAGCTCTGTTTGCAGAGAGGCTGTAATATGTCCTTACAAACCTGAGCCCCCATTATCCTCCCACGAAAGCACATTTCATTCATGTTGAAAGACAGATGCATTATGAGAGCCCTATATGTGTTCTGTGGTTGTGTGTGTGTGTGTGTGTGTGTGTGTGTGTGTGTGTGTGTGTGTGTGTGTGTGTGTGTTTGTGTTTAAGTGTGTGTGTACGCGTGTCTGTGTATGGGTGGTGTATGTGTTGTTTGTGTGGTTGTGTGCGTGTTTGTGCATGTGTGTGTGTGTGTGTGTGTGTGTATGTGTGTGTGTTCTTGGGGGTGGGCTGCACCATCAGTGTTGTTTTATCACAGTCCTCTAAGTAGAAAACAGAATATTTATCTTGTCGGCTGTCTAATAGTGATATGGCTCTGATGTTATTAAGGTTTCAGCTCTGACACTTGATGGCACAGCCAGCAGCCTTTTACACTTACTGTGCTGTTTAGTGATAAACACACACACACACACACACACACACACACACACACACACACACACACACACACACACACACACTCACAAACTATCATTCTGTTGCTCTCTCTTACAAACACACACACAAACACCAACACACGTAGAGAAAGATAGATGGAATCATCCGAGAACGTGCTAATGGGTAGGAATGGAGCATGCTGTTTGTCAGGATGGTGTAATTGATTGTTGTGTCTGCCTTACTGTCACTGATAGTACTTCCTGCACAGGGTCTTGTCTTTCCAGACAGACAGACAGACAGACAGTCAAACAGTTCTCCAAAATGAAATTAAAGAAATGCTGTCTTGATAGATTTGCTTTATAGATTGTCTTTACAGATGCTCTCCTAAATATGGTATCAGAGATAACCATTGCTGACGGCTTCAACAGTTTCATAAGTATAAAATAACTGCTTCATCAACATGGCTATGAAGGTTTAATTAATATAAAATCAATGTTTTATTATTATATTATGTTTTATACATGTTTTAATTAACATGCCTATACATTATTTAGTGTCTCACTGGGGCCTGTGACCTTAACAACCACTAAGCCCCAGCAAATCTCAGTTCATATGAATTTGCGTTATACTTTATTCATGTTCATGGTCACAGTGTATTCAGATTGTGACGTACAGTGTAATAAAGAGTTTAATAACTTGGAACATTTTGTACTTTCATAGTACCCTATGGGTAGGGTTACGTTAGGATTAAGTGAAGTGTTAGATATAAGTGTATAATGTAATATGTTGTTAGATGTAGACACACTGGGAAAGGGACTATTAAAAAAAGTGTAACATGAATTTGTAATAATCATATGTGTGTCAGTACAGTTTAAATAGTATGCACACACACCCACATTCACACACACACACATGCTATATATGTCCAGTAAATGCATAAGTAAGTACACATTACATACAATAAGCACATACATACATATGACAAAAAGTTTATATATAGTACATTCATTTATAGACATATATGTGTTCCCTCTGTCTGGGGCTCTCTTTGCCTGTCTTTCTCTCTCTCTATCTCACACACACACACACACACACACACGCACACACACACACGCACACACACGCACACACACACAGGCACACACACACACACCACGCATACTTAGACTTGGGGACACACACTGGTTGATTTGGTGGGGTGGTCTTCTTACCAGGCGAGCATGTAAAGTCTAATTGGGAAATGCTCTAAATAATTTCTAATTAGTATAAGTGTGACTGTAATTGGTTGGGTAATCTTAGGATTAATTAGCAGAGCTCCACAGTGTGTGAGCGGGTGAGTGGGTGAATGAGCGACAGAGCGTGTGTGAAAGTGTGTGTATGTGTGTGTGTGTGTGTGTGTTGTGTTGTGTTTGAATGGTGCTTGCAGGTTGCTGATGGAACCCCAGCCTCTTAAGGGGCTGCCTAAGAGCTGGATGCCCAGACAGAGACTTCATTGTTGGGGCCCTCAGCCCGTGGGTGGGCCCTCCCGCCTGGAGAAAGGCACATTGGTCTCAGAGCAGATTCTGAAGCAAACAGCCCAATTAAAAAAACCCTGCCCCCTCCTCTCCTCACCTTCTCTCCCTACATCTTCCTCCTCCTTCTCCTCCCCCTCCTCTACCTCATACCCTCACCCCAGCACATACATGTATTTAGAAGTGTGTACCTATCTACTTGTAGCAGTAGTGGATATGGGCATAGTTGAAGTTTTACATTATAAACCTGATTGTTAAAAAAATAGTTTGCTATATTCTTATTTTACCATTTGTTTGTTTACTATACTTTTGTCTATTTCATTGTAAATTATATGTCTTTTTTCTTTATTCCAGTGTCACATTTTTCTTTTAGTTGAAATCTTTAATTATAAACATGATTCTTATTGTTATTTATTCTTTTACTATATGTTTCTTTATAGATTGTCTTTACAGATGCTCTCCTAATGTACTATCAGAGCCTTTAACAATTTAATTAGTATAAAATAAGTGTTTTATTAACATTGCTATATATGTGTTATGCTATGCTATATGCTATGACTGTTTAATTAATATAAAATGAATGTTTTATTAACATAGCTATAAATGTTTTAATAATATAAAATGATTTTTTAAATTAACACGGCTATAAAATATTGTGTCACATTGGGGCCCGTGACCTTGATGACCACTAAGCCCTAGCAAATCTCAGTTCATATGAATTTGCATTATACTTTATTTTAATGGTCGCAGTTATAGTGTATCCAGATCAGTGTAATAAAGAGTTTAATAACATGGAACATATTATACCTAATTTTAGTTGAAGTCTTTCATTATAAACATGACTTTTTTAAAATGAGTTTACTATATTCTTTTCTTCTTATGTAATCTTTAGCCCATTTACTACACTTTTTTCTATTTAATTGTACTTGTTTAAATGTATTTTCTTTTTTCCAATGTCACTTTTTTAAAATAAAAGGGTCTGCTAAATAGCTAAACATAAAGATAGGTGTAAACATTTGCCTTCCTGCCCACCATATTTTTGTAGCACCATTGATTCATCCCTGTAATGGCTCCTTTGCAATACGATGTGTGACATCCTTACTTTAGATTCAAGACTAACAACCAATGCAGCAGCCTTTAAAATTTCAAATAGTTCAAATACAGAGATATCTAAAGAAGAGAACTGTAGTTAGGATGTGACCACTGACAACTGATGTTGAGAAAAATACAGAGGTGGTGTTTGTAGCAGTTTTTATTTATTTATTTTATTTAACAAAAAAACCCAGCATTTTCACTCATTCCTTTCTGTCGCTCTGTGTGTGACCCTTTTAGACTTTTCGTCCTCTTCCATTGCGTCTATTTTCTATAGTCCTTCATTCATCTCCCCTTTTCACTGCTAGTCACCTACTCCTAGAACATGTGGATGGCAAACCCAGACACATACGCTAGTACTTTGGACTGGAATGTTTGGAGTATGTAGGGAAGAGTTTCCTCTTTTTCTCTCTTGGTTAACAGAAGCACTGCAGCCTTCACATTCTCAGCTCTTTCTTACATGTGTATCTGCTGTCTCCGATATGACATATTCTCTCTTTCTCTTTCTTTTTCTTTCTCTTTCCTTTTTGCTTTTTTCCACTCCCACTCTTTCTCTTTCACTCTTTCTCTCTTTCACACACACAAACACACACACACACACGCACACACACACGCACACACACACACTCGACTGCCCCCATCTCTGGTGGGAGGGGGGGGGGGGGGATGAGGGTGAGGGTGAGGGTGGGTGGGTGGGAGGGGGGGGTTGAGGGTAAGGGTGAGGGTGGGTGTTAGGGGGGGTAGGGGTGAGGGTGAGGGTGAGGGTGGGTGGGAGGGGGCAGAGGGAGGAAGTGAGGTGAGTCTAGGCTCTTTGTGCTGTCCCACCCACTCATTACCCTTTTTCTCCTGAGTGTGTGTGTGTGTGTACACATGTGTGTGTGTATGTATGTGTGTGTGTACGTGTGTGTGTGTTTGTGTGTGTTTGTGCGTGTGTGTGTGTGTACGTGTGTGTGTGTGTGTGTGTGTGTGTGTGTGTGAGAGAGGGACAGGGAGACTGAATGATAGTGAGAGAAAGACTGGAGGGAATTCAAGAATTTGGAGGAATTTGTCCACTTGTTGCCTTGCAGCTCTTTAAAACACCGTCATGTGAAATTGTCTCAAAGTACTCGCATGGCTGCTTGGACATAACAAAAAGCCTTTGAGCGTCAGGAATGTGTGGAATTGTGTGAATTTATTTCCTGTGATGTAGATTGTAATTCAGTCGCTCCCTTCCAGTGACCAATACTGCATCTTTTACACAAATCAAGACCCTTTTCACTTCACGAATCTCGCTAACTCAAATACAACCTACAACCTTCTCTCTCTCACTATCTTTCTCTTGTCTTCCTCGCAGGCCCCGCATTTTGCTGCAGTGTGGTTGCTTCTCTCTAGCTCCAGTTTCTATTTCCCTTTTCCTTTCTAAAGTAATTAATTAATTATATTATAATAATTAACTATTATTCATGTGTCATTCAAATTAATTAATTCATTTCCCCTCATTGTCTTGCCCTGACAGTGTTCTTAATGGGCTACACACGTTCCACTGGTACTTCCTGGTGCTACACCCCATAATATTCACCTGTGATGATCCTTAGAACTCCTCCACACCCTCTGTCTGCTCTGTCTGCCTGGACAGAATGCATATCTGTCTGTGCTGTGTACTTTCACCTTCTGTTTGATGGACTTAGGTGGGTCAGTAATTGTGAGAATGTTTAGGAGTGTGTAAATGTTTGTATAAAGTAATTATTGTTAATTATCAATGTGTTACAAATGTTCTACAGTCCAAGAAACAGGCTATTTAGTGATTTTAATCCCTGCAACGACAGATTAGGGTTAGATCAGAATAGATTAGGGTAACACTTTATTTTATGGTTTCTTTTTTAGTGGATCTGCACTGAGATTTATAGGTCTAGACTGAGAATATTTAATAAGAAAAGCTTGTCAGTGCTGGGATGTTGTCACATTTGTGTTGCCCAGAGAGGTCTAATAAGAGGAACCCAGGTTTTGCTCTCAACCAAAGAAACATTAGGCTAACATCATACTAATATAACCTCTCAGTAAGGGTTTTAGTTAGGTTTATGAAAACGTATTCCAAAAAGTGGTTATCTAGACCATGTGTAGTAAAAGTTCAGGCTCAGAATGGTTTTTGTATTATCAGCCCTGTGACTGCCACCGGTCTCTTGTGTTATCACCTGATGTGGGACGTCCTGCTATGGGTCGGTCATTTGTCCTTCAGGCTCATCTACCGGCTGTGGTCAAGCAGTGCGGTTGGCTTTTTAAAAAGTCCAGTTAAGCGTTAAGGGTGCACACACACAGCTGCAGCTCTGTGGTGTGGTGTGACTGGCCCTCTCTCTTGGCCTTTTCTACTGACATTTTATTGGACCTGTGCAAGGACATGCCCTTTCCCTTCTAACCCCCCCCCCCACCCCCCACCCCCCAACACCACACACACACACACACACCTCATACACCAGAAATCACACACATACACACACACACACAGACACACACCACCTCTTCCATCAGTACACCCCCCCCCCAACCCTCCCAACCACCACCGTCATACACACACCCTGTCCCACACACCCCACCCTACCCCTCCATACACCCCCACCCCCCACCCCCAATTCCTCCCAGTTAATCAGGGGGGCTTTGAAGAGATGGCCGATAAGCCCATTGTCCTGCCTGACAATGTCCCAGTGATACGGCTGCAGAGGATGGCTGGCCCCACGCTCTCACCCCTCTCCAGCCTTTCAGGACAGGCCCAGCCGCCAGAGACAACTCATTACTTTAGAGCATCTGGGTTAATTAGCTCAGAGAGAGGGAGAGAGAGAGAGAGAGAGAGAGAGAGAGAGAGAGAGAGAGAGAGAGAGAGAGAGAGAGAGAGAGAGAGAGAGAGAGAAAGATGTTGAAAAGAGAGAGGGAAATGGAGAGATGGAGAGAGACAGAAAGATGGAGAGAGTAAGAGGGGTGGAGAGAGGGAGGGAGAGAGAGATGGTGAGAAAGAGGGAGAGAGATGGAGAGAAAGAGAGATAGAGAGAGACAGAAAGACAGAGAGAGAGTAAGAGAGGGATGGGGAGAGGGAGGGAGAGAGAGATGTGAGAAAGAGGGAGAGAGATGAAGAGAAAGAGAGATAGAGAGAGACAGAAAGACAGAGAGAGAGTAAGAGAGGGATGGGGAGAGGGAGAGAGAGAGAGATGGTGAGAAAGAGGGAGAGAGATGGAGAGAAAGAGAGATAGAGAGAGACAGAAAGACAGAGAGAAAGAGAGGGATGGGGAGAGGGAGAGAGAGAGAGATGGTGAGAAAGAGGGAGAGAGATGAAGAGAAAGAGAGATAGAGAGAGACAGAAAGACAGAGAGAGAGTAAGAGAGGGATGGGGAGAGGGAGGGAGAGAGAGATGTGAGAAAGAGGGAGAGAGATGAAGAGTAAGAGAGAGATGGAGAGAGACAGAAAGATGGAGAGAGTAAGAGAGGGATGGAGAGAGGGAGGGAGAGAGAGAGATGGTGAGAAAAAGGGAGAGATGGCAAGAGAGAGAGAGATGATGAGAAAGAGGGAGAGAAATGGAAAGACAGAGAGAGTGAGTGAGGGAGGGATAGAGAGATAAAGAAAAGGAGAGAGGTGGAGTTGGGATAGAGTGAGGAGAGGAGAGGAAAGGAAGGGAAAGGAAGAAAGGTCAGAGAGCCCTCACCTTTAACAGATAAGAATAATCGACATCTGTATTTCTCCACCGCCCACCTCCCCCCTCGTCCTCCTGCATCTGTCCGTCTCCTGGCTGGCCGCTCCGGGGGCTGATAGTGCAGCTCATCTCCCACATCATCCCTCCCTCCTCCTCCTCCTCCTCCTGCTGCTGCTGCTGCTGCTGCAGGACTCCTTCACATGACTTTACTCTTCCTCTTCTGCTTTCTCTCACTGCTCAAATGCTTCAGTCTTGCAGCCAAGTAACGGATCTGAAGTAACACATGCAATCACACAATTACACAGACAAGCAGACACACCTGCATACCCCCACACACACACACACACACACACACACACACACACACACACACACACACACACACACACACACACACACAGTTTACATTACATCCTGTAAATTCACTGTATGGCTGAAAAGCCACATCTCCTGATCCAGTGTGGGCTACAGACATGTCAGGATGATCCACCAGGCAGCCCTCAGCCAACATTAGCCACTTTGTCCACACATCCTCACTCATTTACTCATACACACACACACACACACACACACACACACACACACACACACACACACACACACACACACACACACACACACACACACACACACACACACACACACACACACACACACACACAAACCCTCACTCACTCACTCAACTACACACACACACACACCCACACACACACACATGCACACGCACAACCTCACTCATTCACTAACTTACACACGCACACACACACACACACACACACACACACACACACACACACACACACACACACACACACACACAGCACGTATATAGCTTTCATATCTCTTTCTGTACCTCTTCCCATTGTGTATCCCATAGTAAGTTTGTGTGTGCCAGCAGTATGCATTTCCTGTAATCTGAGGTAGGCTACATATCCAATCATCACAGGCAAATGCTTCTAAATGAGCATTAATTAGGTCTGTCAACAGGGGGAGCTCTATACTCCCTGAGCCCCCAGAGCCAAGCCACATGACAGGCTGTTGCAGACAATGCAAATGACCCAGAGTGCAGCACTGGAACAAATAGGAGCTCAGTGTGGTGGGGCAGCCCTGGGCCAGAACTCCCTAATGGAACCAATCCACATTAACTCCAGATCAAAGAGGCATCGGAGAAGGAGGAGGGAAAGTGTCACTTAAATGTGGTTTTAGAACCACAATTTGCCACACTGAACTATTTGGCCACCTTACCCCGCTTTGTCAGTTTGTGTGTGCATTCTCATATGTGTGTGTGTGCGTGTGTGTGTGTGGGTGTGTGTGTGTGTTTGTGCATGTGTGCATGTGCGTGTGTGGTGTGTGTATGTGTGCACCTGCGTGTGTGTGTGTGTATGTGTGTTAGTGCAAGTGTGCATGTGTGTGTGTGCATATGTGTGTGCACCTGTATATGTGTGTGTGTGTGTGTGTGTGTGTGTGTGTGTGTGTTGTACGTGTACGTGACATATCTTTTGAAGTTGTACCTTGCATTCATCCCCTCACTCACAGGGCGCGTTTGCAAATGAGCTCTGCAGAGTGGAGCTGGAATGCACCGGTCTAAATTTGAGTGTGATTGAGGCTTATTTGGGGGCTCGGCCGGTGACAGGAGCCTTAGCCTTATAATTCCCCCATCTCCGGGATGGATGCCACTTACATCACTCTCCTGCGGCCCGCACCGCGCTGCAGTGTATTATTGAAATGAAATGGCTAAGAGGCCATATGGTGGAGTACACTGTAATCTACATAAGATTGCCCATGTTCCCTCTATTAGTCTATTAGTCTCTCTCTCTCTCTCTCTGTCTCTCTCTCTCGCTCTCTCTCTCTCGCTCTCTCGCTCCCTCTCTCTCTCTCATTCTGCCTCTCTCCCTTTCTCTCTTGTATATAAGAGCCTCTGTCTCAGTGTCTTTCTCTCCATTTCTCTATCTCTCATTCTACCTCTCTGTCTCTCTCATCTATTAGTCTCTCGCTCTCATTCCACACTCTCTCTTTCTCTTTCTCCATTTCTCCAATGCCCTCTCTTTCTCTTTTCCTTTCTTATTCCCCACCCTATGCCTTTCTCTCTCGTCTTTCTCCACGTTTTCTTCCCGTTTTTTCCTTTCTCTTTTTTCTCTTATTCCCTCACCATCTCACTCTCTCTGTCTTTTTCTAATTCCATCTGTTTTTGCTTCTCCTTCTCTCCACCCTCTCTCTTTCAGTCAGTCAGGGACACCAAGGGTTGTAGGGAGATTGTAATGTTTGGCGCATCAGTGATACTATCTGTGAGTTCAGATAGAGGGAATATTTTAGCAGGTCAATGAAGACAAAGAATTACAGAAAGACCTAAGAGGCAGTCACCCCACATTCTTTTTCAATTACATAAAATTAGTTTAGCTGACTTTTTAAAAGAATTTTTTGGGCTTTTTATGACTTTATGACTCCTTCATACGGGACAGGGAGGATGGTGACAAGAAGTAAGTGGGAGAGAGAGAGATGGGTTTGGGTAGGGTTGGGAAATGACTACAGGCCAGATTCAAACCTGGGTCCCCATGGGCTCCTGCCCACTCCTGGTTGGGTGCTCTAACCACTGTGCCACTGCACCACCGTCTTAGCTGCCGCTTTTATCCAAAAGCAGTGATGCGTAGATAATATCTTGCCACACGATAATATCTTGCCACACAAGTGGACAACTTATAGGCACACAGATGAATTAAGGCAACCAAGGTAACATCTGCATTTTGATTGTGTTTTCATGGCAAGTCTGGTTCTAATATGTATGTATTGTTATCAGAGGGCTAAACTGGTGGTGGTTTCATGGCACAGTTGTGTGCAGGTGTGTGTGTGAGTGAGAGAGAGAAAGAGAGAGAGAGAAAGAGAAAGAGATAGAGAGTGTGTGTCTTTGTGTGTGTGTGTATATGTGTGTGTGTGTGTGTGTGTGTGTGTGTGAGAGAGAGAGAGAGAGAGAGAGATAGAGAAACACAGTATGGTACATGTGAAAGGTTAGGGGATGAATGGGTCTCTTCTCTTAGTGGTGATGGGATGGTTGTGTGTCATTAGGCAGAAAACCCTGGGTCAGCTCACTCTCCATATGGTGACACAGTGTTCTTGTCAAGGGCCACACATGCTGTATGTGTGCACTGACAGTATGTGTGTTTGTGTTTATATATATATATATGTGTGTGTGTGTGTGTGTGTGTGTGTGTGTGTGTGTGTGTGTGTGGACTGACATATTTATTGAATATGCCTGCAATATGAAACAAGCGGTGTGTGTGTGTGTGTGTGTGTGTGTGTGTGTGTGTGTGTGTGTGTATGTGTGCGTGTGTATGTGTGTGTGTGTGTGTGTGTGTGCGTGTGTGTGCGTGCATGCGTGCATGAGTGAATTTATGTCTGTGAGCCTCTCTGCCTCTCTCTCTCTCTACATGCCAGTGTGACCGTGTTTAGAGTGTGTTTACAAACTGGATTAGGCCTTGTGTGTGTGTGTGTGTGTGTGTGTGTGTGTGTGTGTGTGTGTGTGTGTGTGTGAGTGAGTGGAGCCACTGCAGGGTAAGTATATTAGCCTTGTCCACTGTAACGTGTCTGTGGGCGCTGGGCAGCGTCTGAGGGGCTTGTGTAAAGACCTGTTTAGACGGCTGATGGGGAATAATCCTGTGGAAATCCTCTTCCTCTGTGCTCTCTCTCCCTCTCTATCGCTGTATGTGTGGGTGGATATGTACGTGTGTGATGTGTGTGTGTGGGTGGATATGTATGTGTGTGTGTGTGTGTGTGTGGGTGGATATGTATGTGTGTGATGTGTGTGTGTGTGGGTGGATATGTATGTGTGTGATGTGTGTGTGTGGGTGGATATGTATGTGTGTGTGTGTGTGGGTGGATATGTATGTGTGTGTGTGTGTGTGGGTGGATATGTATGTGTGTGTGTGTGTGTGTGTGTGTGTGTGTGTGTGTGTGTGTGTGTGTGTGTGTGTGTGTGTGTATGTGGGTGGATATGTATGTGTGTGGTGTGTGGGTGGATATGTATGTGTGTGTGTGTGTGGGTGGATATGTATGTGTGTGTGTGTGTGTGTGTGTGTGTGTGTGTGTGTGTGTGTGTGTGTATGTGGGTGGATATGTATGTGTGTGTGTGTGGGTGGATATGTATGTGTGTGTGTGTGTGTGGGTGGATATGTATGTGTGTGTGTGTGTGTGTGTGTGTGTGTGTATGTGGGTGGATATGTATGTGTGTGGTGTGTGTGTGGGTGGATATGTATGTGTGTGTGTGTGGGTGGATATGTATGTGTGTGTGTGTGTGTGTGTGTGTGTATGTGGGTGGATATGTATGTGTGTGGTGTGTGTGTGGGTGGATATGTATGTGTGTGTGTGTGGGTGGATATGTATGTGTGTGTGTGTGTGTGTGTGTGTGTATGTGGGTGGATATGTATGTGTGTGGTGTGTGGGGGTGGGTGTGTGTTTCCATGTTCCCTATTCCATGTTCCCATTTTATTTTTATTTTTTAAGTCCATAGAGTAGGAATCGTTAGAGCCTTTCTGTTTTAAGTATATTTTTGTGCCTTTTGTGCCTTTATTGGATAGTATAGTGAAGAGATGACAGGAAATGAGTGGGAGAGAGAGATGGGGTAGGGTTGAGAAAGACCGGACTCGAACATGGGCCCCATGTCATGTGTCTGTTTATGGCATGGGGGCTCTAATCACTGCCACCCCCCCCCCCCCCCAGATGGTGGGCATTTCTATGAACAGTTTTATTGTTTAAGTCTATAGAGTAGGAATAGTTAGCATTTGCCTTTCTTTTTTTTTTTTTGCTATGAAGAGTCGTCTATATTCTAACCAACAAATCTAGGTGACCTACCTGTCAAATATCACTAGAAGCAGAGTTGGAACTGACAACAGTAAGCTAACATGCTAACTGCCCTCTTTTTACCAAATAGAGCAGCAAAGGCTTTTCTTTCATTTTTTTGTGGTTTCCTGAAGTGTCTCTTGTACAGCCTGGAGGCCTGGTGGAAAAGGGAGGTGTGGTTGCGCATCCTTCAACTGACCACACACACCATCAATATGAATTTGAGGGCAACCCTACATCAGTAACTATACAAGAAGCTGCTTAGTAAACACACCTCACAAAGTAACAAACTGTTAAGAACTGATGCTTTAAGAAGATCTCAAGTCCCAATACCAACTTAATGTTTAGCATTCTTTTATTTAAAAATATGCGGAAATAATCAGATAATGACTTCTATCTAGCTGCCTAAATGTATATGGGTTGTATGTTTAAACTATTGCAGATTAATGCAATAATGTTGCATGGTATAAAAATAATAAGCTTTCATTTATTTCAATTAAACAGAAACACAGTATGGATGAGTACAGCTGCAATGATAGAGCTATTGTGTTCAGAGCTATTTTGTTCACCACTGTTTGTCATCCTGTTTGGTTTCAGATGTGGAATCTCAGTAGCACACATAGTACACGAGACAAGATGGGATGAGATGGGATTGGGTTGGAATGAGATGAGATGAGAGATCAAAATAGGATTTGCCTAACAAAATAACATCAGAAAAAAACCTTTTTAATATTTGATCAGAGATATTGCAGATTTACAGAGTTGCTCTCAACTCATACTCTTCTACTTTGGTCTCATCCTCCTTCCAGCTCTCTCTCTCCATCTCTTTCTCTCTGTCTCTCTCTCTCTCTCTGTCCCTCCCTCTCCTCCCCTCCCCTCCACTCCCCACCTCCCTCCCTCTCTCCCCCACCTCCTCATTCTCCCCTTTCTTTAGAAAGGGCAAGAAGAGATGAGCACAGCGAGAGAATCTGCGGCCATTGTGTGTCAATCACAGTGTGTCATGGTCGCTCCCCCCTCCTAGGTGATTAGCTCTCT
>CM050213.1:23057500-23065000 GCA_027475355.1 Coilia nasus | reverse complement strand
CATCAATAAAGTACATTCATTTATTCATGGTACCTGCTGCAGTATAACCATAATTACCTCTCCATAATCATAATTATAACACCATACATGCATGTGCACGTATGTGTAAGAAATCATGTTTCTGTAGAGACCAGTGTCTATGACAAACACCCTCGCTTTTGTGTGTGTGTTCTTAAGAGCATATTATGCTTGCGTATGCTTGCGAGTTTATATGCAATTCACTGACATTTCACTCTATATTTGACTTTTTTTTTTTTGTTTAAAGATGTGTAGTATCAGTCAAAATATGTAATGGGTTTAGTGCCACAATGAAGCGAGGGTTTTATGGTATATTTCATCTAAAAATTAAGCAGTTTAAAGCAACATGTTTATAATATTTTCTTTCTGTTGTGACACTAGATAATTTTGCATGCCATTATTAAAGCCATTAAATAGATGGATGTAGTGGAATGTTAAGGAATTTGTGACAGACCCATGAGTCAAATTGACCATATTTGTCATTTTGACTCAAGGCTGGCGTCAGTAGGCTAATTTCTTTTTAATGCAAGTATTAAACGTTACAGCACCACGTGTATGTAAATGAACTGCCCGAGAGAGACTCGTTTAATTGCATTTTTTGTTGTTGTTTTTATTGACGTTGTTTACATTTTAGGATTGTCAACTGTATGTCATTTTCCATATCTGACAACCTAAGCTATATATTTGTTTTCCTGTATGTCTACTTTCGAATTTGATTAAGCATTTCATACCCTTGCAATTCCGGGAAAATATTCGTCAGTTGAAAATTAAACAAAATGATACAAACAAAAATCAACTGAAAATACTACTTTTGTTTCGTTTAATTGTATTCATTGTAAACAGGTCTCACCAAAATGAGTCCATGTTGCCAAGTGTCTGGTATGTTACTATGGCAAGATTGTAATCACCGCCAGTGATCCTTTAATATGTATTTTTTTCACTGCTAAAAGGGGTAATTTTCCGCGACTGATAAGAGACCAAAATTAAAATGCAAACCCGTTCTATGCATGTGCATTTAGCCTATTGCCAATATTATTACAGTTTCATTATCAATGTCCATGGCTGAAGAAATAAAATGCCACGGATACTCGGTAGCCCACTGACTGTGTTTTATGTGAGGGAGAAACTGTACAAAATTGTGGTGTGCACTAAAAGGACTGTGTGTGCGTGTGTGTCTACAAGAGAGAGAGAGAGAGAGAGAGAGAGAGAGAGAGAAAATGAAGTGAACGCTTGCACGCTGTAATAACAGTCGCGCGGATAACCGGGATCAGGCCCCGCGCGTTCCGTGGGACGCTCCCGGTGGAGTGGCTCTGACACCAGAAAATTAGCCATGAGAAGCACTTACGGTTCACGTCGGTAATTTGAGTAATTTTATTGCAGGGTTTGTCTATCCTGAAATTACGGCACCACTGTCTTTGTGTGCGCTGCAATTCTCCCTGTTTTCCGCTCCGTGATTGAAGCGAAATGGAAGCAACCGCCACCGGTGTTTTCTCTCATACGATTGCTGCCTCTCGCTGGCTCGCTTTTCTTCTTTCCCTTTCTTCCATTTTCAGTTCTATTCAGTCTGTCATCTTGTCCCTTTTCATAAAAGGTGCCAGCACCGGTGGAATTGTGTGATTTTAAACCGGGTGGGAGAAACTAAGCAGATTAGATTGAAATATTACAAGAATACTACAGTATAATAACCTACAATTTCTCCAGGGGCGTAGCTGGGTCTGTTGTTAAATATGTGTGTGGGTGTGGAATTGAAGCGACTCCCCCCTCCAAAAATAGTAGGATATGATCTAATACTTAAAATCAGTTTATCTTATAATTTTCTTCCAAGACACATTCAGTCTCAGGTGGTATTGTATAAAGAGTAGGAATAATTGGAGAGACTTCTGTATAATGCTGTCAACGCTATATGCAATATGAATTCCAATTAATTAGGCTCACAGAAAAAAACAATGAATTCAAAAACAATATCTACCCAAAAATAATAACATATGGTAATATGTGCAGGGTGTCCAGCCAACTTTCTCTTTTGGTTATTGTTTCAGCTGTCAGGCTATACGGCTATAAAAAAGTTATCTTCACGATTAAGTTAATGTCAGTGAGTAGCAGGATTAACTGCAGCTGTGATAATTCCATAGTCAGATCACTGCACAGTGAGAAGCTGTTTGGCATTGGCAACAGCTTGCTGTATCATCAGTCACTGCAACATGAACCCTTCAGTGTTTTGGTCATAGCCAAAATGTAAAATAGGTGCTTATGGGCCATGGTAAGGTCAAATACAACACAAATAGAATCCCATGCCCACACGAAATGAAATCACTCTCTCAGGAAGCACCTGTTGTGGATGGGTGCAGTGTACAGTTTATGCCAGTAGAGCAATGTCCCATTTATACCTCTATGAAAGCTACTGTGTACCAACACAAAGGACTGTTGGAGCCCCCATAACTCCCCCCAAACACACACACACACACACACACACACACACACACACACACACACACACACACACACACACACACACACACACACACACACACACCATCATAAAGTCTAAAGATGCCTCCACATCGCACCTATTTTTCTGCAGCTAGTGACTCTGTTCTGCATCTAGTGGCTTTGCTATTGTAAGTTTACTGAAATAATGTGATTATGTGGTTTAACATTATGATGAGTTGCCAGTTTTTATTTTAAACTAATCAGAATTATAATTACATTAATTAGTTATTTAAATATATTGAGGCTTTCAGAATTCTCACAGATGCTCTTGTGTTAGTTTAGTTAGAGAAAAAAGAAAAATGAAACAGTTTCTTTCCCGTGCACCTGGCAGTCAAATGTCTTTCTATGTGACATATTGTTTTCCTAGTCTGAGAGGGTGAATTGTACGTGTGTGTGTGCGTGTGTGTGTGTATGTGTGTGTGTGTTTTGTTTGTTTGGAGAAGGGTTGGGGGGGGGGGATTCTGTGGGAGTATGGGGCCAAAATGTCAACCAAATTTGCCAGACTTTTCCCTTTTTTTCCGGGTAAATGGGCTCTTTTGTAATTTGCCACCACATAATCTTGGCCACCGGCTATCGCCCTTTTAACAAGCCTGCGCGTTACACCGGCTACCACCACAGCAGTAATGTACAGCTTATGCACTCTCACCGCCGAGTAACTTCGTCATGTTTCAATGCGGAGCGACTGAGAAGCTTTAGCTCGTAACATAATAACTACGGCCATAAAACTGCTCTGATTGTAGCCCAGACTGTTAAGGTCTGTTCAAGGTTTCAAAAGGGGGACGGGGGGGACGGGAGGGGGCGGGTTGAGTGAGTGAGTGAGTGAGTGAGGGTGGTGGTGTGTGTATGTCTGTGTGTGTGGTGGTGGTGTGTGTGTGTGTGTGTGTGGGGGGGGGGGGGGGTTGCTGTGACAAAAAGCTCTGCTGTTTACCATGGAGACCAGGGTTCCACACTCTCGGTTTCTCTGGTAACCGAAGGCTTTCTGGGCGGCGCGAGCTATTGAGCTGCGGGCCCGGAGACAAAGGGAGCGGCCTGCGCTGGTAATTTCTTATCGGGGACAAAAAAAGCCCATTAGGACCCTGGTTTAAGCGGAGCCCACACAAAAGTGAGGGCAAATCATTGCCATGCAGACGCAGTGATGGGGGTCTGAGTGGGCTGGGGCTGGGGCTGTGGGGAGAGAGAGTGTGTGTGTGCGTGTCTGTGTGTGTGTGTATGTGTGTGTATGTGATAGTGTGTGTGTGTGTGTGTATGTGTGTCTGTCTCTCTGTATGTTTGTGTTGATGTTTGTGTGTGTGGTGTATGTGTGTGTGGTGTATGTGTGTGTGTATGAACGTGTGTATGTGTGTGTGTATGTGATAGTGTGTGTGTATGTGTGTCTGTCTCTCTGTATGTTTGTGTTGGTGTTTGTGTGTGTGGTGTATGTGTGTGTGTATATGAAAGTGTGTGTGTGTGTGTGTGTGCGTGCGAGTGTGTGTGTAGGGCGTTGCAGAGAGGATGGAGGGGTTTTGGAGAAGCTTACCCCCCTCCCCCACCCCACCCCACCCCCAGCCCTCTCTCTCCCCTCGCACTCCACCCTATCCCCATAACCACCACAACCAGGCAGTCCTCTCTCCCCCCGCACTCCACCGTATCCCCATAACCACCACAACCAGGAAGTCCTCTCTCCCCCCGCACTCCACCCTATCCCATAACCACCACAACCAGGCAGCCAGAAGAAAACAAACACCCAAACAAAGGAGCTCACGCACCCAACAAAAATACCCCACTAACATCAAAAATGGAATTGCTTGGTGTGTGTGTGTGTGTGTGTGTGTGTGCTTGTGTGTGTGTGAGTGTGTGTTTATTATTGTACTGGGAGAAACGACTGTAGAGAAATGACTGTAGAACAGTTACTATAGTGCAGCCTGTCTCTAGCATTATCCTGTAATGGATGCATGAACCCAATATAATTGATTCTATTTTAGTCTTATCAGTCACTCATTATGGCCTATCACTGACAAAAAAACATCTGTGATGCAAGCACTGAAATGTCATTTTTCCTTCTACAAGTTTTATATAGCTAAGCAAATCTTCCATATCTACCCCACTATGTTTCCTGATCTCATGTTCTGTGTTAAGGTGAAGTAAGTGAGTGAGTGAGTGAGTGAGTGTGTGATAAACGTGTGTGTGTGTGTGTGTGTGTGTGTGTGTGTGTGTGTGTGTGTGTGTGTGTCTGTGAGCGAGTGAGTGAGTGTGTCTGTGTGTGTGTGTGTGTGTGTGTGTGTGTGTGTGTGTGTGTGTGTGTGTGTGTGTGTGTGTGTGTGGACAAAGTGGATCATGTTGGCCTGATGGATCATCCTGACATGGGTACTGGATCAGAAAATGTGGCCATACAGTGAATTTACAGGATGGGAACAGCGTGTGCGTGTGTGTGTGAGAAAGCGCGCGCGCGCGTGTGTGTGTGTGTGTGTGTGTGTGTGTCTGTCTGTGATCTTGTCAGTCATCGGCCAGCCTACCATGGCAGCCTGGCTGGCTGACACAAGTCACAGAACACAGAATTGTTTGAGAATTACAAAAGACATTATCTTCAGGGTCTACATGGGCTAATTACTATCGTTGTGTTGCCTACATATAGTTAAGTGTTGTAATATTGTTCTACAAATGCAAGAAGTATAACTGTGATTGTATATCTTCGCTAGCTTGTTAGTAGTTAGCTAGTTGTTAGCTAACCTGGCTAGCTTAAAACTTTAAATGATTAAATGGTAGTCTACAGTAGCCGGTTTGTCTTAAGTCAGTTTGTCTTACATGTAAACAACAATCTGTGATGGCACCATCACTTTTGGTCAACCAGTGACTTTTAATCATATAAACACTTTCATGTTTCAGGTTCCACAAGCGTCCATCATGTTGGATTTTTTTGTAACTCCCGCCTCTTCAGCAGGTGTCATGCACTAAACACATCATACACTGATCTAATTGGTTATCACATCATTTTCATTTAAGCAAAGTTCAGGTGTCGCCTGTATTTATTCTCCCTCGGCGAATTAACCCTGACTTCGCCCTATAAGGCAAAATTTTGCCTCTATACAAACTCAATGACAGTAAAGTGAAATTAGCTGTAATGGAAATGGCCTGTTAGTAAGGTTCCCTGATAGAGTACTGTAGTGAAATACAGTATTGAGTAGAGGTACTGTGGCAGTGGTAGCCTGGCTAGTGGTGTGGTGTGGCTTGGTGTGGTATTTCTCCACACCAAGGCTCTCTACCCACCCTTACTTCTGAATGGCTCTCTGGGGAAATTGATGTGGCATTTCAGCCATACAGTGATATTACAGGGTGAAAATGTGTGTGTGTGTGTGTGTGTGTGTGTGCCCGTGTGGGTGCCTGTGTGTATGTGTGTGCATGTGTATGCATGCATAACGGTTGGCTGACTGACTAAGGATGTTTCAGCGTGTGTGTATGTCTTTGTGTGTGCGTATGCTTGAGCAAGTAAGTAAGAGAGACAGAGACAGGGACAGAACATGATGGAGAGGGATGAGAGGGAAGTCGAGTGGCCGTGAAACAGAGTGATATCAGTGTGTGTGTGTGTGTGTGTGTGTGTGTGTGTGTGTGTGTGTGTGTGTGTGTGTGTGTATGAGAGGGAGATCAAGTGCGTAGAGGAGAGTAATATCAGTGTGTGTGTGTGTGTGTCTGTGTGTGTGTGTGTGTGTGTGTGTGTGTGTGTGTGTGTGTGTGTGTGTGTGTGTGTGTGTATGAGGGAAGTAAAGTAAGCATGGAGGAGAGTGGTATCGATGTGGGCTGGAGTCTCCCACTGCTCCCCTCAGTAACCCCCCCAGCCTCCAGCCCCTGACTCCAACACTCTGCATTGATGTGACATTTTGACATCATTGTTAGCAACCCCCCCCCCCCCACACTTCCCAACGGACACCCACAAACACTCTCTCTCTCTCTCTCTCTCTCTCTCTCTCTCTCTCTCTCTCTCTCTCTCTCTCGCTCTCTCTACCCTGCTCTATCTGCTGGTTTTTGTCTCTCCTCTCATGTTTTATTTCTTTCAAGGTCTGAGGCCTTTTGACCCTCCTCCTTCTCTCTCTCTCTTTCTCTCTCTCTCTCTGTCATTGCTTTAATTCCCTTTTCCATCGTTTCACTGCTCTTTACTGCACCGTAACAGGAAGTGATGATCTCCAGTTAGGGGGAAAAAGAAGAAAGTTAAATCATCTGAGAACTGTGTGTGTATGTGTGTGTTTATGTCTGTGGGTATGTGTGTATTTATATTGATATCATTTGTGTGTGTATGTGTGTAGTGTGTGTGTATGTGTGTGTGTGTGTGTACTGTATATGTGTGTGTGTTCAGTGTCTGTATCTGTGTGCACGGCTGAAACGCCAGTGTAGTTGAAGGTCACTAGTGTGTGTTTAAACGCTCTAGCTATGTTTCCTCTAGCCAATCGTTTTGATTGGCTGGTGTTTCTCCCGCCCCCTCAGGAAGCTAAATGGATCTTGGTATGTGGCAGAGGTTCCTCAGGATGGCCATTGAAAGTATGCAGTGACAGCCTCCAACAATTTATCAATCGATATCGGATAAACACACAGTCTGACTGCCTGGGGTGAAGTGTACTCACACTGTGGCAAACTTCTTTCTTTCTTTCTTTCTTTCTTTCTTTCTTTCTTTCTTTCTTTCTTTCTTTCTTTCTTTCTTTCTTTCTTTCTTTCTTTCTGTACCTGCCACAAAGCAATATGTAACATTAAAAGTATGCATGTGAGTGTGTGTGTGTGTTTTGAGTAGTTTTCTGTATTTCTGTATTCTGTAATTATTATTTACCTGTGGTGACCCACCCACTCACCAATCAACACTTCACCACTCAACACACACACACGCATGCCCACACACACACAAACACACGCACACACCTGCACCTATATACACACACAGCCCCTCACACAGACAAGTCCACCCAACCCCCCTTCTCTCCCTCTCTCTCTCTCATTCTCCCTCTCTCTCTCTCTCTCTCATTCTCCCTCCCT
>CM050213.1:23050000-23052500 GCA_027475355.1 Coilia nasus | reverse complement strand
CCTCTCCGCTCCACTCCAAGCCGATAGTGTCTTCGTCCGCCAGGGGTTTTTCTCACCCTCCTTTGTGCGGGTGAATAGGTGTTTGTGTCACGGTAATGAGGAAATAGGATCTGCCATTTTGTGCCAAATATCCAGGGGAAAAGGCCGGGGCCCAGGCTGCTCTGGAGACAGGCCAAGCACCCATATAGAGAGAGCCCTGTTATGTGTGCTGCAGCCCCGGAGGAGGAGTGTGTGTGTGTGTGTGTGTGTGTGTGTGTGGGGGGGTGGGGGGGTGGAGAGGAATGAGGTTGTGCTACTGAGCCCCTGGGTGAAAAGTGGTGTGGGAGAGAGAGAGTGTGTGGGAGAGAGAGAGAGAGAGAGAGAGAAACAGAAAGAAGAGAGAGAGATGGGAAGAGAGACAGAGAGAGAGACAGAAAGAGAGAGAGAAAGAGAGAGAGAGAGAGAGAGAGAGAGAGAGAGAGAGAGAGAGAGAAAGAGAAAGAGGGAGAGAGAGATGTCCAGATTGATTTATTGGGCCCAGACCAACAGTGGCTGGTGCAGCAGACAGAGGACTGGGCGTAGACGTGGATCCGACATGGCTTCCGGGGGGAATCTAGAGAGATGATAATATAGTCTGGAGCAGCCAGAGACTCAGACCTACTCAACCAGTGTGTGTGTGTGTGTGTGAGAGAGAGAGAGAGAGACAGACAGAGAGAGTTTACAGTCATGGAGACATTGCCTGTAGTGTGATAGTTGCCTGATAATGGTATTACTGCATGATTGATAAAGGGATTATTTAAATTATAAACTACTTTGTATGTATACAATATTAATACTTTACTTCGACCTACAGTCCACTTAAAGAGGCTTTGGAGCCTTTCCACCTGCTAGTGGAAAAGCCTGTACTAAGATGCTACCTGCTAGTGGAAAAGCCTGTACTAAGATGCTACCTGCTAGTGGAAAAGCCTGTACTAAGATGCTACCTGATCTGACAAAAAATAAATAAAAAGAGAAAATAAAGATAGAGGTAATGATACAGTTTAGCATAGTATATTTACACACCTCTGTAGCTGTTATAGTAAAATAATCATCATTCATCTTTTGGTAACCATTGCTTTTACATTATTTCTCATCAGTACATCATTTAGAAACATTTGACAGATCTATCTGTAACTGTATGTACAGATCAGGAGAGACCAAAGTGAACAGATCGCCGAGGTTGCTGAAGAAGCTTCTCTGTTGAATTCACCTTGTTCGCTTTGTTCGCTCATGATGTTCGCTCTGGTCGCCCAATTCGCTTTGCTGACGGCGAATTCGCTCTGGTCGCCCAATTCACAGACTCTCCATCGACAAATAACTACTTCCGTCGCTCTGGTCACTTCGGTCGCTTCTGATGTGAACACCCAGTTAGTCTGCTGCTCTTCTGTCTGTCTGTCTGTCTTACTGTCTGTCTATAATCTTCTCTGTCTATTTTAACATTTGTATGTTTATAAACGATTATAAGTGGTTTACTGACAAGAAATAGTATATGAAAGCAATGGTTACCAAATGATGAAGTGTTAAGTAGGAGTTAACAAATGCAAAATAAATGTTTATTAGGGATTAGTTATTTTAAAGTACTACTTGAGTTACCTATACTTATTCATGTCCAGTACAAAAAATGAAATCCCTGTTTCCTCTGTTCAGAGTTGGTGCTTTTAATTAGCACCTGTCCAGTGCTCCATACGTCCCGCCAATAACAGCACAATGAATGCAATCACACTGAGACAGATGTACACATGCAGAATGAATGAGACTAACTTAAGCTAAGCATCTTTACAGTAAAGCAGCCGAGAATTTCCAGTTGCAGTGATTAACTCTTTTCTGATTCATAGACTCTAAAACATTTTTTTTGGACATTATTGTATAACTATGTCTTTATTTAATTATTTTTTTTATTCTTTTTTTAATTTGCAGGAAGAAACTTACAGAGGAACTTCTAAAAAGGGTAAATGAGATTGGCAGGGCTAAGAAACAGTTAAACTATTTGAGAGGCTCAATTTGAAGCCCAGGGTCTAACTCCTCATGTTTCTTTTTATTTTATTTTATTTTTTTTGCGAGAGGAAAATGAATAATTCGTTTTTTTGTGCCGTGCAGTCCTTTGGTGCGCTTCAGCAGAACCTCTCCAGCCTCTGCTGCTGCTGCTCCTAATTAAAATACACAGAAAAGTATTTATGTATGCGTGTGTGTGTGTGTGTGTGTGTGTGTGTGTGTGTGTGTGTGTGTGTGTGTGTGTGTGTGTGTGTGTGTGTGTGTGTGTGTGTGTAAGGAGACCTTGAAGCTGGTATTTTTCGGGCTCTTGGCAAACGTGTTCAAGGCTCCATCCATGTAAGAGTATTCAGGTATTTTCTTTAGAGGTGACGGTTGGATCAGAAGGGTGGATAATAAAGCGAATCCAGGGCCAGAAGTCTTGTCTCCTGAAATTTACCGTAAAATGCAGCGACTGCCACCGCGAGCAAAAATTAAAAGGTAAAAGTGACCT
>CM050213.1:23025000-23047500 GCA_027475355.1 Coilia nasus | reverse complement strand
TGAGTTGAGACTGTTCTCCTTTATCATTCCCCAATAGTGGAACAATCTACCAGTTGTTAAAAGAGCAACATAGTCTCCTCTGTTTTCAAGACGTTCCTGAAAACTCTTTTCTTTAGAGAGCATCTGCTATCCTAAGAACTTTAACCCACCAATCTGCTACACAGACCTGATTAGCCCTACTGATAACAGCTCATTTAAAGAAAAAAAAAAACAAGAACAGTGGTAATTACTGATTTTTTTACCCATTTAAAAATGAGAGGCAGACAACCATAAATGTGTTCACTATGTGTTATATCCTCTACTGATGTTAAGAGAGGAATTCTCCCTCTCCTGTTTTAAGAGGGGCTCTCCGACTTTGCCCACTTCAGAGGGACAGGAGTCACCGTGCTCTCACAGGACACTAGATTGCCACGCTGCTGATTGCACGCGCCGGTTCCCTCGTGCTTCTGAATGCCTCCCAATAGCCAGGACTGCTCTCCTCTCAGCGGCTAAATAGTGTGTGTGAGAGAGAGACAAGAGACGAGAGTGTGGAGAGGAGGGAGAAGGAGGGCAGTGGAACACTACTGGACTACAGGCAGAATCACTACCACAGAGTTAGCCTCAGAGGAGAGGCACACGCCTCTTACGTTTGCTCACATAGAGTGGAAGAAAGAAAGAAAGAAAGAAAGAAAGAAAGAAAGAAAGAAAGAAAAGATTGGATAAATAAAAACCTGACTGGATATTCGAAAAATGAATCAAAGACAGATTTTTAAAAAATGAAGTAAATGAAAATAAACAAGAGAAAAACATGAGTAGAACACAGAAGAGAAAGAGAGGGTGTTTCCTGCAGAAGTGCAGATGTTTAAGGTGGGGTTGTGAAAGAAACAAAGACAAGGAAGAGAACTCAATTTCTTATTTTTAATACACATGTACACAGGTGGAATAAGAAAAAGAGAGAAACAAAAAGGGAAAAATAAAGAAAGAATGGCGTATTGAGATTGCAAATGCTAAAGAGTTTGAGAGAGGAAGGAAAAGCGCAGAGGATCTTTAACAGAGGAAGAAACAAAAAGAGCAAGTAGAGAGAGGGACAAAAGAAAGAAAGAGAGAGAAAGAGAGAGAGTAAGCGAGAGAGAGAGAGAGAGAGAGAGAGAGAGAGAGAGAGAGCAGAGAGAGGTCGCAGTCGTGTGAGAATCTGACAGGGGTTCACCCTCAGCATTCTCAGGTGTCAGGGGTGAAAGAGGGCCAATTCAAATGAGAAAAATTAATAACAGTTTGCCGGGTGTGCGAAAAGAAAGAATGAATGAAAGAAAAGAGAAAAAAAAGCCCTGAGTGTTATTTGGGTACAGCTGTGACAAGACTGGGAGAACTAGCCCAATTAAAAGTGGTAATTGCTTTGCTAATTTGTCCGCTAATTTCTCTTTCAGTGTATGGAAGGATGATAGCATAATAGGCAGATATTCACATTTAACCCTTTTTAGGCCTCTCCATCACCCTCCCTCCCACCCTCTCTCCCTTACAGTCTTTCTCAAGCTTTAGTTCAGTCTTACCTCTGCCAAAATGTCTTCCTGCCTTCCTGTGTGTGTGTGTGTGTGTGTGTGTGTGTGTGTGTGTGTGTGTGTGTGTGTGTGTGTGTGTGTGTGTGTATGTGAGTGTGTGTGTATTCGTGTGTGTAGGTGTGCACGCATGTGTTTGAGTGTGTGTACATTTGTGTATGTATGTGTGTGTGTGTGTGTATTTGTGTGTTTGAGTGTGTATGCATGTGTATGTGTGTGTGTAAGTGTGCACGCATGTGTGTGTTTGAGTGTGTGTGTGTATGTGTGCACTTCGCAAATAGACTGCTTCTCTGTACAAGTCAGTCTTCATGTATTTCATCATCTCGTATGCATAATATTACAACTAAAGAAAGGACAGAAAATGTGATGCAGTTATTCAGCATTTAACTATGGCACTGCTGTTCATAACATCATTTGTAATGTTTTCCTGTAATTAACGTAATTTTTTATGTTTTCCTATAATTCTCCCAATTCACCAAATTGAAGCGCTGTAGGTTTGGATTGATCGACAGATGGTTGAGTTTGGTACCAAGCTTGTGTACATGTTAATGTTTCAGGGATTTTTAGTAGAATTCTTTGATGAACAGGAATAACCACTTTTGTATTAGTTGGCAAACCTCAGAAGTTCAAGTTTGCCCTGTTTTGAATGGTGCAGTTGCGGCCTGAGCGGAGGCTGCTTGCCTGTCTGATTGTTGTAACAATGGAGGGATTGTGATAAGGATAGAAAGAAATGCCTGTTTGAACATTTAGCAGAAGAAGGATAAAATGAAAGCCATCAAATAGTGTCGCCTTCAGCGAAAGAAAGAGAAAAACTTCCCCAGAACAACACAATTCTGCTGTCAATCATGTCCAATAACATTTTTGAGTCCGCTAAGGCAGTCTCATCATTCGTTCCCTCTTTTCTGATTCTTTTCACCTGAGGAATGAAGATGGTGCAGAAATGTGTTTTTTATTTTCTTTCTTTTCTTTTCGTCCTCCTTCCATCCTACTGCCATTAGAGAAACAAATGGCTGCACTTTCATTTCTCCCCTCCTTTCAAGGCTGCGCCCATTCAGCGCATGTCGCGTCGGCCTTGAAGACAACGGCCAAGAAATCCGTCAGCTTTCGTCCCCAGCGCTCCAACACCAAACAGAGTGTTGGAAGTGGATAATCGCCGACACATTAGCCTCAACCTCTCTGCTCTGTCAAATCCACCCGCACAGAACTTGCACAGAGAAGAGAGAGCCAGAGTTCATGAAATAACAATGAAGATGTTCCCCTTTAACGTCCTTTTACATTAGTGACAATAACTTTGATTGAAAATGGCAAATACATTGGGGAAATATCCATGTTTGTCAATTAAAACGATCCAAACCTTTCTAGCTTTTCATGTGGAACTTTCTAGCTTTTCATGTAGTTTTCATTTAGAGTCTGTAGGGAAATTGCAAGATGGCGCTGCAGAGCTATGCCCTTGTGAATTCAAATTTTGACATTTTCTTTAGTTCTCACTTAAGGATACCATTAGCTTCAGTGTTGGACAAACTGTGGTTTTAAGTTACTCATACAATATATACTGTACCTTCCATCCTGTTAAAGGCTTCATTGGGAACCCAACAATATACTGTAACATTCAAAATTATTTCCTATACCCAACACATGCTTTTGCAATAGTTGGCATAACCATTATCACAACAAAAACGCGAAAGTTTAAGAATAACCAAATTTACTTGCTTTGTTAAATTTATAATATGATTGCTATCTCTGTAAGATAGTAACACTATATCTATACCTATACGTTATATTAACCACAAATTACTATTACTTAATAACAAAAACCAACATGGCACCAACATCATTAACAAATTACAAACAAACTGCACATTTCTGTAGTTAATACGGTATTAGTAGTTACTGCATATTAATATTAGCTAAGGGACCATTATTGTAATGCTTATAAACATTTCCTTGGCCCTGTGGGCCACTCTCCCACCTCCAACATTTACTTACCTCTCCAGTGCATTTAATGAGCAGGAGATGTTGAATGGGCAGAGGTAATCATCTTCCCGTCTATCATTCATTATGCTGACGACCACATTAGCTTTGTGTGCCGCATGAGAGCTCTAAGATACCTGAATTACTGTTATTCACTTTGCCTGTTACATGAGCAAAGCATTAAGGCCAGCATTTTTAAAAACATTTAGAATTTAAAACATTTTTAGAAACAATGAGCACATCTGTTAACTCAAATGTAATACTGCATGCTTCATGGAAACAAATAGACTACTATGTACATTAATATTACATGGAAACTCTGTTTACATCTGTTAATTCACGTCATACTACATGCTTTTAATTTTGCGGATGGCAAACTTCTGATAAAGCTTTACTGATTTTTTTCTACCTTATGTGTGCTGTTTTCCACCAAGACATTGGACTAGCATTTAAAATAAATTCCAAACAACATGTAAATGCTTTGTTAATACTTCATGTTACATACAATGAATGAATTAGTAATAGAACCGAAAAGGTAAAAGTTTACTGCTGTTTGCTTTTCTCCAAGTGCTGCTACCAACCACATGCTTCAGGAACATTATATTTACATCATATAATATATTGTGGATGCTGAATAGACAATGGTAATCATACTCACATCTCACTAATGTCTCCAGTAGCGCTCTCAGCCTGATGTGGGTTTTGAGTGTTCCTAGATATCTAAATTACTGCTATTTGTTTCATCCATTACATATATAAACCTTACAGGTAGCATTTACGAACAGTTCAAATACTATGTACATGCGATGTTAATACTTTATTAACATTTGATAAAGGATGTAAGTCACATTTGTTAAAGGAACCTTAACGTGGCACTAAAGCCACCTGTCATTCTCACCCCTGTGAAAGCTGCCGGTCCACCCCATATGGTTACTGAGTGTCTGCTCGGCTCTCCATTGCATTTAATAAGCTGGAGATGTTGAATGGGCAGTGGTAATCATAGTCCCATCTATCAGTCATTATGCTGACGACCACATTAGCTTTGCGCGCCGAGTGGACGAGTGCTAATGCTAGTCAGTAAACGCAGCGCTTGGGTCATTAGGGTTAGCACGTGAGGAGACGGTCTCATTCGTGGCCGCCGCTGCATCCATCTCCATTAGGTTTCCCTCTTAAATGTGGCAGACAGTTAAAGTAGAGAGCAGCACTACATAATCATGCCATTCTGCTCAGGTTTTTTTTTATAGATGAGTGGAAAATGTGTGCTTTTACTCGCAGTGTTAGCATGGGAGTTGCTACTCTGTTGACTTAACATGTCAGTTCAATTAGCAATTTAAATGACTAAAACATAATTATTTAGGGTAAAATGATTATTTAAAACATTAACCAACAGTATATATTAATCATTAAAACATTTAAAGAGTTGTTCAAAATGACAATGTCAGTATACTAAAATATATTTTATTTATAAACTTAGGAAAGTATTAGGAGGGCCTACAGATGATAGCCATTTTTCAGAGGAATGTACTCTTATCGGTTTCATTCAGTCTATAATTGAATTAGTTTAGATTAGCCGACAGACAGACATCTCAGTATAATGCCTTTTGACACTTGGGCCTTTGGTGCGCTCAGCTAGTCCATTTGAAAGCCATCTGTCATGGTTTATTTGGCTGTTGTCATCTGGTTTGTCACTGCCCAGCAGTCTGGCTGTGACCTTTGACCCGGACACATTCTATCTAAATCACATTACATGCCACGGATTCTCCCCTCTTCCTCTCCAGCCGGCTGACTAAGACATATGTCCTGTTGTGTTCTTTAGCACAAAACACACACCCCACGGACATTCATAGCTCTCTCTCTCACTCTCTCTTTCTGACACACACACACACACACACACAAATAATCACACTCCTGCTCTCTGCCACACACAGACACACACACATAGACACACACACAGGCCAAAACATGTTATGGTCTTTTGCAGTTATAAGTAGCTGAGGTGAAGGCAAAAGAGAACACTGACCAAAAAAAAAAATGACACAGCGCAACATGGAAATGAGCTAATTTCTCTGTCGTTAGCATTGCCAATCAGCCCCTCAGTTTGTGTGCGTTACAGTAACATTTACACAGGGCCCATGCTGCCCTGCTCCCTCCTCTCTGGGGCTTATCAGACACAAATGTCAGCACTGATAGTCACGGCCTTGGGGTCCCAGCACGGCTAATTGTTAGCACCCTAATTAGCCTTGCAGAACAAGATGTTTTGCCTATGACACACATGTACACACACACACACACACACACTTGCTAACACTACCATGGTTGAGCGCTCACCGAAGAACCAGGAGTGTAGATCAGAGGGAGAAGATGTGCTGCTGGTTCCTGCAAGTGATGGTAGAGAGAGAGAGAGAGAGAGAGAGAGAGAGAGAGAGAGAGAGAGAGAACGAAAGTGGCAGCAGAAGGACAGGTAGGCAGAGAGGGAAAGAGAGAGAGAGACACAGAGACAGAGAGAGAGACAGAGAGGGAAATGGCAAAAGTAAGAGAGGTATAGAGAGAGGTAGCGAGAGAGAGAGAGAAAGACAGAGAGAGTGAGAGTATAAATGAGTGTTTGAAGAAAAAAATAATAACGTCCTCAAACTCAAATTTTAGTTGCATTGTGTTCCCATCTGAAATCAAGGTCAGGAGGGTCCCATTGAAACCCCTCAGTCCTATTTCCATTAATGGCATGGCTTTGTCAAGTGTTGAGTGTGTTTGTGTGTGTGTGTGTGTGTGTGTGTGTGTGTGTGTGTGTGTGTGTGTGTGCATGTCTGTGCGCATTGGAGTATGTGCATGTGTGTTTGCGAGGGTCTGTGTGAATGAGTGTGTGTTTGTGTACATTTATGTAAGTTTGCGTGTTTTTTTTGAAATTGTGTGAATATTTCTGTTGCATGTGTGGATGAAGGTGTGTGTGTCTGTTTGCCTGTTTGAAGCTGCGTGCATATGTTTTTTCTGTGTGTGTGACTGCGTGTGTGTGACATCAAGTGTGACATCAAGTGGACTGCACAGTCAGTCTCCTCCATTTGAGCTCTTTACAAGCCAAAGCTTTAATGCAACACAGTTTGGACATCTGTCCTCTCCTGCTTATTCTCTATAGTCAACGCCATCCACCACTCTACTCTTCATATTTCATAGTCTCTCACTCTCTCTCTCTCTCTCTCTCTCTCCCGCTGTCTCTCCCTCGCTCTCTCTCTCTCTCTCGTTCTTCCTTTTTTGTACCTCTCTCTTTCTTTCTCTCTGTCTCTCTCTCTCTTTCTCTCTCCCCCCTTTGCTCCTGCCCTTATGAGTATTTTAGTCAGAAAGAGCCTGAGCTCTGTGCCACTGTTCTCTGCCTCTGCTGTGTGTTTTATTTATGCCATGAATGGTGCAGATATTATTGTCTGTCTGATGCAGATATTATTGTCTGATGCAGATATTATTGTCTGGCTATAAGTTGCATGAACACTGGTAAATGCTAGGTACATCCAATGACCCCTGTCACTGCAATAATCTGCTGTGCCCTATGCAAACTTTCTGAAGCACAGAACAGGTTTCTCTTCACAGAATATAAAAGAAGGTATTCAAATAAATTCTGCTTTGACCTGCAAAAAAAGTAGCATAACTTAAACCTATGTTTAGGAGGAGAAGTTTGGTGTGAATTACTTCATAGTCCTGTTGTTTGAGGTCACAGAGTACTGTTGGTAAGAAAAAGAACACGAAAGTTTGATGCAACATAGACTGAACTAGTGGACTAGTAGCTAATGCTAACTAAATAAGGCACAGGAAAATGAATACGAAAGTTAGTTTCTATGCCCCATTCAGTTAGCGTTACCTGAGAGTTATTCGGTCTATATTGCCTCATATTTTCTGTGTGCTCTTTCTGTGTGTTCTTTTTCCTACCAACAGCACTTGATGACCTCAAAAAACCCAAGTGCTGTTGGTAGGAAAAACCTCGAAAAATTATGGATTGATTCACACCAAACTTCTCCTTTAAGTGATCAGTGATAGAATAGGCTATAACAGTAGCCATACTCATCATTAAGCAGCAAAAACTAGGTCATTAACCAGCAAAAACTGTGGGGTCTAAATTATATTTTTTATAATTGCCTAAATGCCTTTTTTTATTTTAATAATGGTGCTGTCCATATTTAAATATGTGCATATTTATTTGATAGTTGATTAAGTACAGTAGAAATGATTCACGATCTACTAACAGTAGGTAAGTTGTTGGAGTAAAGGTCAGTCTGAGATGGATGATGCTGTTGCCTCTTGATTACTTTCTTTTTTCAATTTACAAATCCTTTATCTGCATATCATACTATCCGCATTGTAATTCAATATATCGTATATTCTATGGGTAAGCCTTTATATCCGATAGCCCTCTATACTGCATATTTGATAAGTGGTTTATTAATATTTACTGAGTAATTATATATGTACATCTATCTTGTTACAAGGTATACTCATGCTTAGGTCTTAGGTTTGTGTTACCTATTGGTAATGATACATACTTACAGATAAATAACTGTATTGTCACTCAGTGAGTGTGATGTTGTTCCTGTGACAAAACCAAATACCTTGTGAGGTGTATTGAGACGCAAACATGAAGAAGCATAATCAGGAATACAAAGGACAGACACACATGGATATACTTCTAAAAAACACCTGTATTTATAAGACAAACATGAGCTCTCACATGTGTACACACACATCCATGGGCACACACACACACACACACACATACAGTACAAACACACACACACACACATACAGTACAAACATAAATAAGCGCACACACAGACATACAGTAAAAACACACACACACACACACACACACACACACACACACACACACACACACACACACACAGTACAAACATACATAAGCGCACACACACACACAAACACACATACACATGCAGTACAAGCACACGCACACACACCTCCATGTTATGTGTGGGGGGGGAATCTGCCAATAAAAAGCATTATCACTTTAAATAAACATTGCCATTATCCGCGGCCCACAATGCCTGAATTACCCAGCGTTCCCTAACAGCAGTGCGTCTCAGTGTTCGATAGCACGGTGCCCATTGTGCTCGTCATAATGGCCAAGGAGCAGGCGCACGGCCAGCCACAGCGCCGTTTATCACACTTATATGGGCCCTTACAAAACACCCTCTGCTCCACTGCTTAAAGTGACAGCTACGATCAAAGGTTACCCTCTGTCTGTGTGTGTGGGTGTGGGGGCGCTGGGGGTTGGGTGGGTAGTGTGTGTGTGTGTGTGTGTGTATTTGTGTGTGCATAGGTGTGTGCGTGTGTGGGTGTGGGTGTGTGTGTGGGTGGTTGAGTGTGTGTGTCTCTTTGTGTGTGTGTGTGTGTGTGTGTGTTTGTGTGTGTGCGTATGTTTGTGTGTGCATAGGTGTGTGCGTGTGTGGGTGTGGGTGTGTGTGTGGGTGGGGGTGGGTGAGTGTGTGTGTGTATGTGTTTATTTGTCTGTGCATAGGTGTGTGTGTGTGTGTGTGTCTCTTTGTGTGTCTGTGTGTGTGTGTGTTTGTGCGTGCGCGTATGTTTGTGCGTGCATAGGTGTGTATGTGTTTATTTGTGTGTGCATAGGTGTGTGTGTGTGTGTGTCTGTGTGTGTGTGTGTGTGTGTGTGTGTGTGTGTGTGCATGTACTTGTGTGTGTGTGTGTATGGCAGGGGGAGGGGGGCTTAAATTACTGGAGGCCAATATGTCTTTGTTAGCTACAGAGGCTGAAATAGGGTGATCAGGCAGTTCACATAGAGAAGGACATGAAACATTGTATGGCCGTGTGTGTTTGTGTGTGTGTTTGTGTGTGTGTGTGTGTGTGTGTGTGTGTGTGTGTGTGTGTGTGTGTGTGTGTGTGTGTTTGTGTCTGTCTATATCTCTACATCTCTAAAGAGTGTGCTGCTTCTTTCAAAATTACATCTTGTATATTTCAGTTTGTCCTTGCATACATTTCCCTGCATGTGTTGTCTTTTCAAGGATATTCTGTTGAATTACTGTACCTATATGTTTTATTGCAAGAGCTGTGCATTATAGAATTTTCTGCAAATTAACTCTACATTTAGATGATATGGTAGCGTTAAATCCGATAAAATGTAGATTGTTTTTGTTTGTTTTCCAATAACCAGAGTCCACACTAAACAGAGCTGTTTTTTCTACTCAAAAATAGAATATCACCATAATCAAGTCACAATAGCTGTATTGTGTATTCTTCACATGTGCTAGACATACAAGGAATCGAAATTACGTTTTTTACTATTCCATGTTTAGACAAGACAGGACAAACATTAAAAAAAGATTAAAGTGCAAGACAAGACAATATGGAGGTATTTGTGTTCTTACCTATCCTGAGTGTAACATGTACCATTATCATAATAAGTAACATTTTGCCTGACCACTGCAGGAACCTCAAAAATCAATAAATTAGCTAATTATAAATAAAAGCTAATACCAATAAAATAGGAAGAGGGGTAAGGGGGAGCACACAATAGGGGGATGAGCATTAAGAGGTTGCCCAGGCTGGGGCACCTCTGTATGAGGTATGAGGTATTTTCAGACAAATACATTACATTACCAGATGGTTAAAGATGCTACTGTTTTTTTTCTGCCAAATGAAATGAATAAAGAAAAATCAACAAGTTATGCATGCAAAATAATTAATATATGTATTAATCAGAATAATGTGACCATATTGGGTGGTTATATGTGCTGGATCTGATTTTACAGGGTAACACCGTGTGGTGGGTGTGTGGGTGGTGGTGTGTGTGTGTGTGGGTGGTGGTGTGGTATGTGTGTGGGTGGTGTACCCACTTTGGGAGCTCAAGGCCGGGGTCTTCAGACTCATTAGTGGGTTGTGGTGTTGGCAGTGAATGTGTTGGTGTTGGCGGTGGATGTGTTAGTGTTTGTGGTGTGTGTGTTGGTGGTGGTGTGTGTGTGGTGGTGTGTGTTGGTGTTGGTGGTGGTGTGTTGGTGGTGGTATGTGTCTGGGGGCGGTGCCCACTTTGGGAGCTCAAGTCCAGGGTCTCCAGACTCATTAGTGGGTTGTGTTGGTAGTGGATGTGTTGGTGTTGGCGGTGGATGTGTTGGTGTTGGTGTTGGTGGTGTGTGTGTGGGTGGTGTGTGTGTGTTGGTGTTGGTGGTGTGTGTGTGGGTGGTGTGCCCACTTTGGGAGCTCAAGGCCAGGGTCTCCAGACTCATTAGTGGGCTGTGTTGGTAGTGGATGTGTTGGTGTTGGTGGTGTGTATGTTAATGTTGGTGGTGTGTGTGCTGGTGTTTGTTGGTGTGTGTGCGGGTGGTGTGTGTGCTGGTGTTGGCGGTGTGTATGTGTGGGTGGTGCGTGTATTGGTGGTGGGTGTGTTGGTGTGGGTGGTGTGTGTGTGGGTGGGTGGTGTGCCCAGTGGGTTGTGTTGGTAGTGGATGTGTTGGTGTTGGCGGTGGATGTGTTGGTGGTAGTGTTGGTGGTGTGTGTGTCGGTGTGTGTGTGTGGGGGTGTGTGTGTCGGTGTGTGTGTGTGGGGGTGTGTGTGTGGGTGGTGTGCCCACTCAGCGAGCTCAAGGCCGGGGTCTCCAGACTCATTAGTGGGCTGTGTTGGTGGGGAAGGAGCCGCATGCCTGTGTCACAGTTCAGTGCTCTTTCTCCTCGCACTCTTTACATTCATCTCACACAGTAAATACCAAACCCTCACGCCTCTCCTACACTCAAGGCTAGGCTCTCACACACACACATCACACACACACACACACACACGACACACATGCACACACATGCACTATAGACACACATGCGCGGCACACATAAATACCCACATATACTTGTTTTTCTATGCTTGTGAGGACCGCCCATTAACTCCCACTATGCTTAATATGAATGCTTAACTCTAACCAGACCAAAACAATCCCCTACCTTGTCAGTAAAGAAATGTTTTTGCACTTTACTTTTTTCAGTAACAACAAAATGGCCAAGAAAACACTATTGTGAGGTTGTGAGGACCATCATAATGTCTTTACAAGTCCATCTAGTTTTCCTGTTGTTGTGAAGACATTTGGCCCTCACAACCATACAAATACATGACCACACACACACACACACAGAGTACACACACACACACACACACACACACACACACACACACACACACACACACATACACACACACACACACACCTCTTCTGGAGCCCTCATGGCCCTGCTGCTGTTGCTGGTGCTGCTGCTACACTCTTCCACACAGAGGCTCCTGGGCCCAAGGCCACGGTTGCTTTCAGACGCCTCTCGCCCTGACACTCTCCCATCCAGTGCGCTGGAGCTTTCAATTAGCGTTTAGCTCATACCACCCACCTCCAGCCTCTCCAGCCCCGGCCAGGCAGGCAGGCAGGCAGGCAGGCAGGCAGGCAGCACGGCTGGCTTTGCATCTTTCTATTTCTATGCAGCACCACACAATGGAGAGAGAGTAGGGCGGGGTGGGGAGGGGAGGGGAGGGGAGGAGGGGGGCAGCTTGGGGACGGAGTGGAGGAGAGGAGAGGTGGAGAGGGATTAGGAGGATGGATGGAGAAGGAAAGGCTGGGAGTAGAGGTGGAGGAGGAGGAGAGATATGGAGAGAGAGAGAAAGAGAGAGAGATGGAGAGAGGGAGAGAAAGGTAGAGAGACAGAGAGAGACAGAGAGAGAGACAGACAGAGAGAGAGGAAGAGGAAGGGAGGAGAAGGTTGCTGGGTGGGTGGATGGGTGTGTGGCGGAGGCGTGTGGCGGAGGGGAGGGGGGTTAAGCTTAGGATCTTTTCTTTCACTCTTTTCCCATGGTTCTACTTCTCATTTAGCTGTTTCTATATCAACCCACCCACCACCACCCCCACCCCACCCCCATCACCAACCCTCAGGCTCCCACTTCACTTCTCTCTCTTTCTCTATCTGTCTGTCTCTCTTTCTTTCTTTCCACCTCTCTCTCCCATTCTCTCTTTCGCTCTCTCTCCGTCTTTGTGTATTTGCCCTGTGGTTCCATGTCAATGTAATGTCAGTAATTTAATTTGCGGTGTGCATAAATTAACAGAGCAGTAGGCTGAAGGGAGGTGGGGGGTTGGAGGGGTTGTGGGGTGTGGAGGGGGGGGGCTGGGTAAATTAGGCAGGAGGCAGGCGGCTCTCTTTAGCTTCGTCTGTCACCGTTCGTTTGAGGGACATTTGAGGGAATGCGAGCTTGCCGTTGGAGAGAAAGAAAAAAATACGAGAGAAAGGAAAGGGAAAAAGAGAAAAGAAAAAGAGAAAGGAAAGGAAAAGTAAAATGAAAAAAGGAAAAGGATAGAGAGAGAGAGACAGAGAGAGAGAGAGAGAGAGAGGTGGTCTTCTCTGGTCGAAGGAGAGAAATTTCCAGAGCTAATAGGGCTGAATCAAGTAGCCATAAATAACCACTGGGGCTCCTGATTAGATGAGGAATCGAGCCACCACACTCTCCTCCGACATCCGCCAGAGAGATGTGCCACGCTCCTGTTAGGGGGCAGGCCCACTCCACCACCCCACACCAAAGCCATAACTAGATGCATGCCAGCACCACAGCACCACACACACAGTTGTTATAGTAACTCCCATGCCCAGTAGCATTAGCTGTCAAATTGTAACAACCAACCAACCTCCGATGATGATGAAAAAAAAAAAAAAAACATCTGGTGGCTTCTCCTTTTTCCTGATGTGGCATAAGATAAGCCCATGTAAATGGACAGAGAAGAGGAACGAGGAAAGAGAGAGAGAGAGAGAGAGAGAGGGGAGTGGAGGAAGAGTAAAAAGACAGGAAGGAGAAGAAGGGGGGAGTTTTAGTCACTTTAGAGATGAGAGCGAGAGGGAAAGATAGAGAGGGAAGTGGGAAAGGAGAAGAAAAGACAGGAGGAGAGAAGGAGCAATGGGGTGGGGGTGGTGGAGGTTATTTTTTAGTCATTTTTACTTTAGCTAAAGGTCACGCATGAGAGGGGACAGTGGAGTGGAGGACCGAAGAGACAGAGCAGCAAATGGAGGACAGGTCATTAGCGAAGCCAGCCAAACCTCCATGTAGCGAAAGAGGGGAACGAGAGAGAGAGAGAGAGAGAGAGAGAGAGAGAGAGAGAGAGAGAGAAGAGGACAGAAAAAACAAGCTCGGTTGCTCGGTGAGGTAGAGAGCAGGTTAATTAAATCAGAGGGACAGCCATCTTTCAATTTGGTCCATATTTATAAATCTGTTTCACCAGCACCTCCCTGCCCTCTGCTTTTCAACTCCAAATTAAAGGTATGGGAAAGAGCCAAGCCTTTCATCGTCATGAAGTGTGTGTGTGTGTGTGTGGGTGTGTGTGTGTGTGTCTTTGCGTTTGTTACAGACGAATAAATGTTGTGGAACACCTTCCACCCACATCTCCCACACACCATCTATCCCTCTCTCATGCAAACACGTTCACACAGACACACACACACGCACACACACACATGCACACACACAGCCTCTTTCCTCTCACACACACACATGAGGGGAGTGGATTCAGGAGTCTGAGTTTAGACACCACCCCCCAACACACACACACACACACACACACACTCAGACCCCTGCCTCCTCGCATCTCGGTCTCTTTCACTGCCGACACCTGGCGAAAATTATTCATGGTTTCAAGGACCACAGCCTCCCTCCTCTCCCTCTCCTTTTTCTCTCTCTCTCTCTCTCTCTCTCTCTTTTTCTCTCACTCTCTCTCTGTCTGTTTTCCTCTGCTTCTGTGAAAACAGCAGTTCAAAGGCTTTGGCTCAGCAAGTGTGCGGAAGGTGTCCCTCTGAAGAGGATGGAGAGTGCACTTTTGCGTCCAGACAGAGTGTGGGTCTGTGTGTGTGTGTGTGTGTGTGTGTGTGTGTGTAGGGCTGGTTTAAGGTATTTGGGGGGCCTAGGCAAATGGGGACCTGTGGCCCCAACCCAACTCAACCTGCCTTGATGTGGATGTAGACACTGCCATGTCTTCTTCCTCTTTGTCCTCCTCGTGAATATGATATAAAGTCAATGGCACTGGTATTTATTTATATAGCACAGTTAGCATGCACAGAGCAACAACTGAGCACTTAATACACAGACATTATGACAGCCACACATTCGAAAATCTGTAATGTCTAGAAGTGACTGGTATGCACAGTGAGTATAAATATATAGACAAGACAAAGACAAGAGAAAGTATGAAATATGTAAAAACATTTGATACCATCTAGTATATAGTATAGCAATAGACAGAGACAGAATTTCAGTCTATTCCTTCATCATTAATGGCATCATAGGCCTCATTTGTAGGAGGGCGCAGAAATTCAGCAAAGCACCTTGGAGAAAGAAAAGCATTTTTCACACGCTTTCCAAAAACTCCCAGCTTAGACTTATGTTTTGTACACTGACTTAGGAGCTCACATAACACATTAAAAGCAAAGCACATCTCTAGTTTCTGTATGAATTAGGGACAGCTGATGCTTTTTGAGACTGAGCATTTGGCGCACATAGATATTACATGAGCATTAATGCTCCAGTTCAGTTGTGATGCACAGATTTCTTGTAGGGGTTACTTAGGATGACCAGATGTCCCGAAAAATTCGGGACAGTCCCGAAATCTAAGCTGTTATCCCGAATCCCGAATCAAGCCCTAAATGTCCCGAAAATTGCACTTAAACAGAATACTGAGTAGTAATTTTCCGATAAACATTAAAAACTGTTCGTAGAGAGGTTGAGTTGACTGCACGACTACTGCTGAGATGCAGATGCGGATGTGGCCACAATGTATCTATTTTGTTTATTCTTTGACGTTCTATAGGCTACAATTAGGCGCGAATATGCATTGACGATAAGCCATTGTGATAAACGTTTGACTGGTGGGAGAAATATAAAGAATGAAAGACTTGTTCTTTGAATAAAAACATGTTTGTGACAGGTTTGAAACAAGTTTTACTGTCTATGTAGGCTATTATCAGTGCCCCCCCCCCCCCCCCAAAACAACAACAACAACTACTACCACGGTAGAATTCGCATAGAAGACAAGCCATTTTCTCCAAAGTATATGAGAAAAAAAGACATGGCTATGTGGTTTGACTACCCTGTTTCCACGGGCCCGTGTCTGTGTGTATGTGTCTGTGTGAATGTGTGTGTCTGTGTATGCATATAGTTATGTGCTATATAGCTATATGCTCTGCTAGATAGAGAAAGAGTGAGGAGAAATGGCTGTTGGCCACATAAGATCTTAAAGCTAGAATACAGAGTACCGTTTCTCAACATTGTTACACAGATACTAGGTCATGTCTGTTCGTATAACAAAAGGCAGAGAAACTCCACTCTTTCCCTGCACCAAAATGGTCCATATAATCTTGTTCCAGTCCAAAGCTACTTCTGAACGCATTGCTCTTCCTTTCTCCCCACCGTCATAAGCCCATAAACCCATTTAGACGCACATTCACAACGCACATGCACACAATCTCTCTCTTTCCCACACACACACAGATACACTTACATTCACACACACATACACATACTCACATTCACGCACACAAACGCACTCACACACATAAACACACAAACACACACATACACACAAACACACAGATACACTCACATTCACACACACCCACACACACACACAAACACACACACACACACATACACACACGTATGCACACCATCTGAAGCATGTCTCTGCGTCCTCTCTGTCTTTACCATACCACGTCAGTTGTGCGAGCCACAAATGTACTTATCGCCTCTTTTCTTTTCTCCCAGAAGTCGTTTCTATCCCCTCTGCCTCCTCCTTGCATCCATCCTTTCCTTTCCTCTTCCTCTTCCTCTTTCTCCTCTTCCTGCTTGGCTGTCACCATCATCATCATCATCCTCCTCCTCTTCTTCCTCCTCTCCTCTGCCTTCCTCTCCTCTCATGTTTGTGATGCGGCTGGCTCGAGCTGTGACAAAGCCTATTTCTCCGCGGCCGATTAACGGCTAAATCGAGTTGTGCCGTGTGTTGGCTTCCTTTATCAAAAATCTGCTGACTTGGCATCTCATGTCTTTTGCCAGCAGTGAATAGAGAAATAAAAACTCGCACATATTTCGGGAGTTTCAGGGGTCAGCTGTGAGAATCTTGCAATGGAGGGAATATCTATTATTATTTCACAAATTATTCCATTTGCAGATGCGTGATATCATAATGATGCCAGCAACATTTGTTTATTAAAAGCTTCTGAGTGACTGTGTGTGTGTTTGTGTGCATGTATGTGTGTGTGTGTGAGCTTATGTGTATGTATGTTTTTGTGTGTATGTATGCATGTGGTTTTATGTGAATGTATGTGTGTGTGTGTTTGTGTTTGTGTATGTGCGGGTTGGGTGGTGGCTTGGGTGTCTGGATGGGTTTTTGCTTGAGTGTGCACGCATGTGCTTGCATGGGTGTTTTGGACAGTGTGGGTGTGCGTTTGTGTGTGTGTGTGCATGTGTGTGTGTGTGTGTGTGCGTGTGTGTCTGTGTCTGTGTCTGTGTGCATGTGAATAAGAAGGTAATCGAGTATTGCATGCCTTTGTGTGTGTATGTTCAGTATGGAGCCAGGGGCAGGAGTGTGTAAATGTTCCGTTGTGTGTGTGTGTGTGTGGGGGGGGGGGGGTGGGGTGTTACGGGTTAGGACTGAAGAAGTACTGGTCTCATGCTGTCATACACCAAGGAGGCTGTGTTTGCCACCATGTGGAACAAATTAGCCAGAGCACTGAACCGTTCCAGGACACTGATGAAGTGGTGTACCAGACACACACATGCACACACACACACACACACACACTTTTTCCCTCCCTTACTCTCTCACACACACATATACACACACGGACACACACATACACGCTCTTTCTCTCTTTGTCACACACACACACAGTCACACACTCATACACACATTTTCAATTACCCGTACACCAAAAAATACACACTCCAACTGTATCACTTTCCTACCATTACACACACACACACACACACACACACACATATGCACACACACACACACTGACACATTTCCTCTGTCTTTCACACACACATACACACACTCACTCTCTCTCTCTTTCACACACACATGCTCACATGGCACGCACAACCACACACACACATGCACATGTCTCGTCTCTGGATCCTTCACAGGTCACCTGTGGAGTGAAAACAATCTCCCCAGAGGTTAACGAGCCGTTGCTCCCCCCCCCCCCCCCCCCCACCTCCCCCCTCAAACGCCTACCCCCACCCCACCCACCCCCTGATCAGCAGGGCAGCTAACGAGCTCACTCTTCACTCACTCTACGCCCCCTCCGTGAAGGATCACATGACCCCGGGGGCCACGACGGCGTGATCCAGTGGTCGCACTCAGGCTCGTGATCCAGAGACCGGTGGCACTCAGCGATCCGCAGCCGTTGTCGCTACCCTCCGCCTCCGCCCCAACCTCCACCTTCGCCGCCATCGCTGCCGCCTATTCCTTTCCCCGTTCCGCGTCCGCCTGAATATTTCATCGCACCGCAGATTACACACATCAATTAATCATCGCAGCAGGCACGGGACACTGGGAACACAGCCCAATGATTGAGGGCAGTGTGGTGGTGCTGCTGGTAGTGGTGTGTGTGTGTGTGTGTGTGTGTGTGTGTGTGTGTGTGTGTCGGGCCGAGCGGCCGAGTGTAACAGCCGTAAAACGAGTGACCCTAGCGGAAATGAAGAGGCTGTGACAGGTGATCGTCGGACACAGACCGACCGCAGCTCCGTTCCGAGGAGAGACTGTCGCCACCACAGGTGGAAACGTTTTTCGGTTTGTGTTGTAACTCCATCATGCACTAAACGTGTAATCGCTTCTCTCTCTCTCTCTTTCTCTCTCCGATGCCCTCTCACTGCATGCTTTCTTTAATCCTTTAATGATTTAGTCTACTTGTGGAGCCTAGTATCCCAACGTATGAGTGCTTGTGAATTATTGAAGTTGTATTAGCAAGGTGCCTGTGCAGGGTCAACGAGCTGATGTTAGTATTAAGTGTCACCTTTTTGGCCATCCAGACGATCAAGTAACGTGGGTGGTATTATTTTTTACCCACAATCCCTTGTGCAGTAAGTCCGTTACAAAACTGGCGCTTCTCCATGGCGGAGAGAATTGGACGATCATGAAGGAGAAAGAAGCGGAAAAGATGAATGTCAAGTCCTGCAATCCTTGCTCTTTTGTGTGGTTAAGTCAGAGGCAGTGTGATTGTGTTATATATTGGGATTAAAGTGGATTTTGTGAGCTTACAGGGGGTGGAAACCTCTAGTCAAAGTCTCCTGGATGGGGGAGGGTGGGGGGCATCTGTGTGTGTATGAGTGTGCATGTGTCCGTTTGTGTGTGTGTGTGGTAATAAATCTGAGTGTTTGAGTGGGTGCCTGTGTGTATGCGTGTGTATGTATGTGTGTACTTGTGTACGTGTGTTTGAATCCGTGTGTGTGTGTGTGTATATGCATATCCACGTGTGTTGTGTGTGTCTTGTTGTGTTTACCTTCATTTCATTTCTCCTGCGAGACAGAGATCCTTCTAAAGGACCTGTCACAGCAGCAGTGTGCCCATGGGAGATGCTAAGCATCCCAAATAAGACAAGTCCTCACTGACAGAAATCCTCTCTCCGGTGGGGAGTGGGAGATGGAAGACACCCTCCTCCTGTTTCTTCTCTGCTTGACATGTGCTTTTCTCTCTGAAAGATGCTGTCATCTTCTGTCACCCAGTGCTAAGTTAAGCCGTGTTCACAGAAGACCTTGCCAATTTAAATTAAAAAAATCGTTTTTTTGTGATGCAGAAGACCTACTTGCTCATAAACAGTAGCCTTAGCCTTAGACATTGCATTTACTAAATAAGATTCCTGCAATAAGCCGTCCATATATAGCTTGGTGGAAAAAGTCAAGAAAGTCTTCTTTAGTATTTTTATAGAACATGATGGATGGCGGCTCTAGAATTACATTACATAGAAGACACTTTTATCCAAAGTGACCTACAAAAAGAAGGCACAAAACAAGCTACACATACACAGATGGTGGTTATAAAGTATTTGATGATGTCATGAAGTAGATAAGAATGTTTTGTAAGCTTTACTTCCCTCCCTGGTAAACTGCACACACCTCATCTCAGGATCCCGTGCCTGAGCGACTGTCTAAATGTGTGTGTGTGTGTGTGTGTGTGTGTGTGTGTGTGTGTGTGTGTGTGTACGATGTGCGGGGAGATAAGGTGCGTTTCTGGGCCTTCTGGAAGGTTCTCACGTGGATGATGGCCCTGGTGTTGAGTGTCCCATTCCCAGGGAGGTCTGACTGCCGCTGACCGGCTGTGGGAACAGAAACGTGGGAAATAGCCCTGAAATCCATCAGATAATGAGCCAACGATTTTCAATCTAAACGTCCACCCACCCCACCCCACCCCCTTGCTACTCTACTGTCCCCTCAGCTCATCTCATCTCTACTCCTCTCTTCTCTTCTCTACTCCTCTCTTCTCTTCTCTACTCCTCTCTTCTCTACTCCTCTCATCTCTACTCCTCTCATCTCTACTCCTCTCTTCTCTACCCCTCTCTTCTCTACTCTTCTCTTCTCTACTCTACTCCTCTCTTCTCATCTCTACTCCTCTCTTCTCTACTCCTGTGTTTCTCCTTCTCTCTTCTTCTCTCCTCTACTTAAACGTTTTACTCTCAGTTTAACTCTTCTTTGATCTTCCTTTTTTTCCCACTCACTTTCTCTTCACTCTGCTCTCTACTCTTGGCTTCTATCCTTCTCTCCATCTTCAAACTCTCTGAGTTTTTTTCACCTATTTCTTTTCTCTTCTTCTCCCATCTTTTCATATCTTCTCTTCTATCTCCTCTCTTCTCTTCATCTCTCCTGATTTCTTCACTCATGCATAGTATATCTCGCCATACTTCATAATATTTTGACTGCACCTGCTGTGCGTCTACCAGTCCAGTCACTCTCCTCCACACCTTCTGTTGTGAACGCTCCTCTGTGCTGGCAGGTCTTTGGCTATCAGTCCAGTCCAATGCCAATGAACACACACACACACACACACACACACACACACACACACTCATGATCTTGTGGGCGAAAAGCTTCTCTAGGGAAAAGATCAGGGGGGTTTGTGCGTGTGTTTGGAGGGGGGGGGGGTATTAAAAATGAATAGCGACAGAATGAGAGGGAGAGGGGGGGGCGGGGGGGGCGGTGTATTACACCCCCCCCCCCCCCCCCCCGCCCCCCCTTCATTTTTTGTGTATTATTAAGCAGGTGGCTGAATATGATAGCGTGGCCTGTCAGGTCTTTAATTAGGGTTATTTTCCGTTGGCTCGTCTTACAGTCCGACGCCAGGGCAGGGGTTCGCACGACCAGGCCAGGCCCCAGGGCTACCTCAGCACACACACACACACACACACACACACACACACACACATCCCCTGACTCACCTCCATACCATCACAGAAGTATCCCTCTGTCTATGATTCACAAGAGGGTATGTCTGGCTCCTACATTACAATAGCAGGAGCTCACAGCGTTCAGCTCCCTCCCTTCTTGCTGCTGCGAGGATTCTTGCCTTCAGTCCTCCATGTTTAGTTTGGGTTTGTCAGTACTGACAGTCATACCTGCTTCATCTGTGTGGTTGAGCAAGTTATCGCTCTGTACTGGAGCCTTGAGGGGGGAAAAAAAACGTGATTGATGAGGAAATGGCTGTGTAATCAGAATATATATAACAGCGGTAGCCAGAAGTTTTGCCAATCTTTATTTTGGCACAATGGTGATTTCATTTAACTATGTGTGGTGTAATATTCTGTACAAACCATAAATGGTCCTGACAAAGCTAAAAGCTTTGCTTCACAACTTAACACAAATTAGCTTGCTTGAAAGTTAATGCTAATGTAACTGTAGCTTCAAATGTTGAAATTATCCTACTGAAACATAATTTAAAGAGTTTTTCCTTAATTCATTGTTAATAACAGTGCAATTTGTTACCTATCTTTTCTGTCTACTTTTCTATCCACTTCAGAGTGACATCTGTGATTGACGGAATGAACTGCTCTGCTACCTTTGAGACAGACAGGAGAAAAGGATATCCCCACAAATGTTCTTATATTCCTACACCTGTGTCATGACGACATAGTAGATCATAGACTTGTGTGCCAGAGCCAATGCGAGCCGCGATCCAATTTAAGCCCTGGTCATGATAATGACAAGGACACTATCAAAGTTAAGAAGTCCTGGCTTCACTGAACAAAATGCATGTTATTTTGTTAATTTCTTACCTCTGCCTGGCTGAGCAGTTGTACTGATTAGAATGACTAAATAAAGACTTAGCCTCTGAAACCAGATAAGCCAACTTTGATTACGTACATGAACTTCAAATAATACACGGGCATATTAATATAATAAATGCTAATCAAACAAACAAATAATTAATCAGAAATAAGTAATCAAATAAATAAACAACAGTTATACAGTAACATTTGTTGCAGAATCTAGTATTTTGGTGTGCAGTACATTTTATATGTTGAAGAAATGTTTGCATGTTAAGAGAGTAATCAGCACAGAACAGCAGCAGTTGTGTCTTACCAATGTTTTAGAAGTGCATAAAATTAAAGTGAACCTTTCATTCTGCTTAACAAGACCATTACTACATCAAATTTACTCATATTTCGAATTATTAGGTAAATTTAAAATAAATGTTTATTCATTTGGCACAGATATTACTGGGTTGGTTGTCTAGGTTGTCTTTTCCTCCCTCAGATTGCATTGCGGGTGGTTTTGGCATCTCCAAACAGGCAAAGAAATCTGCACCGAACTTTGAGCTGCTTGCAACATTAATAATCGTCTCCTTTTGTCTACACATTGTGTCCGACCCCTGGCACAATGAGACGGGCGACGATCCTTTTACTCGGCGTACAAAAGCCCGGAGTTCCTCCATTGCCAACTCAACACCAGAGGCAAGCACAGCACACAATGGGGACAGTGTTAGACTCTCTGCTCAAGA
>CM050213.1:23020000-23022500 GCA_027475355.1 Coilia nasus | reverse complement strand
CAGGTGGGCTGTTTTTTCCAGAGCTCTCCAGCAGAGCTGAGAAATGTATGAGTGTCCACAGGGGGCTTCTCGCTTTACTCTTCTCCCCCCTCCCCCCTCCCTTCCTCTTTCCCCCTTTTTCCTCTTTTTCTCTCGCTTTTCCCTCTCCATTTCCCCTCCCTCTCATTCCCTCTCTTCCATTTCCCTCTACTTTATCCCTCCCTCCCTCCTCCCTTTCTTCTCCCTCTCTCTCCCTTTCTCTCCATCCCTCTCTCTACCCCTCTCTCTCTCTCCCCTTCTCTCTCTTTCTCTCTCAAATTGACATTCAAAGGGGCTTTATTGGCATGACTCAGAAAAGTAGTGTTGCCAAAGCTTACACATGACAAAACAAACAGATACAGTATCTTATAAAACATATAATCATTGACACTAAGCTAGCTAGTTAGCTAGCTATAGGCTATAGCTCTCTCTGTCTCTGGTGATGCTGACTAGCAGACTGACTTTTTATTTTGAGTTCCACCTCCTCTTCCCCACACTCCTTCGTTTAGTCCTCTACCTGATATTCCTCTCTTCTTCCTAATACTTCCATCTGCACTAATCCCTTCTTCCACATACTCCTCTTTGTTTACCTCTCTGTTCTTAAGACCCTTTTGTCTCCTCTTTCCGTGAAAAGTATTTTTATTGTTACTCCTCTCTTCCTTCTTCCACGCAACCCCTTTCTCCTTTTCTCCTCTCCTCTTCCTTCCTTTTTCCCCTATCCCTTACTCCTACCCTCTCCTCTGTTTTCCCCTCCTCTTCTCTCCTTCTCTTCCTTTTCCTCTCTACTCCTTTCTTACCTTCTCTCCTCTCTTCTTCCTTCCCCTTTCCTTGCTCCTCTCCTTTTCCTTACTCCTCTCTTCTCCTCTGCTCTCTCTCCTCCCATCTCCCTCACTCTTCTCTTCTCCTCTCCCCCTCTCCCTTTTTCTCTCTTCTCCTCTCCTCTCCCCCTCTCCCCTCTTCATTGTGTTGGTCTATCTGATCCTGTGGCCTTTTGTTGCTCTTTGAAAGGCCCGAGCCGACACTCATTATTTTCAGCTTTATCTTCCTCAGCGACTCTCTGATTAGGCCGCTTGGCTCTGACAGTCGCCTCCGCTGAGATCCTATCCATTACGCTGTCACCACAGGCCTGTGTGTGAGTGTGTAAGTGTGTGTGTGTGTGTGTGTGTGTGTGTGTGTGTGTATATGAGAGACTGAGTGAGAGAGAGAACGAGAGGAAAAGAGAGAGAGAGAGAGAGAGAGAGAGAGAGAGAGAGAGAGAGAGAGAAAGAGAGTGAAAGAAAATGGATGTGTATGTGCATTGTATTCATGTGTTACATGTGTCTGTGTGTGTGGGGGGGGGGGGGGGGGGGGGGCTTGTTTAAGTGTGTATACTGCATATACAGTATGTGTGTGCTTGAGCATGTAATACATGCATGTGTCCCAATATGTATATATTTATGCATATCATTGCTGTTGGGTGGAAACCTCATATGTCCAAAATAATTTTCTTTCAGCAAGTTAAGTTAAGAGAAACATGTATTTTCTAAATGAGCAGCAATAATATGTATGCTTGTATGACTATGTGTTATCATCTGTACTGCTGTTACGCTAAGTTACGCTCTTTCTGCTTGTTAAATGCCTGTGAGATATTTGGGTGTCCATTTTACTTCACTGAGTCTGTGTCATATAGGTTATATATATATATTTATTTTTTTGTTTGTATATATATATATATATATATATATATATATATATATATATATATATATATATATATATATATATATATATATATGTATATATATGTATATGTATATGTATATGTGTATATACATTTTTGTATGTATATATATATATATATATATATATATATATATATATATATATATATATATATATATATATATATATACAGTACTGTGCAAAAGTCAGGGGTACACACAATGTCAGGGATTTTGCAGGATTATAGTCAAGTGTATGATCAACCAATTACACCAAATTAGTTCTATATGTCAGGAAGCATACATCCACAGAAGATCTGTGGTAGTTCTTCAAGATGTTTGGCGCAAGCTACCAGCCAAGTTCCCTTAAAAACTCTATGCAACAGACCTAGAAGAACTGATGCTCTTTTAAAGGCAAAGGGTGGTCACACCAAATATTGATTTGATTTAGGTTTCTCTTTTGTTAAGTCACTGCATTTTGTTAATTGATGAACATAAATGATTAACACTTCCATTTTTGAAGGCATTCCTAGTTGACAGCATTTTTTCACACCTGCCTAAGACTTTTGCACAGTACTGTATATATGTGTGTGTGTGTGTGTGTGTGTGTGTGTGTGTGTGTGTGTGTGTGTGTGTGTCTAATATTTATGCATACATTTACATGCATACATTTTGTGAGTGAGTGTGTGATGAGTGCTTGTAGACGAATGTAAACATAGGTGTTCGTTCGTTCCTGATAGCATAATAATAATAATAGCATGCTTGTATATGCATGTGGGTGT
>CM050213.1:23005000-23015000 GCA_027475355.1 Coilia nasus | reverse complement strand
CTACTCGCTAACTAGCTGCTAGCAACTAACTTTCAGAGATTGAGAGACAGCCTACCTACACCCAATCTGACATCAGGTTTGATGTCTTCTGTCCAGACTTTATCTTTCTTAATCTCCTCATGTTTCAGTTTGTAATCCAATAGTTAGGCAAAGAGGTTAGTCAAAATTAGCTAACTCTTGGAAAGTAAACAATCCTTTGGAACTTTAACAACCATGTCCTGGCAAAGGTAGCAGCACTAGCAGTCCTGCAAAGAAATTTAATCAGGAAAGTAGGCACTGCCGACCACTGTGAAATTGTGTATATCCTTGTACAGTATATAGCCTAGTTACTGTCTGACTGAGCTAAGATATCAACTTACAAGAGGAGACAGAGTCCAGCTATCCTACAAGTCATATCCTAAGATATGTAATTAATGCAACTTATTTGCTGGGTCAAGCCTGTACTTCTGTCAAATGCAATAACTCCACATGCGTAAGGTAACTGTGGTTGTTGGTCAATGACTTAAAGGAAAACTTCGGTGTAAAATGAAAATTGGCATGTTAAAACATCATACTGAGTTGGTATGTCTCCTGAGGAGCAAAATTGTGCTAGCCTGTTGCATTTAGAACTTCAAAAAGCATGAAGATTACGCTATTTTTAAACCATTAAAAACAGCTTGAAAAAACTCCACACTCCATTGTTAGTATAACAAAGGCCCTGGCATTCAAAATGAGGCACTGAGAACTTTGTACGTGTACACGTTTATTAAGAAAACAGTTCTTACAGGAAATACCTAGCAGTAGTTTCTCCTCGCCGCCATTAGGAAAGTCCATACAAGTCGATTGTACTACCTCTCCTCCTATTCTTCCTGCTGGTTCTTGTATGGACTTTCCTCATGGAGGCAACGAGAAACTATTGCAACATGACAACATCACATTTTCATTTTACGCTGAAGTTTTCCTTTAAGTAAGCAGCAACCATGATGTGTAACATTGTAAACAGACTGAAATCATTTGTCGTCCTAATAATTACCCTATACCCACTAACATGAAGCAACGAAGTCACTTCTGTGTTGGCCAGCTGGACTTTGAATGTAGCCTATGATGCACGTGAAAGTGTAAGGTAGGCAGACATGAAATAGAAAGCCGCTGTGGAAAAGCTGAATTACATTTTATCTGTGCTAAAAAATAACACAGATAAATATGCTAAAATATACAATAACAAGTTGATCTTCTGATATTGGAAATGGGCGTCCCCCGGGTTCAATTTCAGTTAGATTGGAAAAAAGTGTCCATGTAAACACGCCTATTATTTTAAAGAACGTTCAAAAACCCAGGTTAACTACAATGTATAATAATTAGGACCAGGGTTTGGGTTTGGTTAATGACATGTTCGGTTAACAATAAACAGAATAAAGATGAATTTGAGCAAAGCATTTTCAAAGTCTCTGTAGGCAGACAGACTATGTAAACTAAGTAAAGTGTTACCACGAACTGTTCACAGGCACATTCCTGTGTGGTCACTCGAGGACGCAAGTGTGGTTCTGATGACTTATATGAGAAGAAAGTGTGCTTTATACTGACACAGCAAGCTGGCATGTGGGCCTGAAAAGCTCTTGTTATTGATCTAGGTGGATCGCCTTCACTGCCAGGGTAAAGTCAGCTTTTCTGGATCCCTGCCCGAGTTAATCTCCAGCGATCGTTTTGTTCCAAAGGAATCAACACATCTTAGCTGGAGCCTTCTTAGCTTTCAAGGCAAAATGTATCATTATTTTTTTTTTTTTATCAAACTGCCTTTTCCAGTCTTGGATTCTGGGGCCGAGGCAACTGTTGTTTTTGCCTTGGCCTGGATTCCTCACAGAGAGCCTGCACAACAGAGGGGGTGTATTACAGAACGGACATCTACTGCATGCTAATCTCTGTATGCACAGCTTGAGAAGCCCCACTAAATATCACTGAATTCAAATAACATGTCTTCTCTTTTTCCCTTTTGTTTGTTTGTTTGTTTGTTTTTCTAAGGTCTTAAGGCCTATGATGTGTGTGCTTGTTTTTATTTTGAAGCCTGGTTTAGGAAACTGAGGGTATGTTGGTAGAGGGGGCTGGTGTGTGACGCTGTGTGGAGTTGCTTTTAGGAAAGGCAGGGCAGATCCAGCACAGTAGCTTTTTAAGACAGGGCTAATCTCATTGGAAGTTTGAAGGTGTTGTAAACAGATTAGTGGGTGAGAAAGAGGTTGTGGAAGACATTGCAATAGAGGATAAAGGAGAATTTAAAAAAGAAAATGTGAAAAGAAAGTAAGAAGTATGACAGAAAAAAAGAGATCAGTGGCGTCCCTGCACTCACCCTGAGCTTTTCTGAGAGAGTTGACAGATTGGGGCGTCCAAAAGAACAACAAAAACAAACAACAACAACAACTGGAACAACAAGAGTAAAAAGAACCTCAATTTAAGAACTACTCCAAGAGACTGTGGCGATGTAATTACATTTAGGCCAGTGGGCAGCGGCAACTCTGTGTGTGTGTGTGTGTGTGTGTGTGTGTGTGTGTGTGTGTGTGTGTGTACACATTTACTTATCTCAACGCTTGTTTAAAATTCATTAGTCTAGTTATCCTTTAATGCTCCCAATGCCATTTGACCTTAAATAGCATCATCACACAAAATAAAGTCGATTTTGATGAACAACATTCACCTGGGTTAATGGAATATGCATTTTGGAAAGCCAAGTAATTATCTTGGTTGTGTGTGGGCAGATGTATTTTTGTTTGGGGAGGGGTGAGAGAGTAAGAGCGAGAGAGAGAAAAAAATGAAAGGCCAAAATAAATTTAAACATTAATGGCGTGCTCGATTTGCATGAGAATGGCATCTTATTGGCTACAATTCTGGGCAGCAGTGAAGGTGCATTTCTGAAGCCTCTGTACCCTTGAGGTTTTGTGTGTGTGTGTGTGTGTGTGTGTGTGTGTGTCCCTCTAACAGTTAATGTAAATATGGAGATGAGATGAAACTTAACAGGAGCTATCCCAGGTTCCACCATAGCAAAGACTTAATGTTTTTTTATAAAAAGCATCTCTTATTTGAATCCATCTTGAGAAAAAATAAGGGCCAATGCTTCTGGTTAAGGTCCAGGCATGGCCAGGTGCGGGCCAGGCCTGGCCCAATTCCTCCTGATAACGCAGATGCACTGCCGTCGTGTCTGTTATGACGCAAAGGAGAACAGATCAGGAACAGACAGTGAAAGAAAAAGAGAGAGGGAGGGAGGGAGGTTTTGGCACTTGTATGCAGTTCATGGTCAAAATGAAGCATATTTTTACAGTGTGAATGCATATCTGAATGCAAACCAATGGCATTGGGAAGGCGAACACTAGACTAACATAACCTTTCAATAAAGCATAGCCACAAACAGACAAATGAAAAAGAAAGAAAGAGCATGGACATATTAGCTCAAATGTGTGTGTAAGACAGAGAGAGAGAGGGCGGAAGGGAGAGAGGGAGGGAGAAAGGGAGGGGGAGAGAGGGTGAAGGGCATGTGGAAGAAATGGGCTTTGATATGGCCTTGCGTCCACAGCACCCTGACCTCATTTAGAATTCTAAGAGTGTTTGAAAGGAAGAGAGAGAGGTACCCACCAACAGACCCCCCCCCCCCCCCACCTCTCTCTCTCTTTCCCTCCATCTGTTTCTGTATGTCCTCTCTCTCTCTTTATCTCTCCATCTTTCTCTATCTGTCTCCATCTCTAGCTTTTTCTCGTTTTCTGTGTTTGAAAGGGAGAGAAAGAGGTACCCACCAACAGACTCCTCTCTCTCTCTCTCTCTCTCTCTCTCTCTCCCTCTCTCTCGCTCTCGCTCTCTCTTTCTGTCTCTGTCTGTCTTTCTCTCTCTCTTTATGTCTCCATCTTTTTCTTTCTGTCTCCATCTTCATCTTCCTCTCTTTTCCGCTCTCTCTTCCCTCTTGCCTGTTGCTACCCCTCTTTCTCATTCACTGTCTATCTTTCATCCATTTGTTCCTCCTTTAGCAACCTCTCCATCTAGCTAACGTCTTTCCATCTCCCTGTGCAACACACAGACACACACATTCATGTGAGCACACACACACACACACACACACACGCATGCGCGTGCGCCGTATCCACACACACACACACACACAAAAGCACACACATGGGCACAAACAAAAGACAAAAGTGCCACAGTTTCCACCCTGCACTTTTCCCCTGCTCCCGGTGCCCTGCTATTTCCGTGAGCAGACAGAGAGTTTAGAGTGAGGGGAAAAAAAGAAAGAAAAGAAAGAGAGAGAGAGAAAAAAGAGAGAGAAAAATAGATGGCTTCACCTCTCACCCTAATTTGCCTGCGAGGACTCTGCCTCCTCCAGCCATGGAGGCCCCCCCTGACAGCCTGGGGCTAAAGTTAGCCCACGGTCCCCAGAGGGAGAGAGGGGGAGGCCCGAGGGAGGCAGCCAGAGGCTGGGGGTCAGGCTCCCTGGGTCTGACCTCTCAACTGAGGGGCTTTGGGGTTTGTGTTAGCGTGTCAGATGCAATTAGCTTAGCGTCAGTAGGAGGACGAGGCGGAAAGGCGAGATGGTGGTAGCGGTGATGGTTGAGCTGGGTAGTTTGTGTTTGTGTGTGAGTGTGTGTGTGAGTGTGTGTGTGTGTGTGTGTGTGTGTGTGTGTGTGTGTGTGTGTGTGTGTGTGTGTGTGTGTGTGTGTGTGTGTGCCCATGAGATGGGGTAAATGAGATTACAACCTTTCTCACTTACACAGCAGACCTTGGTCTCCCCTCCTGGGCTTGTTAAATAGTCATTTCATACCCAGACACTCCCTTTTCATTAAAGCTAAGACGAGAGGTTGTGTGTGTTTGTGTATGTGTGTGTGAGTGTGTGTGCGCATGCTGGTGTGTGTATAATTCACACCCCTAATATCAACAGTTTGGAATATTTTATGTTATTCTGATTTTTCCTTTTCCTTCTACTTTTTTGACAGCCCACTTATTGATGCTTGTTATTCAGACACGTGTCAAGCCCTCATTACACACTTGACGATGTTTACACATTTTTTTCTCTTTTTTTCTACTCAGCCATCACTTGCTGACTGAGAGCCATTTGACAGGAAGGCAAGTCCTTGCTATGTTTTTATTTTTTATTTTTTATGTTTGTCCCTAACAAAACCATTAAAACCACTGGAGTTTTTCCATGACTCATTCTGTATTTTAGCACAGTGAACTTCCCTTATAGAGTCCATTATTGTGTCAGTGATTCAGTATATATTTGTGATGTTGTCGTTTACACAAAATTGTGGATCGAAAGTAGTTTAACAGTACTATCAATGTCCAGCCTTACCATGCACTCTATGCATCTTGCCATTTTTTCCTCTAATGTTCCCAGTTTTTTGCTGTGTGTCTTTAGCCAAGTCTGCCTGTTTTAAGAGACACTGTAATGTTGGCCTTGACTGCTTATGGTTATACATTAGTACAGTTTTAAAATATCTATATTTTATATAATAAATGGTACATTATTTTTGATGCAAGGTAATATTGCCATTAGTGCATAAACATATGTACAGACTGCAATGAAAAAAATGTGCATTATTAAACTAAAATAAAATCAGTATAAATAAGTTACAGTATCCATTCATTTTTTAATCTTTGTGAATATAGACCTGTAACATTTGACCTAAAGCAGTGCTTGGGGTAGTTTTTATTTTGGACCTTTTAGTAGCTCTTGCTGATAGCTTCTAATAATGCCGTTTTGTGTCTCAGTCTGACTTGTGTCCATTATACTCGTCTCATGCATACTCAGACCACTGTCCATGGCAGTAACTCCAGATGCATGGATTCCACCCTTCACAGTATACTAGGTTTCTCTTATAGGAACTTAAGATAGGTGATGTAGAAGCAAGTTTAGAAATGTAAATAACCTCAGTAATATACTTCTGTGGCAGCGGTACAAGAAAGTAAAACACACAATCACCATTTTAAATAAAAAAGGCTTGTATTTGCTTCTTGATTATAAAGTTAAGGAGATGCATATTTTACCAGCGTCTGTTTTTACCACAACACCAGCATTTTGAAGTGTTGTAGTAGTACCACATGAGGAGACACTTTTATCCAAACAGATGCTGCATAGCTCCACTTCTCTCCTGTCATGCCAGTCTTATCATTTCCTCTTACACTTTCCTTTTCCCTGTCTCTATTCCCCTCTCTTCAGTTCTCTTTCTCTCTCACACACACTCTCCCTTTACTCTCTCTCTCTCTCTCTCTCTCTCTCTCTCTCTCTCTTCTTCCGACTGCATTGAGTTGTATGGAGGTGTAATATTCATTAATTCTCCAGCCTCCCTTCTTCACTGAGCAGGCAAGAGTGTGTCTTTCCCTTCAGCTAAGCATGTAATTTAATTAACCCACGCTCAGTGTATGTGTGTGTGTGTGTGTGTGTGTGTGTGTGTGTGTGTGTATGACGCACAGTAAGAATGAGGAGGGTGAGTATGTAAATGTGTGTCTCAGGGTGTATGTATGAGTGAGAGATAGTGAGTGTGGTGTGTGTGTGTGTGCGTGTGTGTGTGTGTGTGTGTGTGTGTTTGAAAAAGAGACAGAGAAACATAGAAAGAGTTGGACAGAAAGAGAAAGAGTGAGCGAGCGAGCGAGAGAGAGAGATAGTAAGAGAAAAAGTGTGTACGCATGTGTTTGCGTGAGTGTCTGTGTGCATTTCGGAGGCATATTTATTGCCTTCCACCTTATGCTCCATTAGTGATTACTTTAAGATAGACATAAATATCATCATTACAGCCCAGTCTACCTCCCAAATGACAAACCCCCCCCCAACCCCCCAGCTGAGGCGGAGAGGGAGGGGTGCGTGTACTTTATCATAAGCCTTATTAGTTTCATTTTGAAAATCCACACGTATTACAGGGAAACTTTTGCTGGCTGTGTAATGAGATTAAGGTTATTAGAGGGATATGTGACATGACCCCAGAGTAAAGATTAGAGAAGGGAGGGGGGATTATGGAGCCGAAGACACACACACACACACACACACACACACACACACACACTTGCTCTGACATGCTGTAGTTGGAGAAACCCAGTGAGGAGAAGATAATTATAAAAATATAAAGCTTCAAGGACATACTCAACAAGACTCCCTCTCTTACACACACACACACACACACACACACACACACACACACACACACACACACACACACACACACACACACACTTCCCTACACGAACACACAGTTTCTGAAAACTTCCACAGGGCACTTTTGAAAGGGAAAGTGTGGTGCAATCATGGGCAGTGGCTAATATGAGCGCCGTGCTTTTCTTCTCCGCTAAGTCTAATGGGCTCCTCAGCACACACACACACACACACACACACACACACACACACACTGCTGCCTGTTGCTGCTGTTAGCATCTGCTCTCTTGGCCTCTGAGTCATCAGTGAATCAGCAAGTGGGTCTGGAGGAGCTGTGCTCTGGCTCTGGAGAAGCAGCATTAGCCGCGGTAGCCATGGTAGTGGTAGTGGTACTAGCGTTAGCGGTAGCGGAAGCGCTAATGGGTACCGCCTGAGCCATCAGTGCTAACGAGACCTAAGTGGCAAAGTGGTTAACAAGGAAGATCTCTCTCTCTCCCTCTCTCTATCTCTCTCTCTCATGTGCTCTCTCTGTCTTGGGCTCGCTCTGTCCCTCTTTCACTCTCTCCATCTCTCTTGCTCCCTTGCTCTGAATCTCTTTATCTCTCTTCCTCTCTCCTTCTCTCTTTCTCTGTCTCCATCACTCTGACTCTCTCCATCTCTCTTTCTCTCTCTCTAGCTCTCTTTCTCTCTTTCCCTTGCTCTGACTTGTCACTTTCTCTTCCTTGTTTTTTTTTTTACTTACATACTCGCTCTCTTTTGTTTTTTTTGTTTCTCTTTTGCCGCTATCTTTTTGTCCCTTTCACATATCACACTGAACCTGAAAAAAGCCGCAAAAACAACCCCACACCTGACCCTCAGCGTCTGATCGACTAAATTAATACCTCTCCATCTTTCTCTCTCTCTCTCTCTCCTCTTCCCACACTATTCACCATGCACCCAGTAGCTTTCTCACCAACTCCCTGCCTCGCTTATTTCCTCTCTCTCTGTCTCTCTCTCTCTCTCTCTCTCAGTTACTCATTCACTTACACTTTCTTCCTCTCTCACTTTCTCAAACTCTTCTTTCCTCTCCCCTCTCTCTGTCTTGTCTCTCACGCACTCCCTCTACCTCTCTTCTTTTCTTTACCCTCCTCATTTTCCCTCTCACTCCCTCTCTCTCTCTCTCCCTCTCTCCCTTTCTCCCTCTCTTTTTCTTTCGCACCATGGGCTGTTTTGGGAGGTCTTGTCTGATAGCCATTAGTGTTAGGGGCCTATTAGCGGCGGTAATGAGCTACACACGGCCTAATTAGACAGAAGCTGACACTACCCCCCCCCCCCCCCCCCCCCCATTCCTGATCTCCAGCCCGCCCGCCTCGAACCCCCCCCCCACCCCCCCAAAGCTCTCCCATTAACAGGGCCCCTCTAAGTGATCTGTCTGAGGACTGTTAAAACCATTACATTCATCATATATCAATCAAAGGGAAGGAGAGGGAGGAAAGGTGTAAGGACTAATTGAGCACAGGAACAATGCTTAAAATCTTGTGATAATTGCTGTAAAAAAAAAGTAAAAAGTAGGGGGGAAAAAGAAAAACAGGGTGAGAGAGGGTGGGGTGCAGGGGGTAGGGTGGGATGGTGATGGTGGGTAGGATGGAAACACACACACACACACACACACACACACACACACACACACACACACACACACACACACACACACACACACACACACACACACACACACACAGTGTTTCACGAGTGGCTACATGTAACCACTTAATGGGATGTCTTGTGTGCTGGAGGTTGGTGAACATATATGAACATGGTGAAGAGGATGCTATGTTTGGTAACACTTTACATTAAGGGGCTCATGCTGTGTACACCCCTAACATTTTTTTTTACATACTGTGTACCAAAGTTGTGTTGTCTACATAATGGATTTATGTGTACTAATATGCTCAAGCGTGTACTAATATGCTCAAAGAAGGCTGTGAAAGTGTCTATTTCTTTAGTTTTTTAAAGGGGCCAAAGACATACCAAGGTATGCAGCAGCATAAAACTAAATTATATACTGACTATTCCTTCTCAAATCGAGAAAAATACTTTTAACAAATTGATATGATTTTGACTTAAGGTGATTAAAAGAACATTTTATTGAAACCTTGAACAGAAGTTGATTTAAGGAACTGCTCATTTGTCCAGGGGTAACTGGATGGGACAGAAGCCCACACTAACTGTCTGGAAACTGTAACAATACAGTGAGAATGTTTGAAAGAAAAGGCTTCTCTCAAGAACTGGTGTCATTACGTGTGGTGTTATTAACATTAAAACATACAATATATCATCTATTATCTTATATCATAATATTCTTAACCGTGGACATCCAGGAGCTTCAAGTCTAGCTAGGTGAAAATAGAACACTTAAAAAGGAAATGTATGTAAACAAATTGTTTTCACTACAGCGAAAACAAACCTGCAAGGCATTGGAATCAGCCGTTCATCAGCTGTTAGAATGGCATACGGTTATTGTGATTCCTTAAAAACAGAAATACAAATTAAAATTTGATGCTGTGTGAATGTGTCTGGTTGTACAAAACACCAGCAGGTGCCTGATTTCAATGGCTTGCAGTTGGGTTGCAGTTTTGTTTTCACATAGCTAGACTCACTGCCAAGGGAAGAGGTCTAGGTTCTCGGATGTCTGTGGTTAAGAATACCAGATGTGTTTGTATCATGTAGAAGGATGGTTGTTAAAAGAGGTTTATAGGCTCAACTATGGGTTTAGAACCAAGTGGCTGTCAGTAATTGTGCCAAAGATTAGATCAAACTCATTACAATATTAAACATTCACCAAAGTCATTTAACTGCCATTACTAGCACACCAAACATGACGTAGAATTGTGTTTCTTCAAAAAAAAAAAAAAAAACACACAA
>CM050213.1:22987500-23000000 GCA_027475355.1 Coilia nasus | reverse complement strand
TATATATTTTAAAGAAACTCCCACATGGGCTACAAGATAAAAGATAAGTTTATTGCCACACAACAAAGTTGGTGGTAATTTATTGTCATATGTCAGGCCTTTAATAATAATAATAATAATAATAATAATAATAATAATAATAATAATAATAATAATAATAATAATAATAATAATAATAATAATAATAATGTGCTAGTCCATATCAGGTTGAGTTCAGCAGTCTTGCTGCAGAGGACAGTAATAATGTCTATAGTAATAAAACTGGCTGAGAAAGTAGAAGTCCTCTCATGTACTGCTCTGCCTGTGCTCTTAACACAGGTGAGTTCACTAATTAGCTCATCTACCTGGCTGAAGAGTGGTGCTAATTAGGATCAGCTGGTTTGGTAAATTGGCTAGCACAAATATGTGGCAGGATTTTGACTTTCTGAACCTGGGATGATCACCTATGCTAAAAAAAAAAAGTTTGTAGATGTTTTAAAATAATGCGCAATATCTTACAGGAAAAATATATCTACTGTACATGTAGATGTGTAATACATATCAAAAGACTCCTACGTGGGCTATAGTAAGAAGAGTTAGTCTGCAGATGCTATACATTTCTAGACAGCATCTTACAGAAAGTATAGATGATTCCCACAAGCTAAGCACTCCTTTTATCCCTGTTCTCAAAACGAAACACTTACGCTTTGTCATCCTCTAAAGGCAAGACAGCATCTCTCCTCAAACTATGAATTGAACCGAGTCTGTGTGTGAGTAGATAATATGATGCTCGCATTTCCAATTCAGTCATGATGCTTTGCACAGGACCACTGTAGAATAGGTCTGAATCACCAGTCTTCCCTTCCCTGGAGGTTATTCCGGTTGAGTGACAGTGGCTATAATGTGTAAATGCAGGTGTGCCACAACCTAAATTGCCATTCACACTTCACACAAGCTGACACTTCAAACTGCCATGATGATCATATGGACCCATAAATAGCAGAACAGGGGATAATGATGGGGATCTTGTATGTATAGGATGTCTATGTGTGCGTGTGTGTGTGTGTGCTGTACATGCAATGTACACATAGGAGAGATCTGGAGACCCTCTACAATCACAATAATATGACAGAGCTCTGCACAGAGTCACTGTAAACATATAGGAGTTATAAAGGAGAACTCAATGTGAGACACACACACACACACACACACACACACACACACGCACACTTACACACATACACACAAACACACACACATCCCCCTCCCCCCACCCACTTCCATACACACACAAACACACACTCACAAACACACGCACACACACACACTCACACCTACTCCCTGAACCTAGTCCACAAACTCAAGCACGCTGCCTTAACAGACTGACGGGCTGTCAGAGACACGTGGCAGCAAGCTGTGACTGGGAGGCTGAGACGGAGACAGCCAGGGTTGGCATGGAGCTCCCGTAAGCTCCTGGAGAATCCATCCAGTCGTTAGCCACTGCTGAGCTCCATTGTAAGTCTGCTCTTGTTGGTAGGCCTGCTCATTAGGCGTCTTTTTCAATAGCATGGCCTCATACACAAGAAATGGGTCTGGACATCATTAGCAAAATGAGATTTTACCCTGCTGATCGAGTATCCATATATAGTGGGTTCCATGTCATGCCAGCATTTTATATATATATATATTTTTATCAGTTTGTTTCCTGTGTAACCATGCTTACAGTTCAGCTGGATAATAAATGAAAGCTAATATGTTGATGAAATGTTAGAGGATTAACATATTTAATCATTGTTTTGAGGGGCTGGTTGAGAGGGTTTAGGTAGGCGATTAGATTTGGATATTCTGATATTCTTTGCTCTAGCTCAGGGACGAGGGCAGCAGTCAGCCATCGCGGTGGCAGAGCCCGGTCCGCACTGCAAGTCCGTTTCCAAGGAGGAGAAGCGCGAGCCAGCCAAGGCTCCGCCCCTCCTATCCTGAATGCAACGCAGCTGCTTTCAAACCCAACCGCTCGATTCCATTCATCCTCGAGAGGGAACAAAAAAGTGGCTATTTATTAGAATACTTGTTTTGTATTGTTCCGTGCCACACAAAAGGCGCTTCATTATGTGAGAAGGAACCCTTTCGCCGGGAGAAACAATAACTTGAAATTGTCTTTAGAGTCTATAATAAATTTCATTTTCTTGTCTCTCTCCTCAGTGTCTGTTGAGTTGTGGGATAGGGAGCTGGGCACCGCCGGCCTTGGCACTCTGAGCAGGTAGATTTTTAGAAAGGATGGCGGTACGAGGGTAGGACACGGGCTTTAGGAGTATGGGGAAGAATACTTTTCCTACGCTACTCTCTCCACAGCAGGGACAATGGAACTCGCGTAAGTTTGTATTAGATATCCTGCAATGACAAGCCTGTTCTCGGAAATATCGTAATTTATCTGACTTTTTTTTGGTGTAGATGGGCTGTATGTAATTAAAAGTTGAAATCAATATAACGATTTGATAACTACATTGAGCTGGTTTAAGGGGTTCTGTAATTTCATTGAGTGTATATAACGGGATAAAAATAGCCGCTCCACGCTGGCGCTGGTGCGCGCTATAAGTAAGCGCTGGAGATGTGAGGCGCGCGTTTGTCTTAAATCTGATGTTTGATTGTGCGTTTGTTAAGTCCTCTGAATTTAGAAACGTACGACACAAGCAAGTGACATCGTTGGCTGGTACATGTTGTAGGGCTAGACCGATACTTTAAAGATTAATGTTTTGTCCTGTCGCCTCCTCCAACGTGCCCGCTGCCTATTCGGTACTTGTTAATCTGATGTTGGAGAGGCAATTTCGGTTGGATAACCCGACATCGATATATACGATTGACAAAATTATCCCAGTGCTATTTTCCTGGAATGAAATGTGGATTAAATTACAACAGTGTTTTCAGAAAGCGTTTACCGCCCCTTCACAAAACCTGGAATGTATGCACAAACAGAGGACTGCTCTGTGTTTTTGAATTATACATTGCTGATTTTTTACATGGCAAAATAGGTTATACATAGGCTATCCATGCGCGTTTTGGAAAGATCACTGCTATTTGAAAGTCTTCCCAACAGGAGTGCTTTAATATTTTCCATTTAGCCGGCTGCAAAATGTTTTTTAAACCATAACACCCGTTTCCCTCGTCCTTTAGATGCGCCTAGAAATAAACGCTGCCTATGCCGTTGTACAATTTTCAATATTGCAAAAAATCTCCGTGACTAATTTTAAGGACCCTAGTGAACAATTCTGACCCACAGACAGCTTCCATAAGGTCAGAGGGAGAAAGGGAAATTGATTTACAAACAAAGTTTACTGAATGCCGTCATAAAACAGGTGTTTTAGGAAGATAACAGCGTCCGTCAATTAAGCCATCAAACCCTGACTTTTACCACCTAACGTAATCTCATCTGCTTCACCTCACAAATACAAACAAATGACTAGAACTTGTCATATAAACAGCGCCGTGACAGTCAAAGGGAAAGAGTCTCGCATGGGTTTATTTTAGCCCACGGGGACATATCACAACAAAAAAAGCTTTAATGTAATTGAAACGAAATTGTTAGTGTTTAGGGAACATGCAGCTTAACAATTAATATAAATAGAAAGATACACGCAAAGGTTGTCAAGTTAACACTAAATCAAAAACTCAAATGATTTGGCTGGCAAAGTGTGGCTGTATTAATCAATTCTCCAAAATAAATTAACACAGTCAGCCATGGTTACGGAAATATAGGCCTACACGTTTCTCTCACACTTTACGGTGTGCCGCATAAATGAGGCCCACTAAGTGCCTGTTTTAAAGACATAAAAACAAAAAATGGCATATGTGGTGGTGGTAGTGGTCTGAGATTTTAGAAATTAGACCTCATAATATTTTGAATTACATTTGAAACATAACTTTATTTTTTAATACAAATAATTAAACATCCATTATTTACGCACCTGGATGAAGTGCAATGAAATGTAGGCTACAAAGTGTGAAGGTTAGTCAAATAAAATGATTTAAACAGCAACAATCCCGGCCCCTACTGAAGGGGTGGAGTACCCGTCGTGACCCCTGCACTCGCACGTGCGCCAACAGTGTGTGCACAGTATTCCGCAGAGTGCGCACAAAGAAAAACGGAAATTTCTAAAGCGCGCGGCGAGTGACAGAATGACACAGTAGCAGTGAATGTGTCCCACGAGGACCGCTGCTTCTCTGTGCGAGAGCAGAGTAGAGAAAGTTTACACAGTGGGCCACAAACACCGACTTTTGCCCGAGGGAAAAGAAATAATAATTTGATTACTATAGAGACCTAGTTGCAAGCTACATTTTAACTGTAGACTGCGTTCTCATCAGAAAGACACCTGTTTAAAAAATTGACTACAGTTCATAGGCTATATGTGAAAAATACATATTTGGTAATTTAAAGCCATTGATTAAAACAAAAAACAATACATACTTATTATGGTATAATTTAACCAGTTGCCTATAAAGTTATTCTGTAAAAGAATACGAAATTCTTAATAGGCTGCCCGCTTAGTGAAAGCAGAATAGCTATTGCATGATGCCTTGAAACCACAAAAGTAAGACCTGCTTAATAATAATAGTAATAATAATAATAATAATAATAATAATAATAATAATAATAATAATAATAATACATGTTCTGAATGTCGACTGAAATTGTAACAACACAAACATCTGAATGATTGGGTATGTTGTAATTCTTGCAGATATATATAATGTACTGAAATATGAACACTACATCGGAGGTGGTTAGAATAGTCACAGGCTGCACTGCATTTTGACACGAGGGATTACAAAAATCGCCATAATGAAGAAAATAGCACTAAGAAACTGACACCAGCCTTCTGCTGGTTTATATTTAACCCGCTCGCCTAAGGGGCCTACTGACAGAAAATACAGCATGCTTATGTTTACAGAAAGAAGAGGCGTTACATATATTTTTTCATGTAATCACACGTAGACAAATGATTACTGTTAATGTTGGCCTATTGGTGTTTTTCTTGAATACGCAGTCATGCATATATACATAGACTCACGCTTTTTTGTTTCTGTTGACAAGATTCAGACGCACTTCAGTCTCTCTGTGGACTATCGGTACAATAAGTATCTGCAAAACCGTTAACCTAATTATGCAATTCGGTTGGTTTGGAGATCCACACATCTCTCCTCCGCACATGTATTGATATTAGCAAAATTAAAAGCCATGAAATTTGCTACAATGATGGAATCGTTAGCTGCGCAGCGGGGCAGGGATATTTTGTTTTGCTTTCAATTAACGACTGATTGATGTTTTCAGAACAGGTCAACTGTGAAATTTGAATTATACGTGTGAGTGTGGCTCACAGGGTGCGATTCGTGTGGATTCGGTGTCTTAAAAACCCTAATGCTGTCATTATCTTAAACAATACAACCCCTGTTAATTGGCCCACGCTCTTCTTGTCCGCTAAAATGCACAGTTTGTTAAAACTTATCACTACAGATACAGACCATGAAAAGTGAACGTACTGGCGAGGTAAAATAATCGTCGTGATAGACAAGATATTCAACATGGTTCGGTCGTCAGCTCCTACAGACTTTCTCTCCAGACGGGGGTATGAAGGGATAGGCTATATCTAAAACAGAGAACCTTTTTCAACCATACTCATATCGCTCTACTTGATAGTAAATAAGACGCTATAGGTCGCTGTCTTTCAGCACCACGCTGTGTTCCCACAGTTTTCTCTGCCAGTAGACGGCGGTAATACACTTCCGTGCTTTGCAAAGTGTGCCAATCCTCTTAAACACCTGAGTATGCATCGTTTTGAAATACGTTGTTTCACATGGCACACGCTTCTTCTATCAAGTTTGCGTCCCAATTTCATAAAGTTTTAATTATGAAAAGCAAATAAATTAGCATAGGAAATGAAACGATAGCCACAACAAGGATGTGTGGTGTACCAGCATGTTCTAGCTGAACACGCACTTGTGTGTTTTTGTGTGAGAGAGTGTGTACTTGTTTGAAGAAGCTAATCATTTGACTGTGTGCTTTTTAAATATGTTTCAACGTTTAACTTAATGTAAATGTTAAAATATTCTGTTGACCAGGGAGTATTTCTATCCACGAATATCAGTTATTCCCACGTCCCAAAGGCATGTATCTTTTAATAGTTTTTTGTTTGATTGTTTTATAATAATGGGTCAGTATCAAAGTAGTAATTGAAAAGTCTAGGTTATCTGCAGTCTTAGTGGGCATTTCTAGCAGTTGTGTTAATATTTCTCAGATACTTCACGAAAAGCATATTCTCTTTCCCCTAACTAGTTCTACAATATTTACTTTCGGCGAGAGGGGTGGAGTTGACCCTCACTGCACCCCGCCTACTAGTTCTTTCTACGTTCTCTACGTCACCTGACCGACTGCCATGCAAATTGCTCCCTTTCTAGAACGCCATTGGCCGTGTGCTCATTCTAATCGCTGTCAAAGCGCATCATATGGCTGCCGCTTAAACTAACTTCTCAACTACACTAGGGAAAGTAGCTCAACTGCGCATTCTATTACGGTGGATGTGAAACGGCAAGCGGAGACGAGGCAAAATAGAGGGGAAAAACAAACCTGCGAAAACACCTTCCTGGATTATATTACAGGTTGTTTCACTCGCTTTCTTTTGGAGCCCTAGTCCGCGTGTTTGCGCTTGTTCCACAGGACTTGAGCGCTTCACTGAATGTGTTTTTTTTTCTTGTGTTAGTTGAAAACTAATAAGCCGGGTGAATGTATAGCATGATGATGGAAACGGACCTCCACTCCCCTGGCCCCCAAACGAACACAAATTCGGGGCAAACAGGGACAAACGCGGGGAGCAAAAGTAACCAAGAGCGCGTTAAAAGACCCATGAACGCGTTTATGGTCTGGTCCCGGGGCCAACGACGCAAGATGGCCCAGGAAAATCCCAAAATGCACAACTCTGAGATCAGCAAAAGACTGGGAGCCGAGTGGAAGTTGATGTCAGAGGCAGAGAAACGGCCCTTCATCGACGAAGCGAAGCGGTTACGAGCCATGCACATGAAAGAGCACCCGGATTATAAGTACAGACCCAGGCGGAAGACCAAAACGCTGCTTAAAAAGGACAAGTACTCTTTGGCTGGGGGTCTACTTGGTGGAGCCAGCAGCGGGGGAGGCGTTGGTCTCGGCGTGGGGATGAATTCTGGAGGTGTCGGACAGAGGCTGGAGAGCCCCGGGGGGCATGGCGGCAGTGCCAGCGCCGGTTATGCCCACATGAACGGCTGGGCAAACGGTGCGTATTCGGGACAGGTGGCGGCCGCTGCGGCCGCTGCGGCGATGATGCAGGAGGCGCAGCTAGCCTACAGCCAGCACCCAGGCTCCGGAGCCCACCATCACCATGCCCACCACCATCACCCGCACAATCCGCAGCCCATGCACCGCTACGACATGACGACCCTCCAGTACAGTCCCATCTCGAACTCCCAGAGCTACATGAGCGCCTCTCCGTCCGGCTACGGGGGGATCTCGTACAGCCAGCACCAGAGCTCCAGCGTCGCTTCCCCGGCGTCTATCGGTACGCTAGGATCACTGGTGAAGTCGGAGCCCAACGTAAGCCCCCCAGTCAGCACGCACTCCAGAGGCCCCTGTCCGGGAGACCTGAGAGAAATGATTAGCATGTATTTACCGACCGGGGAGTCTGGGGACCCGTCCGTTCAGAGCAGACTCCATGCTTTGCCCCAGCACTACCAGAGTACAGCAGCAGGAGTTAATGGAACCGTCCCTCTGACACATATTTAAAAAGTATTTCTTACACACCAGACAACTGCAGAAACGCATCCAGAATCGCGTAACCAAATATTTACCTCTTTCTTTTACTGGTCACCGACCAATCCCTTTTTGTACAGAATGTTTATGTTATTGTAAATTAAAAGTAGCCTAAATATTGTGGCGATTGACTTCGAGAGAAAAAAATGAAATGAAGAAATGAAACGAGCATATGGATTTTCTTTTGTGGAATATTGTTTGAAGTTTCTGTCCACACTTAAAGAATTCGAGCTTTCATGGCTTTTGGCGATGTGAAGCTATTGGGCTAATTTGCCCTATGTTCAGTTCAGTGTTACTTTTCAATAATTTACTTTTTGTGCGAAAGAAAAAAAAACATCCTAACCAGAAAATAAAATAGTGTAGGCCATCTTTTATGAATAATAATGAGAAGTGTTTTTAAAAGTTTATATAAACTGCTTATTTACCAAAACGTTTGTAAACGTGAATTAATGTACTTGCGTTATTCCCTTTCTGCTGTAATATTTCCTGTAAATTGTGAATAACTTTTAATATTTTAAAAGGCTGGCACACGACTGCAGCTGTACATAATTTATGAAATGCATTTTGCCAGTTCAAATCTTGACTTTGCGTTGGAACATGATTTAAATAAAATTGACAGATATGTTGCCCTGGTTCATAGACAGTGTTTTGTTACTGTGTGGTGGAAATATTAGAAAAGGTATTTTTCTTGTTTTCAGACATCTTAACTGTTGGCCCTATATGCAATTGCAGGGAAAATGTTAGATTATATGAAAATTATATTTTACTCTTATTTTCTTAAAATATACAAAGCCTATAGCTTTCCCCACAGCCAAAAATATGTCATACCTGGAAAGGATTTATTAGGATTTATTTAATTAGCCTATGTGATGACCCCCTACAAATAGCACTTTTGTTCAAAAGTATCAATTAGTAATGTTTGGTACAGACTCTTCTTTAAACGTACAGTGGTCAAGGCCCAAACCTTACAACTTCAGTGGCAAAAAAATAAAAAAGTGTTATTAGTATTACCTCACAGAAATTAACTGTAATTTGTGTAAGAGATTTTAGGCATTTTTAGAAACCAAATGAATAACTGCAAACTAAACGTTTCATCAGTTGAAAATGTTGAATCGTTAAAATATTTGGCTGTGTTGAGTTGAGTTGGCTGTATCAGTCAACATAATCAAAATATAATTTTCCATTTCCCTGATTAATTGCTTCAGGCGACTGAACATTTTTTTTGTGGTTCTACGTTCTGGGCCTCTGTTTTGGAAACGTGCAAATCATACAATTAACCAGCTTATGTACAGAGTCCACCCTTATTCATCTCTGGAAATCGTAACAAGCTTGCACAAGGATGCTAAATGTTGCTGTACATATCAATATTAAGGACCTCTGCAATCTATGCTTATTACTCAAAGTTTATGTTTGTCAAACTGTGAAAGACTCAAATGTTTATGCTTACCAAAACGACATGGGTTAAATATTATTCTGCAAATTATCTGCACTACTTTCCAATAACTACCAGAAGATATATGCTGTCTTGAAATAGACGGGTAGGCTGTAGGCCTATGTAAGCTACCTAAAGGTGATCCTCATCACAGTGGAGGCCTATGGTATGGTTTTAAATGACCACTGATGTTTGTTAATATATTGTAGCGACTGCAGTCTGATGACAGGCATCTAGTCCCACACTGACATTAAACCCATTCTGACCTATTACGGTTTTCACAAAAAAAGTTTCAGATTTTTTTTCCAGACGAGGCATCTACAGGCCTTCCGTCAATACATACTATCGCAAGGTTCAACAGCCCGCATAAAAGCAATATGCAGCCTTCATTTCTGAAATTTCTACTAATGATGTTCTCTCACGCTGTCAAAGTAGCAGATCTATTGACCACATACAAAATACTTACCCAATATTCTGACCTATGTCAAATTAAGTTAAAGACGCTAATGGCACTCTATGCCCACTTCGCTTGGATAAAAAACAACACATGAACAAAAAATATATATGTTTTGCGATTTTAAACAAATATAGCCCACTTAAGACTTAATAGTCGTTGCTGTCCTGCGTTGTTGGATTCATTGGCCTTGCGATTAGAGAGACTTAATCCATGTAAGTCATTGGACAGAGTTCTTGGAAGGGAAAAAAAAACTGAAAGTTTTCATTCTGCTTGTTTTTGAGGCAGGGGGTCAAAGTTCGAGCCCTCTGCCTTGATCTCTCTACAAAGGCTGCCCCGCTGAATGGCGATAGCACAAAGAAAATCTCACTATTCACTGGATCCTGCACTTGGTGCTGTTTTTGCCCATGTGCGGTGATGCAAAACGCACTAAAATATAGTGTAAGGCCTTTTCAGCCTCACAGTCCGGACTGTTTGATTTAAAGGTGCCACTGCCAGAGTACACATATGAATATTTTATACGTGAAAGGCCTAAGAATTTAACACAGCTTCCTTGATGACATTGTTAGCTTTACAAAAACCTTTTGGGAATAAAGCGGCGTGTACGAGACAGTCGCTTGGTGTTTCTGCGTGGATTAGTGTGTTTGAGAGAGTGCTAGAGTGTGTTTTGTGTGTGGCATGGAGAAACGGATTAGACCGAGGCACATACCCCGGGGTCAGCGGCGAGTCAGAGTCGAGAACAATTACACACCGGAACCGTGACGTCATCCCCAAGAGCTCTCCTCAAGCAACAAGTGGTAGGGTCCGGGATCACCGCGAGCCACAGTGGTCCCGTGCCCCCTCCTTCGTCTCTCTCTCTCTCTCTCTCTCTCTCTCTCACACACACACACACACACACACACACACACACACACGCACACACACAAGGATCACACACAAGGATCTTGAAGCATTGGGGGGTTAATTGAAACCTAATAGTCACGCAGCGACCATCATTCCTCATAGACAATTAGCAGGCCCACGTCTTAATACCTCAGAGGGCCCGTACACATATGCCGTTGCATCTAACTCCCTCCGGAAAGGAAACCAAACCCATCCCGCAGGTATTTCTTTACTAAATGATGCCGCATGCCACATTTTAACTGGATGCCAATTTATCAGGACGACCTTGCACTGCACTTCACAAGCACAGACACATGTTATGATTTTCATTTGACAAAACTTCTTAATTTTTTCGATACATGTGTTTGCAATGCAGGGGTTTATAGAAGATATATGTGCCTTGTTACACAATATTTTTTTATTTTGATGGCATTATTATTATTATGAATTAATAACATATTTTTTAAAGTAATATATAAAAATGCTATAAAATGCAGAATTAAAAACCAAATGAGTCTAAACGCATTTTGGCAACCACACGCAGGCATCTTCACAGCCACAACATCACGAATGACCAGATGTCCAAAATTCAGAGCAATTAAACGCCCACTCCTCCACTTGCGGAGGGAAGCGGAGGGATTGCCCATCCGGCTGCTATTTTTATTTTATCTCCTGATGAAAAGCCTCAAGGATTAGAGCTGAAAACCCAAAAGGCGGAGGAGCACGTCACGGCACGTTGCCAGGTTAAAGAGAGGCGTTCTGGTAAATCTGTCCCAAATAATTTACAACTCTGCAAGAGCAGGGGTGATGCTGAAGTAGACTAGACTACACGCGGGCGGGGATGCGATGGGCAGAAGCGGGTGGGCGGCGGCGGTGGAGCCACTGACCAATAAATCGCCTGACTGCGCGATAGCCTTATCTTGTATAGCCACCGATATATTCAGTGTTAGAAAGCCATCACCACCGTTGGCTTGCTGTAGCCGCTCGCTCACAACCCCCCGATCTCTTGCACTTGCTGTCCTAAATGAGGATAATTAGCATCAGTTTATCACGCCTCTGCATATTTTCTCCCCTCTCCACCAAAAAAATCCTGTTCCCCACTGTTGGTCGCCGCTCTGTCACAGAAGATTACGGAGACAGATTGCACGGAACGAATGTGCTGAACGAGATTAGGGAGGAATAGAAATAGCAACTGGGCCAATAAATTCCTCGCGAGGGCCTTATCGTGCAATTACACGTTGACATGTTTAACAATCTTGCAGCCTCTTAATCCCGCGCCCTTCCAAGAGCCGAGATGCTGGGCGAGCCGCAATATCTGCTGCGACATTGGAGCAGTTCATTTAAGCAGCGCGAGCGTGGCTCTGCATTCCAAATTGCAGCCACAAAAAAGAAAGAAAACTCGACTAACTTTTTCAAACTTTCATATATACCAAATCCTTTCCACTGCCACGCGCTGCTTACACTTCACGTAAAAAGAATGACATGCAGTCCTTTGACAAATTTATGAATGAATCTTTATAGGTTTAGTAAGACCCTTAGGCTAATTTTGTCTGCTTATGGTCATTTAAGATTTTAAGAAGGGCTTTTATTGAACTTCTGTCGCTTTCTACTTCATAAATACTAATTTGCCTTTGCCACTTATTGATAGTAGTATAGATATAGATACATACACCAGAATTCGCAATATAATAGTGGCCCCAGTATAGTCCTGCATTTTATCATCAACTGTGGTGATGACTTTTTGGACATATGGCTTCCGTCAGTGTGATTGATTAACCTCTAAAATGTTATGCATCTTTTATGACTCAGGCCCTATGATGATAGGCAAATGGCTATTGTTGGAATTTGTCCTGACTCTCTCCCCCCCCCCCCTCTCTCTCTCTGTTTCTCACTCTCTCGGTGTCCCTCTCTTCTTTCTTCCATTC
>CM050213.1:22975000-22982500 GCA_027475355.1 Coilia nasus | reverse complement strand
GTACGTGTGAGGTGTGTGTGTGTACGTGTGTTACAGAGAGTGAGAGTCCCTTTATGTGTGCGTGAGTGAGTCCGTCAGTCTCTCTCTCTCTCAGTCAGTTTTTCTCTCTTTCTCTCTTTTTGTTTCTTGCACTCTCTCTCTGCCCCTCTCTCTCTCTCTCTCTCTCTCTCTCTCTCTCTCTCTCTCTCTCTCTCTCTCTCTCTCTCTCTGCATGCGTTTGCTTGTGTTAGTGGGGTTACAATGCTAAGGAGGTGACCAGACAGAGTGGTTGGACACTTCTTTTGAGCGTGACATGCTAATCAGCCTGGATGGGCCATGGGCACTAGCGAGAGAGCCCTAGTGTGTGTGCGCGCGCGTGTGTGTGTGTGTGTGTGCTTGTGTGTGTGTGTGTGTGTGTGTGTGCTTCACAGTCACTGGCAGCCTTGGGCTACTTGCACACACACACACTGGGGCCCTTGTCTTTATCGCAGTTATCCCTAATTTGTGTGCATGTAGCCCAAGGCTGCCAGTCACTGTGAATCACACAGTAGGAGCATGAGAGAAATACAACTCTCACCAGCCACATGTCTGAAAACCTCCAACGCAGCCTTGGAAGAACAGTCCTTGCTAGTACTGGTCTGCATAGCATCCTTATGTGCTTCCCTGAAATCTGTGCAAATGAGTGATGCATTTTTGGGCTTTAACTTAAGAGTCAGTCATAACTTTTGGACAGGTTTCTGGCCATCAGATGCAGCCTATGTGTACGTATTTCGTATTTACTGAATGTGTTTTATAGAAAATGGAAGTGTGTGCCCAGTCTGATGTTTATAGAATGTGATGTGTGTGTCCGAGCTGTGTCTATGTGCTTTGTGTGCATGCTCATTGCTCTATGTAACTACATGCATGTGTGTTGTGTGTATGTTGCATATTACATGATGTGCTTAGTGCATGACATTTGTACATTGCAGGAAATACAATGTATATGTGATGTACATATGACGTATATGTGTGTGTGTGTGTTTGTGTACAGACACGTCAGTGAATTAGTATCAGAGAAGGACCAAACTAATTGAGAAAGTAAAAGTCTTGCCATGTATTTCTTCTGCCTGTGCTCTCAAAACAGGTGATTTCACTAACTAGCTCATCTGCCTAGGATCAGCTGCATGAGTCAATTGGCTGGAGCAAATATGTGGCAGGACTTTTACTTTCTGAAACCGGAATATCCGCCTTAAGTATAACATGGAAAAGTTCATTTATTTCATTAAATCAATTCAAAAAGTGAAACGTGTACAACCCCAATTCTGATGAAGTTGGGACATTGTGTTAAATGTAAATAAAAAAATAAAATTCTATAATTCTCAAATCATGCAAGCAATATATGTGTTTGAGAATAGTCCAAGGACAACATATCAGTTATTAAAACTGGATTTTTGTTGTTGTTGTATGGGATATTTATGGTCATTTTAAATTGTAGGCCAGCAACGTGTCTCAAAAAAGTTGCACTGCTGAAATCATGTCAAGGATGAGAAAGAAAGCCCTTTTTATACAAAATCATCTTGTCAGTTAACATAATTAACTGTGAAGTTTGCTCCATTGTTTTTTAGTCTTACTCAACTTTTCCTGCCTTTTATTGACACCGTCCCAACTTTTTTTGAGACACGTTGCTGGCCTACAATTTTAAATGATCATAAATATCCCATACAACAACAACAAAATCCAGTTTCAATAACTGATATGTTGTCCTTGAACTATTCTTAAACACATATATTGCTTGTATGATTTGAGAATTTTAGCATGTATGTTTTATTTACATTTAACACAACTTCATCAGAATTGGGGTTGTATATTATATGTTCCTTACATAGAAAGTAAAATAAAATATTATAAGTAAAATATAAGGTGTGGATATTATAAGTAAAATATTTTAAGCCTTTGTTTTTGTTTTTATCTTGATGACTAAAACGTACAGCTAATAAAAACTCAAAATCCAGTGTCTCAGAAAATGAGACTATTACATTACAACAATGAAGAAAGAATTTTTAATACAGAAATGTCAGCCTTCTGAAAAGTATGTTCATGTTTACGCCCTCAGTCAGGCCCACCGACACGGGGGGAACAAACGGGTCTCTTGTCCTGGGCCCTGGGAAAGGGGGGGCCCAGAACTGGTCCCTCCTTACATTATGGACTATGGGGGCCCCATCAGATTTTCTCGTCCCGGGCCCAGCCAATACTGGTAGCGGGCCTGCCCTCAGTACTTGGTCTGTCCTACTGTCTATGCTGATGGTATTAATGCAGCGACCTGTGCACACAGCATGGATAAGTGTGCTTGTGTTTGTTATGTTTGAACTCTCTTTGACTGGGCTGTCTCTACATTTCTTTGTAGACAGAGTGTAAGCAGAAAGCTATTAATTGGTTGAACTGCGCTGTGAATTAAATACTGTGATGTATTTTAAACTGCATTATGGTTACATTACGTTGTACACCCTTTTGCACCGGTCAACCACTCCAATTATTTCACCTGCATGCTTGTGTTGCTCATTTGTGTCTTTATTTATTTGACACTGTTCTTTGCTGCACTGCCAGTGTTGCAGTTTGTATAGCCAGTACTGTGCAGCCCAAGTTCCTATATTTACAGAATACTGCTCACGAAACACACCAGGCGCTAAGCTTACGGAGCCTTCAGAATCGCTAATCCGGTTAGCACAGTGGGGACCAAATCTTTTAGATGGGTGCATATTTAGTCTTGCACAGACGTGCACTCAATTTTGTAGCTCCTCGCCCTTGACTGTGTAGATTCGTACACAGAGGCAGGCATGCATGGGGGACTGTGTATGAACACAGTAGGGGTCGTGTAAAGATGTGTGTGTGTGTGTTTGTCCCTCATAGATGCACAGTGAGGTGAACATATGTAGTATGTATGTGAGTGTGTGTGTGTGTGTGTGTGTGCATGGACCGATATTTGTACCGATATAAGGTGTGGGCGTACAGAGAGGGGTGCACAGATACTTTTCAAAGGCCTTTCTGTCTGGCCTTCAAAACAGACGTGTTCTGTGAGCATAAATGCATCCATGCACACATGCACATGGAGGCACACTCTTGCTATCAAACACACAAATATCATTAAAAAATCTGTCAGACATCATCATTGTCAGCCTCCCAGAGCAACAAAGGTGCTTTCTCTCTCTGCCTTTCTGTCTCTGTCTGTGTCTCTGCGTCTCTGTGTCACTCTTTCTCTCTCTCTTTCTCTCTCTCTCACACACACACACACACACACACACACACACACACACACACACACACACACACACACATATATATATACAAACACATATGCATACACACATCCCAACAGTGATATCTGTGTACACAAAACTGAAAAAAAAAACAGGAATGTGAAAACATCATTGTTTTTTCACACACACACACACACACACACACACACACACACACACACACACACACACACACACACACACACACACACACGCACAAACTGTCTTCTCCCACATCTATAGACAGGCAAGTTGTGGACAGGTGATATTTTTTACAGAGTGGAGATTAGGTTAATGAGAGGTCAATGGGTGACAGCAGTTTCCTCTGGAAGCCACTGATAGCTCTCACTGCCAGCGACCTTTGACCTCTGGGCACAAACTAGCGATCAGCAGAATGGGGTCATTTAGATGGGGTTCCGGATTAGAGCGTGAGGGCTGTGCGCGCTTGTTTGCGGTCACCGTAAAGAGGGTGTCACAAACACATCCGTTAGCGCTGATGTGAACGGCTGTTAGCAGGGTGACCTTTGTGATGCAGACGGTAATAAAACCTCAGTCAATCACACACACACACACACACACACACACACACACACACACACACACACACACACACATAAAGCAGTTCTGAGGGAAAGGCCTCCCTACTCTGTTCGATCTAGATCTCCTTTTGGTACAAAAGCCAACTAAATGTACTGCATAGCGTTACATGGTATGACCGCCGCATGGTATTGATTTTTGGAATATGAAATACAAATGCTAATAGGGTGGAATAGCCAAGTGTAGTAAAATGTATTGATAGGCCTTGTGTTCAGAAATCCCGGTTTTAAATGGTTATGCTTTGTAGGTCTAACTGGAGGACTCTGACCTCTAGAGGAGCTCCTGAGTTGGAAATCACAGCGCAAGCCGCTAGTGCTGTGGCATTCTATGTCAATTCTATTGGCAATTCATAATTCCAGTTTTTACATTTATCCATTTCACTAAACGGCGCTATGCTATAAACAAGTGTTAATGGGCTAGGTTCATACACCTCTGTAATACCGGCATACTAAAAAAAACATCTTGGGCAAAATGTTTGGACTTTTATCGGACTTCTAGCTTTGACAGGAAACAGCAGCCCCTGTGCGCTCTCGCTCTCTCTCTCTCTCTCTCTCTCTCTCTCTCTGGAGGAGTTAATGATGAAGGATTAGATCTAAGATAATCTTATTTTTGTGTTAAAATTAACAGAAAAATGATGTCACCGAAATTCACCAGAAAATGCCTGGATTCAGCAAGCATATATTATTTGTAGATGTGTGTTTGCAGTAATCTGATGACAGATAAGAAGATCCTGAATATTGTGTGAGAAGGTTTGGAGCACTGAACCCTGGCGCTGCATTGGGTGGCACTGGGAGGGACTTTGCGCTCTGTTTGTCCCTCTCTGCCTCCTGTCCAATCTCAGTGAGCCACCAGGGATTCTGACTGCCATAATCTCAAATCTGGGTAGACTGACAGTGACGGGTTCTGCTATGATTTCAGTGATGACTGGTGACCTTTAGGGATCTCTCATTCTGTCTTTTCTCTCTCTCTCACTCTCTCCATCCCTCTCTCTGTCTCTCTCTTTCCCTTTCTGTCTTTCCCTCCCTCCCTCTTTCCCTCTCTCCCCCTCTCTCTCTCTCCTCTCTCTCTCTCTCTCTCTCTCTCTCTCTCTCTCTCTCTCTCTCGTTCTCCCTGCCTCAGTTTGTGTTTCGCTCCCATCTTCTCTCTGTTGTTTCTCCATGATGGGTGTCACGAGGGACTCCAATGACAGACAGGTGAACGGACAGTTTTTTTTCCCCCAAACCTCGGGCAGATTAGCGGTGGCACTGATAGAAGTCTCTGAAAGTAAAGGTCATCCCCACATGAACCTCTTCCCTCCCGCCCTCGCCCACACACACACACACACACACACACACACCCCACCTCACGTCGCTGCCACACCTAGGGCATTAGTCTCAGAATATTATGCCCCAGGCTAAAATAAGACAGTTCATTCACTAGCCCAGATACAGGATCTAGCTCAAGGGTCTTTACCAAGTGTTCAGTAATTATCTCCCCAAACTCTTAAAATCAGACTTTCCTATTTGTTTTTAAGCTGAAATTGCTTATGGTTTGCTTATACACAAAATCCAATAACACAAAGCGCACACCTTACAACCTTCTATGATCTGCATGTGACAAGCTACTTTGACCTGTTAATAGATAGACTGAAGATAGATAGAATCTTACCTGGTCATGTCCACATAACAGCTAATTCCACAAATCAGTGTGTTCCAGGGGCAAGGAACTTTAGCTTGAGAGGGAAAAAGCTAGCCTAGTAAACCTGCCCCTCGTACTTCATTTCATTTTGTACAGAGGGTCTGGACCGGACTCTCTTCAGGGTCATTTAGCAAGTCCCAGCAAGACCGACCCAATCAGCGAACAGAGGGTGTGTTCGTTAGCCGTGACGTTGACCTTGTGTGCTACATTTGAATTGTAGTGCGTAGGTAGGCTAATTGCATACGTGACGACCAGGCGTTAGCGATTGGGTAAAGGCAGAAGCACTTTTTTTAAACTTCAACAGAGTCCACACCTCCAGCAAATCGTTTCTGATGGTCTCTGTTCCAGACCCTCTGTACAAAATGAAATGAAGTACGAGGGGCTGGTTTACCAGGCTAGGAAAAAGCCCTGTCATGCTTGTGTTTCATCTGTGCAGGTAACGCAGGGGATTTCACTAATTACCCCATTACCTGTCTGAAGACATGTGCTACTGAGGATCAGCTGGTTTTGTGAGTGCTTGGAACAAATATGTGGAATGGTCTTTTACTCTCTGGAGCTGGATTACACACCTCTGTTGTAACTGTTGACACGTCAGTGTATTTAACACAAGTGTTATTCCACTAAGTATGTAGCATCAGAAGGTTTGCTCATTAGCAGAGATGGACATCTCGGGTTAAGAAAGTAAAAGTCCAGTCCTTTTCCAGCCAATTCATTGAACTATCTGATCCCAGAGCACACCTCTTCAGCCAGGTAGATGAGCTAATTAGTGAAATAACCTGTGTTAAGGAAACAGGCAGAAAGAATATATGGCAGGAATTTTACTTTCTCAAGCCAGTTTGTCCGCCTCTGCTTATAAGCAGTGTTGGCATAGCTCCCAATTCTCCTGGTTCTCCCATATTTCAGACCCATCCCCCACCCCGCCTCTGGTTTTGTCTCAGTAATCTCCTGTCATCGACAAGGTCCAGACCTTAGTAAACAAGCAAATCTATATGTTTGACTGCCACTGCTGAACTCTACTGGACTGTGCTACTGAAATGTTGGCAGGTATGGCTGCTAGGCCCCAAAGGCAGACTATGGTGTGTCCTCATGTCAACCACCGAACTTGAGCCTGTAACTTGCTGCTGTTACCCACCTGCACTATCCATCCCTACAGGGCAACAAAGGGTCAGTGAGTGTGCTGAAACTTTCAGACACATCCACACACACATGTACATCATTGAAGAAGCATATAAAAACACAGACAGGTACACAATCATATTCAAACACTGACGCATATTCATAGGCTTGTATATTAGAATGTGGACACACACACAGACACAGACACACAAACCAACAAAAAAGAGAGAGGTGAGATTTGAAATTTTGAGGTCAGACATTTGTCAATCACAGATATGCCAAATAAACACTCCTGTGTTGGTGTGTGTCATATCAACAAACAATTTTGAAAATCTCAAAGTAGACTCCTCTATCTATGATAAGCGCAGATCAATTTTAATGTACCTCCACAACTTCTGATTTGCTTTCTCTCCCCGGCGTCTCCTTTTGATAAGCTAGAGAAAATTAAATGAAAATTGAATGACCATTATACACGATAGGGATTTTGTGGAGGGAAAAAAGAAAATAGCATTTTGAAGGTCTCAGCTTGAGCATAATGAACAAAGTGTCCATTGAACTCTGCCTCGGTTTGAAGGAACCTCCAAGCGCCGAGGTTTTTTTTATAATGCTGAAAAACGAAATTGATTGCACAAACTGCAGGATACCAATTGAGGTCCCGCGCCCAAACTCTCATGAGCGAGAGAGAACAGTAATTGGAGGAGACGTTGGAGAGAAAAAATAAAGAATCGACATGTTTAATCCGATACAGACAGCTTTTATTCTTTTGCAAGACCACTTAATTGCATAATCATCTCTCGGCTTATTGTCTTATTTCATCGATTGCTCTGATACATCTGTCTCCTTTGAAACAAGCGGGCCT
>CM050213.1:22967500-22970000 GCA_027475355.1 Coilia nasus | reverse complement strand
ACTCTTGGTACAATCATAGGCTGTTGTGGATCAATTTAACGCACATTCGAAACTTCAACAACTGTAGGAAGTAACGTGATGACCGCTGTATTTATTAAAATACCAACCATCCATTTGAATGGAATGGGGCTTCATGCTACAAGCGTGGAGACAGCAGCGAGGCATTGGAAGATGGTGCGAGCGAGGGGAATCAATGGCAACTCACTCTGATTCACAGCCAAAAACGTTAACATGCAAATACATTTACAAAAAAAACAAACAAAAAAAACAACAACACCACCGATGGTAGCTTCAAAGGGATGCCTAATATTTCTTTGAATGTCTTCATATCAAATGTTATGTTGTTGATGGACTTTCCAAGCTATCTAGATAGCTATAATCTAGCTAACTAGCTAACGGAGAAAATACTGTCATGCTGATTGTTAAACATGCAAACCTACCTTTGTCTTGCTGTTTTTTCTCATCTTCCAGTTTCTTCTTTTTTCTTTTCTCAGCACCAGAGGGATAGTTTCGTTTTTGTGACATGACTAAGTTTGCCGACTTCCCAATGTTGACAATGATCTGTCTCACGAGGTCTGTCAAAGTCACTGCTGCTGTATGACATCTCCAAGACAAATGGTGGCAGCCTGAATCAGCACGAATCAATGACGCATCTCATTGGAAGGAGTCTTTTTTTTAGAAGATTTCCGTAAGCTATCAAAGTGTAATTAAATAAGCTATTGACTGTATATTTTTATTGTTCTTTAAAAAAATAATAATAATACAGCACGACCAAATGCAACACTGTTGATATCGATTTCGTTAAAATGACTAGTCAACAGGGTGGGGTGGGGTGTGGGGGGTGGTGGCGCTGAGGACTGTCTGTTGTTTTCTTCCCATCATGCACTGCACTTTTTGCAACATCACTTATAAGTGCTCCTATATTAAGTTTGACTTCAAAATATTATAAACAGTCATGTTCTCCGCCTATTGAAGGGATTTTTAGAATTAAAAGTGGCACAAAAAGAACACCCACCATCATAGAGGAGTATAGGGCAAAATTCTCTCTATATAAATGCTAACATGTCGTGTTGCGTTGCGTGAGTGAGATCGCGGGGAAGCGCAATGCGTGCGGTTCACCGCATGCGTTTCAATGACTCTTCAAGGTAGAGTGGTCAGGGGGCCCCCAGAGGTGGGTTGGGGGCCCTAAGCCGTCGCATAGTTTGCTTATGCCTCGGGCCGGCCCTGATACATACATACATACATACATGCATACATACATACATACATACATGCATACATGCATATATATTTATATCGTGAGCCTCATCATCACATTTCTATAAGGAGCTTTCTCCTGTGCACTTATGTACATTGAGGGTCATACCATCACATTTATAAAGTGAACCTCTCACTCACATTTATATACTGAGTCTTATTTTTACATGTATGAAGTGAGCCTTGGCCTTTACATATATAAAGCAAGTCTATTCTTATATTTATATATTTATATTATACTTTATATATAGCAACCCTCACGTTTTACATTTCCACAGCAAACCCCTTCTTCACATTTATACAGCGAGTCTCTCACTCACATTTATACACTCTATTCGTATTTATATTCTATTTGTATTTATATATTGAACCACTCCTTTACATTAATGCAGTCCAGTACATTTATAAACATACTGAAGCTCGTCTTCACGTGTATATATAGTAATATGCGTTATATTTATTAAGCGCGGCTCTTCCTTAACAGTAATATACTGAGTCTCTCCTTCACATTATTATAGTGAGCCCCTAGATTTACTGTAATATATAGCAAGCATTTACCTTTACAATAATATAGCAAGCATTTAGTTTTACATATACGCTTCTCCCTCACATTTATTTAGCGAAGCTCTGCATTACATATATAATACATTAATATATTACATATATTATGTAGCAAACCCCTCCTTCACATTCACAAAGCGAGTGTCTGCCTTCATATTTACATAGCGAGCCTGTTCTTTACCTGTTGGCCCATCGGCGTGTTTATTTGGGTGGCATCTGATTCGTAGGGCAGGCTCTGGCAGTGCATCGGCAGCGCCGCCTGGTCCGTTTTTAGGGCCCGGGATGCGGGTGCCTAGTTTCAGGCCAGGCGACACCGGATCCGGGCCGTTCACAGGACCCGGCACAAAGGCGCTTGACAGACGGCCAGATTTCTTCCCAGCGGGCCTCTCTCGGGTTTCGCTGCTCTCATTAGGCGGCTGGAGAGACGGCAGGTAAGCCAATCTCAGGTGCGCTCGGGGGCGTGGCGCACGTACACACACACACACACACACACACAGACGTATACACACACTCTCTCTGTTTCTCTCGAACAAAAACACACAGAGAAACACATACACAACCCCTTCGCTTGCTTGACCACCTCTCTCTCTCTTGCTCCCTCTCTCTCTTTCTATCTCTATCCTTCTCTCTCTCCCTCCCCCTCTCTCGTCCTCTCCCTCTCTATCACTCACTCTTCTCCTCT
>CM050213.1:22960000-22962500 GCA_027475355.1 Coilia nasus | reverse complement strand
CCTCCAGAGGGCCGTGACATCACACAGTGTGGCCGCACAGCGACACACGCTAATCGCCACACTTAATTGGCCGCGCCGCTGAGATCCGGTTGGCCCCGGCGCAATCAAGACACATTTAAGGGTCGCACCACGCCAGCAAGGCCACAGGCGGGACCGAGGGTCCGTGTCCCTTTTGTTTCCCCTGGGCAATTGCACCCCTGCTTAATTGGTACCTGCGCTCTTAGCTTCCTACTAATGCAATGTATTTCTTTCTTTTGTTCTTTTTTTGTACCAAAGGAAATCTTTTTTGTGTTTTTATTCTTTTCCATTATTCTTTTACTAGTTTTAGAGTTTCTGGATTGTACCTGTGCAGCAAAAACAAAGTGGAGCTAACAAGAAAGTATGAACTCTTTCAACTGCTAAAGGCCACAAATGGAAGCAGGCTGTTCATGATTGTCGCAGTAACGCTCATGTTATATATTTATGTACAATAGGAACAACACGCAACATAAAACTAATGTAACGATACATTTATATTACAAAGCCAGACTTATTTTTAACAGATGTGTTGTTTAAAATCAGTTTCATTTTGTTTAGCAGCTGTGGCCTAATGGTGGGCAGCTGTGGCCTAATGGTTAGGGAGTTTGTCTTGAGATCGGAGGGTTTGAATCTCATACCACTAGGGAAGAATGTAGGTGGGGAGTAAATAACTCGTGCTCTTGAGCAAGGCATCTAACCCCACAGGGACTGTACCTGTAAAATAACTGTAAGTTGCTCTGGATAAGAGTGTCAGCTAAGTGTAATGTAATGTTTATTGTTTGATGACTGTAAGACCTGATAGTCTATAGAACAATCTATAAGACCATCCAAATAAAGTGGGAGCATTTAAAGCAATACAGCAAAATGTTTTTTTTACCTTAAAATAATGTTTCCAAAATCGTTTCAGAGGTTCATCAACTTGCAACAAGGTGAAAGGCACTTCTGAATTTGCTTTGCCGCCCTCCATGGGCTATAACTGCACTAAGTAAGTGTGGAGGAGCAGGCCATTCTCTGCAGTTTGACTGAGAAACAATTCCAACCTGTAGGGCGACAGAAGACGAAATCTACTTAGTAAAGCTTTAATCAAAGTCAGCGCCATAACTATAACCTCAACAAGGCAGTTTTGATACAGATGGTTTATTCAACAGATGGTTTATTAACAGTCTCAGCATCTAAGGATTATAGGACCTGATAGTCTACAGGACAATCTATAAGACCATCCAAATAAAGTGGGAGCACCTAAAATACGTCCCCCATAACAGGCATGCTGTTGTAATGCATTGTGTTCTATTAGCCCCCTCCCTCTTAGAATCATCCTCACGTTCTCCTGTCTTGCAGTGCCCCAGTCAATCAATCAGTCAGTCAGTGGGTGAATCATTAATAGATGTTGCAGTTCATATCTGACTCTAAGCTACTCTGGCCCAGATCTGGTGGGGTTATGGCTGGCATCCGGGCCCAGCTTGTCCTCCCACTCTCACCTCTCCTTGCCTCTCCCCCCTCTCCTCCCTCTCCTCTCTCTTCTCCTCTCTGATGTCCTGGATCCTGCTGCACTCCTTTTCTTCAGAAATGTCACAGATGACATCTCTGTGGTGACAGGAGGGATGAGAGGAAGATGAGAAAGAAGAAGAAGAGGAGGAGAAGAAGGAGGAGGAAGACAGGCAGGGAAAGCTGGAGTAGTGGAGGGGGGAGGGGGGGTGGGCAGGGGGTGGCAGAGGGGCAGGGGGGCAGGGGGTCTCATTCCATAGCTGCTTCCGAATGCAGGGTGGATGTCTCCTGGACTGTTTCAGGAATGCCCCTGCCAGGACCCATCCAGCCCACCTCTTACCAGGCGCACCCCACCGCTCACACACTCATGTCAGTGTGACAATGTGCGTGTGTGTGTGTGTGTGTGTGTGTGTGTGCGAGAGAGAGAGAGAGAGAGAGAGAGAGAGAGAGAGAGAAAATGAGGAGCACAGAGCGATGCACAGAAAGAAAATGAGAAAGAGAGAAAAGAAAGAAAAGTAAGCCAAATAGCAGAAAATCAGAGGCAGAACGTGAACATGGGAAGATGTGTCAGTAGTGTGTGTGTCTGAGAGAGAGACAGAGAGTGAGAGAGACAGAGAGAGAGAGAGAGAGAGAGAGAGAGAGAGAGAGAGAGACAGACAGACAGACAGAGACAGAGAGACAGAGAGAGAGAGGAGCGACAGCGAGATCTAGACAGATGGGGAGAAGGGAAGAGAGCTTTGGGGTGAGGGTTGCCATCCCTAAACTGTCCCCCTTGTCAGTCAGAAAGTGTCTGGTGCTATCCCCCCTTGGTCTGGGTGACAAAGCCCCAGAGGGGCGGGATGCCAGGGGCGAATAAAAAGGGGCCGTGATTGTGACTAATGAGAAATTCGGAGGGCTTTTAGTGTGACAGACAGGAGAGGCCTGTCATTGTGGCTCTCAGCTGGGGGCCTCAGCAGTGGGAATGGGTGGGTGGGGGTGGGGGGTGGTTCTGGTTGTG
>CM050213.1:22947500-22955000 GCA_027475355.1 Coilia nasus | reverse complement strand
GGGGCGCACTTGCGCTCCTCCAGTTTCAGTAAACACGCATTTTATATCACCCCATCGGGGCTGCTTGAAGATAACTTTCTTGGGAACCAAACGATGCTGCCTTTTCCTGTTTTGTTTTGTTTCGTTTTTCTCCTCCTCCTTTCGTCCCCTCAAGGGGCACAGAAGTGTAAACTTAGCTGCCCGTCTCTCAGTGGACCTGTTCACCCAACACCGAGATCTGTTGCGTGGCAGACGACACGATAGAGTGAGAGAGAGGGAGTGGGGGAGAGGGGGGCAGGGAGAGAGAGAGAGGAGAGTAGTAAGGTAAGGAGAGTGAGAGAGGTACAGGAACAGGGAGAGGGAGAGAGGGAGAGAGACAGAGAAAGAGAGAGAGAGAGAGAGAGAAAGAGGGAGAGAGGGAAAGAAAGACGGAGAGAGAGAGAAAGAGAGAGGACTTAGAGAGAGCTCTTAATTGCCTGACGAGGCCTTCAGATAAACTCATATCAAAAAGAGGGCGGCGGGGTGGCAAGCGGAGGTAACCGTATCCAGGGTGTAATTAGTAAACTGCTGAGAGGTAGATAAGGGTGCCAGAGGAGCAAATCAAAAAAGGGGGGCAAGGAGAGCGGTGGGGTAAGGGGGGTAGCTATTTCAAATGAAGCCCTCGCCGATTCTGTTTATTCATTTATAAGGTTGTGCCAGGAGCTGTAGACACAGGCAACACACAACACAAACACACATACACACACACACACACACACACACACACATGCAACAGGTTAGACCCTGTGATGATGTGAGAAGTGTGTGTCAACACCCACACAACACACACACACACACACACACACACACACACACACACACACACACACACACACACACACACACACACACACACACACACACACACACACACACACACACAGACATGCAACAGTTTAGACTCTGTGATGATGTGAAAAGTGTGTGTCAACACACACACAAACACACACACACACAGACACACACACACACACACACATTGCACACAGACACATGCAACAGGTTAGACCCTGTGATTATGTGAGAAGTGTGTGTCAACACACACACAAACACACACACATGACCTATTTGCCATCCTTTATAGTGACATATAAACGAGTGGCTCACGCAAGCACAGTAGGTGAGCATAGAGATATCAATGTAGACACGCGTGTCAATTTTTAATGCGGTCGATTTTGTTTATTTATGCGAGAAGATGTCAGAACACTAAAACACACACACGCATGAGACAGGACGTGTCCTATCAAATACGCATATGCTCAGAACCAAAACAGACAACCACACACAAACAAACACACACCCTCTCGCACACGCACACACACACACACACACACACACACACAACACACACCCTCTCGCACACGCACACACACCCTCACACACACACACACACACACACACAGGGACAGACACTCATACTGTGGTACAGGGTTTCACCTGCCCAGGTATTCCAGTGTTGTGTTGTGGTGCAGTGGGGAACAGGGCGGCCCTGTGAGGGAGGCGTAAGCCTATCCTATCCTATCCTATCCTATCCTATCCTATCCTGTCCTATCCCCACAGCTCCCTGGGAAGGAGGGGGCCAGGGAAAGCCTATCCCACAGCTGGGACCCACACACCGCGCAGGGCAGGGGGATCGCTTTCAGGCTCCGGGGAAAGGAGCTACGCTGTGGCACCAGCTACCTTGCACACACGGAAAACACACACACGGAAAACACACACACTCACACACACACACACACACAGGTGTCCACCTACACACACACATGGACAGTACACATACACACACACACACACATGCAAAAACAGGTGCCCATCCACACACACACATGGACAGTATACATAAACACACAGAAAACACACACACACACACACACACACACAGGTGCCCACATACACACACACATGGACAGTACACATACACACACGCACATGCAAAAGCAGGTGCCCATACAGACACACATGGACAGTATTCATACACACACAGAAAACACACACGCACACACACACACACACACACACACACACACACACACACACACACACGCACACACACACAGGTGACAACACACAAGGACACATGGACAGTACACACACACACACACACACACACTTGAAAAACACATACGTGGAGAACACATACAACTGTATACTCAGACACATATATAATCTCTCTCACACACACATACACATGGAAAACACACAACACACACTAACATTTACAATTTTATGCACACTTACATCCGAACACCAGCACACACAAACATTCCCACACATACACACACGCAGGCCATACCAGATATGCAGAAAACACACATACACAAACAGAAAGAACACACACTCCTGCCTACAAAAATACACATCCATACACACACACAATACCACACACACACAATACCACACACACACACACACACACACACACACACACACACACATACACACACACACATCAATAGGTTTTAGACAGCCTCCGATGGTGCAGATAATGGTCCTCATGAGGAACCATCTGGAAAAGCGAGCTAAACGCCTACTCTCCTGTCACACACACACACACACACACACACACACACACACACACACACACACACACACACACACACACACACACACACACACACACACACACACATCAACAGTCTCAGGTTTGAGGCAGCCTCTGATGGTGCAGATAATGACTCTCCTGTCACACACACACACACACCACCCAAAACCCACATCCACCTGCCATCCATTACACCCACTCACACACACAAGTATAACACACACACACACACACACACACACACACACACACACACACACACACACACACACACACACACACACCACACATACAGTATAGCCACACACACACATACATACCGCCCCCCCCAAACACACACACAAACACATATCAATGCAATTGCTTGAGTGCCTGTTCACAAACAAGGGCTTAGTAACACAAGCCATAAACATGACCTGATACAAACACACACACACACACACACACACACACACACACACACACACACACACACACACACACACACACACACACACACACACACACACACACACACGGGTGTGTGTTCATCTCCACATATGTGTGTGTGAAGGTGCAGGCATGGTTGCCGGGATGCTCCTCAGCTGACACTGCTGGATTATTATGGGATTAAGGGTGTCGTTTCCGCGGTGAGCTGGTAATCACTGTGCTCGTCCCTCTGATCTTTGCAGAGACAGAGCTGTCAATCACCTCAAACCCCATGGCAACCGCGACCAAGTGTTTCCCCAGGAGAGCATGATGGGGGAGAGAGAGAAAGGGGGGGGGGGGGTGTAAAGGAGAGGAAAAGAGTGAGAGAGAAAGTGAGTGAGAGATAAAGTGTATGACTAAGTATGTTCATATGGGGGCAGGAAAAAGAGAGAGAGACAGACAAAGACAGAAAAAGAGAGAGAGAGCGAGAGAGACAGTATATGTGTAAGAGAGAGAGAGAGAAACCATAGACAGAGAAAGGAAAAAGGAGAGTGAGTGAGTGTGTGTGTGTGTGTGTGTGTGTTGTGTTTATGTAAGAGCCAGAGAGGGAGAGAGGGGGGTGAGAGAAGGACAGAGAGAGGACGAGAAAGAGAGAGAGAGATAGAGAAGGGCAGAGAAAGGGAGAGAGAGAGGGATAGAGGAACAGAGAGAGAGGGACAGAAAGAGAGAGAGAGAGAGAGAGAGAGAGAGAGAGAGAGAGAAAGAGGGAGAGATTATCTGTATAAACGTGAGAGAGAAAAAATAGAGGAAGGAAAAAGGAGTGTGTGAGAGTGTGTGAGTGTGTGTGTGTGTGTGTGTTGTTTGTGTATATAAGAGTGAGAGAGAGAGAGAGAGAGAGAGAGAGAGAGAGAGAGAGAGAGAGAGAGAGAGAGAGAGAGAGATACAGGGCTACACTGAGCAAACAAGCTGTCAGACTAAAGGCCCATTGAGAAGCCTGTGTTTAGCGGCTCTTTATGTTCCTCTGTGCAGGACAAAAGCACCAGCGGAGAACAGCAGCTCAGTCCCCATGTACTGTGTGCTTTGCCCTTTCTACTGCTGGATTTGCTTGAGTGTGTCTGTTTGTGTGTGTGGCCACCTGGTTAGGGGAAAGTTGTGTGTGTGTGTTTGTGTGTGTGAGTGTGTGTGTGTGTGTCTGTAAAAATCTTTTGTGTAGACTTGATTGTTCATACTACATTGAGTTTATGAAAGTTTGTTTGATTTTGTTCGATTGTGGGTGTGTGTGTGTGTGTGTGTGTTTGTACATGTTTATGTGTGTGTGTGTGTGTGTGTGTGTGTGTGTGTGTGTGTGTGTGTGTGTGTGTGTGTGTGTGCTTATGTGTCTTTATTTTTTAGGTATAGGTGCATGCATCCTTTCCTGTGTACATCCAAAGCAGATAACACAGTGTGAGCAAGCGACTTTGTGTGTTAGCAGGTAAAGAGCCATGTACCTCAGCCTCTTATTCACAAACACACACACACAATTACACTTACAGTCACACACACACACACACACACACACACACACACACACACACACAGACACATATGCACAGGTCGTCCTCTCCTGTTAACCCCCTTCCCCTTCTCACAGGCTATGAGTGCAGAGTGCGTCTGTCTGGACGCTTCCTTTCTCCCAGTCCAGCAAAGGGGAGGGGGCAGAGGGCAAACTTTCATCCCAGATCGGGTGACGCGCAGCAGGCAGCGATGAGACGGGAGCTGGGGGTAGCGTGTGGAGAGGGAGGGGGCCAGCCCGCTCTCACTGCCGCGAGCCAGCAGGCTCCACTGACAGTAATAGATCGAGACACACATTAACACCTGTATGCACATAAATAAACATGCATATATTGTATGTTTAGCAGATTAATACCTACACAGATATATGTATGTAACACCCCAAACTTGTCTGTTATCCTCACTTCTGTGTTGTGCAGAAATTATTTATAAGCTCAACGTTGATTTCAATCATTTATTCGTCATCCTGATAATAGTAATAAACATCATTGGGACCTTTGCAGAACTTTGTTGTGTTTTTAACAGGGCACCTGTAGAATGAAATTATAAGACTGTGAATAATTATTATAATACAAAAAAAACAACACACATGTCAAAAATGTTCTGGACCTTCACAAACGTTGTTTCGGATGACACAAGTACTTGTACTATGTGTGTTTACAGTAGCCAGCTGGATCGCTTCTCGCGATGGGAAGCCGCTTGCGTTCTGCCACCCGGAAGTATCTTGGCCCCTGTTGTTTACAAACATTCTGAAATACCCTATACAAAAACATTTGACCTCCGAACATTGAAGTAGCCCATTAAAAGTCACCTGAATGTTCGTCAGAGTAAAAGGGATTATGCAGATGGTGATTCAACAGGAAACAGAAGTTCACACATGACATACAGCAGAAATACAGACACAGACACTGACACACACACATGTGCACGCACACACACACACACACACACACACACACACACACACACAGACACACACACACACACACACACACACACACACACACACACACACACACACAGTGTATGTGTGTATGTGCATATGTGTATGTGTACATACACTTACAATACACACCTGGGTGGCAGACCTACCCTTGAAAGGTATGCACATCCATGAATGCCCCTGAGCTTTGACTGACAGATAGAGGGCTTAAGAAGGCCTTGAACATCAATTAGAGAGGGGAGACAGAGAGAGGGGGGTTGAGTATAAGGCACCTCTAAGAGTCTCTTGTTTCTGACACCCTCAACAGGCCCAAGGCAAACCCTGAGGTCAGCTGATGAACATGGGTGGCTCTCCAAGATGGCTGGTTATGGCTGCAGTGTGTTTCTCCTCATTATCAGTTCTACTACCTTCTTTTCCTCCCTCATCCCTTCCTCTCTCTCTCTCTCTCTCTCTCTCTCTCTCTCTCTCTCTCTTCCCCCAACCTTCTTTCATCATCCCTTCCTCTCTCTGTCTCTTCATCCACCCCTCTTTCCATCATCTTCTCTTTCTCTCTTTGTCTCTTCCTCTATCACTCTCTCCATCATCCCTTTGTCTCTCTCTGTCTCTTCCTCCAACCCTCTTTTCATGATCCCTTTCTTTTTCTGTGTCTCTTCCTCCATCTCTCTTTCAATCATTCCCTCCTCTCTTTTTCTCTTCCTCCATCTCTCTCTCCATCACTCTTCCTCTCTCTGTCTCTTCCTCCACCCCTCTCTCCATCATCCCTTTGTCTCTCTCTGTCTCTTCCTCCAACCCTCTTTTCATGATCCCTTTGTCTCTCTCTGTGTCTCTTCCTCCATCCCTCTTTCAATCATTCCTTCCTCTCTTTTTCTCTTCCTCCGTCCCTCTTCCCATCATCCCTTTCTTTCTCTCTGTCTCTGTCTCCATCCCTCTCCCAGTGGGCCGCATGATGAAACAGTGGGAAACTGGGGCCTCTGAGATGCATGGCACAACCGTGAAACATGCTTCCACAGAGAACCAGAGATAGAGAGAGAGAGAAAGAGATGAGAGAGTGAGAGAGAGAATGAGAGAAAAAGAGATAGAAAGACAGAGACAGACAGAGAGACAGACAATAATAGAACAAGAAAGCTAGAGACCGAAAGAGAGAAACAGAAAAAGAGACTCTGACAATGTTCTATATTAAGTGCCAGTGAAGCAGTTCTGGATTTGGATTTGAATTTGCTAGAGAAATGAATACAAAAGCACTAGAGTGCTATTTAAACAAAAAAACTGCAAACAATAATAATACGAAACTGAGATACAGAGAGAGAGAGTCAGAGAAAGCAGGTAGTGGAGAAAAAGAAAAGTTATAGCACATGCACGCAGTCATTTGTTTATTTTTGTGTGATACTTTTTCTGTGTTTGTATGGGAGTGGATGTCTATGGGTGCTTGTTAGTGTGTGCATGCGTGTGTGTGTGTGTGTGTGTGTGTGTGTGTGTGTGTGTGTGTGTACCCTACTTGGTTGTTTTCCCTCAATACAGAGTAATCAATACAGAAAACAATCTCTCTGTTCTAAGGTTTGTCTTTCTCTAGTCAATTGATTCACGGCTCCAAACGAGCTTCGCACCAACCGTCTCTCCCATTGATCTCGATGGCAATCTGGCCCAATGCCCTTAACACCACCAACACATTAATTATGAATCTCATTTGCGACTTGTTAATTAGTTAATTGATTCATTGATTGATTGATTGATTGGCCTGGCATGGGAAGGCTAGGGATGCGGCGTTCTCAGGATTTGGACCCCACGCTGTGACCGAACCAGAGCGGACCAACAGCTCTCGGTGGCAGAGTGTGATTCTGTTCAGACTCTAGATTTCATTTTTATAAAGGTATAATTTTTCCCTGGCTGAAATAGTCAGGCAGTGTCTCTTCTTGCTGTGTAGCAATCGACTATCATGACTATCATTCTCTGACGGCATTGTCTCCGTTACCTGGTCAACAACATAACATACAAAAAATCAGACCGTACCTCACCCAATATGCCACTCAGCTTCTGGTAC
>CM050213.1:22915000-22940000 GCA_027475355.1 Coilia nasus | reverse complement strand
CTGTCTTTGAATGTCTATCTGTCTGATTGTCTGTCTTTAAGATTCTCTTAAGTCTGTCACATTGTCTTCCTGCAACATATCTCCCTGTGTCTCTCTAATTCTGTGTCTCTCTCTGATTCTCTTTCTTTGTGTTGGCGTTTCTCTCTTACTTTCATGACATCTCTCTGTCCCTCTCTCTCTTCTCCTGTAGACAAATCTGTCTATCTTTCTCTCTCACTCTGCACTCACTGGTGGTCATGGCACACCAGTAATCTCCTATGGCATGGGTCTTAAATGCTCAATGCACTTTCTGTCTGTCTGTTTTGTTGACCAGAAGTAGGCAGAGTCTTGGTGGCAAAGAGCCAGGGGTAAGACGTCTGTCTCTGTGTTTGAATAGACTGGCTAAGACAAACATGCCCAAATGTAAATACACACAGACAAACAAAAAGAAGCAAACACAAGCTGACTAACACACACACACACACACACACACACACACACACACACACACACACACACACACACACACACACACACACACACACACACACACACACACACATACTGTTACACATACACATATTACATACATATGAAAAGACACACACACACACACAGACACACACACACACACAGATACACACACACACACACACACACACACACACACGCATACATACACACACACAGACACACACACACACAGACACACACACACACACAGATACACTCATATACACACACACACACACACACACACACACACACACACACACACGTACACACACACACACGCACACACACACACACACACACACACACACACACACACACACACACACACACACACACTCCTCTATCCGCTCTTTCCCGTCCAAGGCAGATTTACTTCCCCTGATCCCCAGTGTCGGCGCTCTCCGGCAGGGAGACGTTGGGCGTCGAGCACAACATTGTTATTGACGATGGCTGCTCTCCTCGATAAGAGCAGGCGGAAAATCAATCACCTCCATTAGACGCAGAGTGAGTGACAAGAGGCCAATCCCTGGCACCGGGTCCCCACTTCTTGTTTCATCTTCCCCGCTTTTCTCTCTTTCTTTCTGTCTTTTACTCTCTCTGTCTCTTACCCTCTCTCTCTCTCTGTGTTTTGGTCTATCTGTCTCTTACTCTCTCTCTTTCTTTCGCGCTCTCTCTCACCCTCTCCGTACCCCGCACATGTCTTTGAAGGCTTTGCAGGCACCTGCCTTCTGCCCCTGTGTCGTAGTATACAACACTCTGTCATTTGTGTTGTATTTTGTGTTGTCATTTTCTTCATTTTGTTTTTTGTATTTTTTGTCGTTTCTTTTGTTTAATTTTGTGATGTTTTCATGTTTTTGTTCTAAATATGTTCCAAAGAAGGGGAACCCTATCTTTACAAGTGTGACAGAGAAAGAGGAAGAAAGAGAAGGAGAGAGAGAGGGGGGGGACATAGAAGGGCAAAAAGCAGTGAGAGAACGAGAGAAGGAGGAACACATGAGGGAAAATGAGAGCAAGAGATACAGAGAAACCAAAAAAATGTACACAAAGCGCAACACACAAGAATGTGAGGCCGCACGGGCGAAAAGACCGAAAACCAGTTTAAGCCAGAAAATGGCATTATTGAGTGCACATGCACATGTTTGAGAGACAGAGAGGGGGAGAGAGAGAGAGAGAGAGAGAGAGAGAGAGAGAGAGAGAGAGAGAGAGAGAGAGAGAGAGAGAGAGAGAGAGAGAGAGGAGAGAGAGAGAGAGAGAGAGAGAGAGAGAGAGAGAGAGAGAGAGAGAGAGAGAGAGAGAGAGAGAGAGAGAGAGAGAGAGAGAGAGAGAGAGAGAGAGAGAGAGAGAGAGAGAGAGAGAGAGAGAGAGAGAGAGAGAGAGAGAGAGAGAGAGAGAGAGAGAGAGAGAGAGAGAGAGAGAGAGAGAGAGAGAGAGAGAGAGAGAGAGAGAGAGAGAGAGAGAGAGAGAGAGAGAGAGAGAGAGAGAGAGAGAGAGAGAGACAGAGAGAGGGGACAGAGAGCAAATGAGAGTCACAGTAAAAGAGGTAAAGGGAGGGGGGAAAAGGGACAAAGAGTGTAACAAAAGAAGTGAGTCCACTTTCTCTTTCTCTCTCTCTCTCTCTCTCTCTCTCTCTCTCTCTCTCTCTCTCTCTCTCTCTCTCTCTCTCTCATGTGTACCCTGATCTTCGGGGTCAGATCATCCATACACTGCTAGCCAGGGCGTGATGGCCAAGCAGCCATAATAAGCTTAAGTGCGGACTCACATACATGGTCGTGGTATAAGAGAACAAGGGCTGCTTCGGACTTGCCTAGTGGAGTTTCTGCACAATTTGCTCTATTAAGACAAAGGTTACAGGAGTTAAAAGCTCCTATTCAACCTCCAGCCGTGTCGTTCTGAATTAGACCTGCTCTTGATATCACATCAGAGGACTGAGTGACTTGTCCATCGTGACCAACAAAGACTTGGTTCTAAGCAGAGGCAGACAAACAGGCTTGAGAAAGTAAAAATGCTGCCATATATTCCTTCTGCCTGTGTGCTCAACACAGGTGATTTTACTAACTAGCTCATCTACCTGGGCGAAAGAGTTGTGCCTGCCTAAAAAAGTTGTGCTAATATAGAGATATCCACCGGCAAACACTAGATGGGATACGGACCCGAAAGTGACAGAAACTCTACCATAATCTCGTCCCTCGAGACATAGCTAGTGCTTGTAAACACACATAGCACCCCACACAAGAGCTAGTGAAGTATTATTTGTCAGTATACATATTGTATTATTATTTTTCAGTAGGGTTAGGGTAAGGATTATGTTCTCAGTTACATTTTTATTTATGCTTTGGCGAGAATTTATGTCACTTCTGGCTAAATTCGCATCCTATCTAGTGACAACCATGTGCACCTTTGGTTCTGAGTGTCAGTGGTCTCATAATTCTTCCTGAGGCACTTTCTCTGGTTGTATAAAAAATGCTTTAAATGAAAGACACACATTTTAAATAGTATGACCACAAGACCACTCAGGCATGCGTGAGTGAGTGTCGTTAAGCAGGATTTAAAAAAAAGAAAGAAAAAAAAATCATTCCACAGAATAAAAGCACAGAGTCCACACAGCATGCCATTCAGCCATCCTTAAAAGCTCACCCTTGGTCAATAAAGTGCAAACAAAATGTCAGATTTAAAAAATATATATTAGACAAGAAGAAGGAGGGAAAAAAACACAAAGAGAAATGCGATTATGGCACGTTATATGAAAACAACTTTAGCGAGAGCGCTAAATTACGGGGCGGTGGGAGAGCTAATAGGGATGCTCACACACCTGGGTGAGTCAGTGTGGGCTATTACACGCGCTCAATACTTGCCGTCGCGCGCCGAAAATTGCCACCGCCAGAGATACATATGCATCCTCCTCCCTCGCCACTTGTGACGATTAGGCACTTTAATTCCACGCAATTCACTTTAATGAATTTAACAATGACTGTGAGGCTTGAAAAATAAACATGTTTGACAGCAGACGTGCCTCTAAGCCTTTTGTCCTTTGCCTTACATGCTCTCGCCCGAACTACAAGATCACATTCAGAGATTTTTTCTACGGTTTCTGTTTGAGAAATATTTTAGAGAAGCGTGGCTAGAATATTCATTTCGACTTTTATCAGATCTGTGCATGTGAGACACTTGCAGAGGCACTGACATGATGGGGGTGGGGGTGGGGGGACCCAGCATTTAGAAGGGCCACCATTGAGGACACTATTATTCTTTTTCCTTCATATAAGGCTGAAAATGTTTACCAGCACCCCTGCATACTTTCAGTAACGGACAGTTATAGTAATGGCTTGTTGACCAACCTGTTTTTTTTTGTCCCTTAGATACCACTTGGATGTTTCAATCCATTGGAAGTTTCCAGATGCACAGTCAATCCAAACACAGACCAGAAACTGACCTAAGATATGCGGTGCCATCACCAGCTGTGTGCATTTGAGAGTCATTCTGCTGAAACGCCTGTCTGGATATGTTTGCTCATGGCATCAGGCTTTGACATTACTAAGCTTGTGTGCATTAGGGCTTAAGACAAAGCCTAGAGTGTCACATTGAGAGTACATATGAGTGCCCCACATCTATGCATGGTTCCTCTAACTGAAACCTGACAGTTTCAATCTGAAAACCAAGTTTCAATTATCAAACAAATTACTAACAAATTAAACAGAGTAACGACATTCTGCGCGGGCCTCGCCCAAAACATCTGAAATTATTTCTGAAGCAGGAGAGTTACACCAGTCAGCACCAATCTAATTTAGACAAATATCAAAAATAACGCTTAAACGATTCCACAGCCGATTAATGGAAAAACAAGTGTCTTACTAAACTGGGTCAAACTGTAGGATGAGAACCTGCCGGCTCAAAATAGGACATAGCAGAAATCAAAGTTTTAAATGTATTTATTAAAAGAATAGGAGAAAAAAATATGATTCATGTCAGTGTAGTGTAATGGAAAGCAAACGTGTGATGCCCATCACTTTTGTGCAGACTAAATACAAAACAAAAAGGTCTCACCCCAAATGGGGAGAGGACTCCTTTTATTCTAGCGATTAGCCATTCAATTAACCAATCAGCATCATGCACCCCTCGCACCTGCAGCAGAGAGCATCCTGCACACCATGCACCTGCAGGAGACAGAGACAGCCACACAGACCAAGGGACACAAAGACAAGCAAGCCCACAGGGACACACAGACAGCGGGCCTGGCTAGGGACCTAGGTAAAGTCGTAATATTGGGCATTGGGTGATGTTCTATTCTCTATTACATACATTGGCAAAGTACCAGCTTACGCTTCAGTTATAACCAAACATCCAGACCACTGAGCCTTCAACCATGCTTTACTCTTTTGCTGCAAAATCACCAAACACTTTTACATTCTCCCTTGGAAACTGTCCATTCCAAACGTAAGTGTTTTATATGTCACTTGTAAAGAACTAAAACACAAATCAGCCATCTAACATAATATACCTGTAAAGGAAAACGAACAAAATACTGTATGAAAAACTACTGAATAAAATGAAATTATACATCATCATTAAAAATCATTATAAATCCATGTTTTCTCAACAGAATGAAATCCATGCTCACTCTACTTAATGTGTACACTTCAGAAAGAGACAGAGACATCACTTCATTAGCAGATCACTTCAACAGCACTTCATGTGGGACCTTGGAGACTCAATTTTCCTCGTGTCTGTAAGGACAGATGAGTTGAGCACCACTGGATGTGGCTGTCTGCTGAATAGGTTGATGGGAGATACCTTGGGAGATGCCTCGCTATTACTTTTAAGCAGTCTCTTATTTCTTAGCCCTGCTTGTGTTTTTATACACAAAGACCATACCTCAACCATGCACAAACCAAACAGCAACCATGCACTGAGTATGCATGCACCACCCATGGAGCAAACATGGCGCCACAATGCACTGATTATGCATTGCCCTATAGCAACCATGCTCTTCCCATGCAGCAATCATGCATGTAACCATGCACCAACCATGCACCAACCATGCAGCAATCATGCATGGGACCATGCACCAACCATGCAGCAATCATGCTCTGCCCCTGAAGTTGCTATGCAATGACAATGTTGTTTCTTCATTCCAGATACTGTGTTTTAGCTAGACAAAGTGTACTGTTTCCATAGCTGGTTATTAACCAAGCCTAGTCAAGAATAATCAACAGGCTTTTAGCTATGTTATAAAATTTTGCCAATGTGATACATTTATCGGAATAAAAAACATTCAGCAATGATCTGTTTTGCAGACCGGCGGTGGTTTTGGATGGTCAGCTGGCATTTAGCAAATGTGCCAGTAATTCCACTAATTCTGCTACTGAACACAGCTAAGAGGGTTTGCCTCGGTCAGTTGATAAGAAATATCAGCCATACCACAGCGAGAGGCAGCCTGTCTTGCTGACTAAAGACCAGTGCCAAGAGATGGTTTGTGTGTGTGTGTGTGTATGTGTGTGTGTACGTTTGTGTACTTTTGTAAGCTTTCTGCTGTATTGATGTATATATGCATTCATATGTCTGTATGTCTCTGTTTTCTGTTTGTGTGGCTTCCATGTGTGTGAATCTGTGTGTGTATGTGTGTGTGTGTGGGGGGGGGGGGCAGAGAGAGAGAGATAGACAGAGAGAGAGAGAGAGAGAGAGAGAGAGAGAGTAATTGAGAGCTCATGCCTGTGATCTGCTCTCCACCTACATGTACCTGGCAGGATTAGAGCAACCAGCAAACTTGAGTTCTGGGAGAGACACATGTTCAGGTCAGCTAGACACCCCCCCCCCACACACACACACCCATTTCCCCCTCATCTCCACCCCACATGTCTGCACCCTGTCTGTGTCGGCATGGCGCTCTGCCCCCCCAGAAGCCAGGGGACCAGGGGATGGACTGAAGATGGAGAACCACCGCCGGATGGAGAGAATTTGGAAGAAGGAGGGAGTGGTGGTGGTCATGGGCTGGTTTTGTGTATGGGCCTGTGAGAAGACTACTTGGCACTGACTTTTCTCTGTCTCTCTCTCCCTTTCTCTCTCTGTCTAGTCCTTTCTCCCACTCTGTTTCTCTCTCTCTCTCTTTCTCTCTCTCTCTCTCTCTCTCTCCATCTCTCTATCTCCCATCCTCTGCCTGGGTTGTGTATAAATCCTATTTGGCGCTGCCAGGCAGCCATGTCCCAGAGATCCGTGCTGCTGTGCTCGTCTCTCGCTGCACATTAAGCCGCTCCGCTGGCTCTCGGCCCCGTGCAGGGGAGTGGTGGCGGGGCCTCAGCAACACCAGGCTGGGGGCTTTAGTGTGTGTGTGCATACGTGTGTGTGTGTGTCTGTGAAAGAGAGAGAGAGAAGAGAGAGAGAGAGAGAGAGAGAGTGTGTGTGTGTGTGGGTGGGTGTGTGTTTGTGTGTATGTGTTGTGTGTGTGTGTGTGTGTGTGTGTGTGTGTGTGTGTGTGTGTGTGTGTGTGTGTGTGTGTGTGTGTGTGTGTGTGTGTGTGTGTGTGTGCATGTGTGTTTGTGTGTGTGTTTGTGTGTGTGTGCGTGTGTGTTTGTGTGTGTGTGTGTGTGTGTGTGTGGGCGTGTATGTATGTGTGTGTGTGCGCTTTTACAGCAGGTTGGTTGGGTTGGCACTGTCGCACCGCTCTCCCACTTCCTCACTAGTCCAGTGCCTGCCTGCCTTCCTCTATGCTCTCTGCCTCGGCCCAGTGCACACTTATACACTTATGCACTTGTGTACTTACACCTGCTTAAATTGACATTCATATATTTACACTAGGGATGGGATTTTGCACCAGCCACTAGGCAAATGCTGGCTATATATGAAAGTGTCTGTTAGATTTCAGATATGAAGTAATAATTTACTATTAATTGGATGGTAAATTTTGCCATTAGTGTTAGTTAGTGGCTGGTAAAGGTTCACATTTTGCAAAACCTAATTAAACATTTACATAACACATTTGTAACATGTATTATATAGCCTACACTTACATACCTGTGGACCTACATAGGCTACTTACATATACAAATTTTCACATAGGCTACTTATACACTTACACATGTATACACATGCATTTGCATACATACACTTACACAGTACTTATGTATACACTTGTATTGTATACACAAACATACACATACACTGATGAGAGTAGTTGTATGGTATTTGACATATTATAAAAACATGATTGAAATACGTATGAGAATCACAATTAAAATATATTTATTGATATGTTTTTTTGCATTTTTGACTCAGTAAAAGATGACATGTTTCACATGGCATAGACTATGTTGGAATTTGTGCATTTTTGTTGAAGTCCCATAAAAGAAAATGATGGTTTTAATAATAGATCTAACATGGACGATATTCAACTCTTATAAGATTCAGAGAGTATGAGGAACTCTACAGCTATTAGGTTTTGGTTGAAATTATAAGCAGTCTGTCGACTGTAAATGTGTACAGGGCAAAATGTTGCACTTTTGGACTCTGAGTTAAAATCACGGAACTAAACGAAAACAGTAACAAGGTGTTTAAACGCGTTTTGTTTTGTGGTCTCGCAGCCTCCGAGAATGCTAATGAATATATTTAGCTTTCAAAATGTGGGGCTATGCTGCTACCTTCTGGCCAATGGCGTGTATGCATGCATACCGTTATTTCAGTCAAACCCTGCCATAGATACAAGTAAGTTTATAATGTTAAAGCAAACGCAGCTTTTTTTTTTAACTTCCCCTGCCGTATAAAAAAACAAAAAAGGCATATGTGAATTTGTCATTTAATTATTTTCAACGCAATGTGTTTTTTTTTTGCAGAAAGGTTGGCACTTTTTGATGGCCACCACACCACAGTGTGCCACAGCGGTGTGTAGTTTGAAACTAAAATACTTTTGGAACAAGGACAAATAGTTACAGGGTATACAGAGATTAGAGTCTCAACAGTGTAACCATTGTCCCACATACATTCAGATTTTCAGACACCAAGTAAACCCTGGCAAAGTGTCATTTCTCTCAATGACGAGAAGCACACTGACAACATCACACATAACTACCACAAGTTACTCAGGATATGGACAGCATGTTTTATTTTGATGTCAAGGAACAGATATTAGCACTAGGCTGACCACTGGTACCTTAAGCTAATGCAGGCAGTGCAATATGGGCCACAAATGCTTCCACTCATAAACATTACACAAATTTATAACATACACTGCAAAGTGAGGGATGGTGTTTCATACTTGTAAATGGTATCAAACAAGTCATACTGCACTTTTAATCATTTCTTTAAAATGTAGAAAATAAGTTTATTTATATTTTTAGAGGAGGGTGATTAGTGATTAAAGGCCTGAAACACCCAATGATCCTGAAGTGCACTACTGATTAAGTCCTGAAAGTTTCACAACTAGACCAATAGTAGGACCATGCACTTAAGACTCAGGAAATAATAGAATAATAATCCTAAAGTGCTAAGTGTTCAAGATTCAAGATTCAAGATTATTTTATTATTACATCTCATTATACTTGTATAAGACACTAAAACTCTTCGTGTTTTTTTCTCCTCAAAAAATAAATGATAAATAAATAGTAAGTGAAGTGTGTGTGTGTGTGTGTGTGTGTGAGAGAGAGAGAGAGAGAGAGAGAGAGAGAGAGAGAGAGAGAGAGAGAGAGAGAGAGAGAGAGAGAGTGAGAGGGAGAGAGAGAGAGAAGGGGGTAGAGAGAGAGAGAGAAAAAAAAGAAAAGTGTTATAGTGCAAAGGCTGTCTTTAGGTTGTGTTCATCAGTCTTATTGCCTGGTGGAAAAAGCTGTTCTGGAGTCTGGTGGTCCAAGCTTTAAGACTTCTATATCGCCTGCCAGATGGCAGCAACTGAAACCGTCCATGACTAGGATGGCTGGGATCTGTAGAGATTCTTCTGGGTTTCTGATACATCGCCTCTCATACAGGTTCTGGATGGAGGGCAGGTCACATCCACAGATGCCCTGTGCTGTACACACCACCCACTGTAGTGCATTTCTTTTCTTTGCAGAGCAGCTTCCATACCAAGCATTAATGCCTGGTCTGTAGTGCCTCTGTAAAAGGACTTCAGAATTCTGGCTCGCATACCAAACTTTCTCAGTTATCTGAGGTGGAAGAGACGCTGTTGGGCTTTTTTAACAATTTGGTCAGTGTGACTGTCCCAGGTAAGGTTTTCTGAAATATTGACCCCAAGAAACCTGAAGTCTTTGACCCTTTCCAAGTAAACAATAGTATGCAATAGGGGTTGTAGTCAGGAAGGCTTAAAACTCTTCTCCTGAAGGTACTCTTCTTAGGTAAAAAAGTATCTTGTGTTTTCTCAAAACATAGCACTATCAAAAGGAGTCTTGCCATCACTTTCCAAAGGCCTGAAGACTAGTTGTATACCTCCACGAGTGCCTTAAATTTGGACAACCTTCAGCCGCCGTTTGATGCAGACATTTTGCAGCATTCATTCCCCGACTTCACTGTAAGTATATTTTAGCAATATAGTCCACAACACTGAACGTATACCCTGACTGTACTCAGTGATATAGCTTACTTTGCTGCACCATTCCTACAGAGAAACCCCTCTCACTAAAACAAGCGTAACAGAAAAGAAACCTTTACGACTATGTTACAACATTACTACTACATTACACAATTCTTAAGTAACACATTGCAACATGGGTATACTGTCTTGGGGAAAAAAGACTAGAGATGGAAGATATTGTTTAAATGGTTAACGCAGCACTATGCAACTTTTTCTAGATAAGTAATCATGTTCACAAGTCGGTAGATGCTTCCATGAGTCATTACCAGGCGAATAAAGACTTTCTTGACTGCCCCCGCTGTGTGTGGACAGAATACCACGCTTGCAATATCTGTGTGTGTTCGTCCCAGCACCCTCAGTCTCACAAAGTCTTGAATATCGCAAGAAGCAGGATCACATTAAATTCTGAACAAATTCTGACTTTACTTACCTCGGTGACATGACTACTTTTGTATTACATTACATTATATTACATTTTTTTTACGAGTGTTAATTTACTTGGAGACACTAAGGTGAGCTCCACTGAGAAAAAGCCAGAAAAAGCACTCAAAGTTGCATATTGCTGCTTTAAGCTGCCTTCACAATTGAACAAGACATGGACCGGGTGATGTAAGCACACATTTAAAGAAGAACTTCGGTGTAAAATGAAAATTGGCATGTTAAAACATCATACCGAGTTGGTATGTGTACTGAGGAGCAAAATTGATTTAGCCTGTTGCATTCGGAGTTTAACTATTTTTTATCGTTTGTCCCAGAAGGCTAACAATGGAAGTGGTAGGTGCCATAGACGAAGCATGATGACTACGCTATTTTTAAACCATTAAAACAGCTCGAAGAAACTCCACACTCCATCGGTAGTACAACAAAGGCCCTGACATTAAAAACGAGGCACTGAGAACTTTGTAAGTGTACACAACATTTATTAATAAAGCAGTTTTGACAAGCAGTACCTTGCTGTAGTTTCTCATCGCCGCCATGATGAAAGTCCGCACCAGTCAATTGACAAACACGAACCAGCAGGAAGAATAGGAAGAGAGGTGGTACAATCGACTTGTTTGGACTTTCATCATGGCGGCGATGAGAAACTACAGCAAGGTACTGCTTGTCAAAACTGTTTTATTAATAAAAGTTCTCAGTGCCTCGTTTTTAATGTCAGGGCCTTTGTTGTACTACCGATGGAGTGTGGAGTTTCTTCGAGCTGTTTTAATAGTTTAAAAATAGCGTAGTCATCATGCTTCGTCTGTGGCACCTACCACTTCCATTGTTAGCCTTCTGGGACAAACGATAAAAAATAGTTAAACTCCGAATGCAACAGGCTAAATCAATTTTGCAACTCGGTATGATGTTTTAACGTGCCAATTTTCATTTTACACCGAAGTTCTCCTTTAATTGGAAAGTGCATCCAACAAACCCTTAGCACCAATGCTGTCAGCACCTGGCTCTATCAGGGCACCATTTGAATTGCTATTTAAAAAAACACAAGAGTACAATAGTCAAAATAGATGTCGCATCTGAACTTCTTTTGGAGCTTTGAATGAAGACATTTCACCTTCCATCCAAAAGGCTTCTTCAGTTCTTCTAGGCACAACTGAAGAAGCCTTTTGGACAAAATGTCTTCCGGCTCCAAAAGAAATGTAGTTTCTACAACTTAGCTCTTATGACTACCATGACCTGGATGAATGAGAATCTTCACAGACACAAGAGTACAATAGTAATATTGGAAATTATGCTGGTGCAAATAATAAAAATTTTAGAGCACTAAAACATTCCGCATCTTGCTGGATACTCTTCTCCTCTCCAACCTGGCTCTGCACTGCATGCCCCATGGATGTAAGCTTGTGTTGTTACACGCCTGTCACAAAGCGTTTGCCTTCCTCCGGTGCTGAATTCCACAGGTTCATTCAAAGGAGAAGTTAGATTCAAAGTTCAAAAGACAGCCATGCCCAGCTTAATGCTGCTATGTGGAGACAACTCTTCAGTGCTGACTTGCACAGCTTGTGTGGGGCTTTGGGCATTTTTTTTGTTGTGAAGTCTCGCTGAAGCCAGAGACTTACATAGTTCCAGTGGTTTGGGGTTAGGTTGTTTGCGTAGATCTTCCTTTTCCACCAATAAAAATCCTGCTTTAGGGGACAGCCTCTGACATCATGTATCTGAAACCATGGCAACAGCCAAGCTATGCAACCAATAAGGCAAAGGAGAATGCACACACAGTACAGTGGCACCACAATGTGAATGCTCAAAACTGGAAATTCATTTTGTGTGTGTGTGTGTGTGTGTGTGTGTGTGTGTGTGTGTGTGTGTGTGTGTGTGTGTGTGTGTGTGTGTGTGTGTGTGTGTGTGTGTGTAAAGGGTTTTTCCAGCCACAGTCATACTGGTACTGTTCAGTAGTCTATTAAAAAAAAACTGGCCTACACTACAGATTTGACCATTAGAAAATGCTATTTCATTGTCTTCAAATTAATAGAGAAAAAAGATTTGTCGCCAGAGGGCGAACTGTATGACGCATAGCCACCGTGCTCACCTAAAACCGTAAATTATTAGGATATTCTCTTTTAAACAACACCGACATATTCCATTCTCTACTGTACAATAGCAAGCAAGAGTGTGTGTAGTTGTTAGTGTTAGGCTGGGAAATGTTGACAGTGATTGATCGCGTCACGTGGACCACATTCCGTTGGGTAGCCTATCACTCCAATGCAGCTGTTTCCTCAATGCATTTAACCAGCACAACGGTTGTGTCGTTTTGTCACAGTGCGTCTAGTTCTTTCTCAGACGCTGGCTAGATGAAACCACTCAGTAAGCATGAACCAGCCTGCCCGTCTTGGCACACACTGGCCGGAGTGCACCTTCTTTGGATGCGCTACCGCCCGGGTGACGAAACAACTCACAGGGCCATGTAGTCGTGCGTCAGACTGCGCCGGGTTTCCAGGTTTTCTGAGGACACTGAATAAATAGCAATGTTTTGTTGCAAGATTGTCTATGGCAGGAGTAGGCTACTGGAACAATTAATGTGCTATTGTTACCTGTTAGCCCTTTAAGTCCAAGGTCGCGATGCATGTGTCCTCTGGGATAGTAAACCCAGTCCCCAGTCAATGAACTGGCAAGTAGAGCGAAAAATCCCTTGTTCATTGTGCCTTTTTCACTGCGCTGCGTCAATTGCAGTACAGCCAAGCTGCCACACGATGGCGTTCTGACAGTAGCGGTTGAAGGCGAGGGCTGTCACAGTCTGACCCGGCAGGGAGGAGGGTCCTGGGCAGAAAACAACGAGAGGAGGAGCCGGAGGATAGAGGGAAAGATCAGACCAGGCGACTATGGAGAAAGAAGGGGAAGAGGGGTGAACGAGATCCTTAAGAAGCCACCAGAGCATGTCGAAAATCTCTAGATCAAAAGCAATCACGACAGCAGCCTAGATCGACGAACCAAGACAGGTTGAGGGACTGAAGGACATAAGCCGTTGATCCGCGGAAACGACTGTTAACGCTTCTGAATTGTTTGGACGTGAGAGAGCAAGTAGAACACACAGAAAGAAGGTGAGCAATGACTTCCATTTTCCGAGGTTTAGAACACTGTGCAGACAGACTGACTACAGAGAGTCGCACAGAAACGAGTATGGTTGGTCTTCTGCAATTATGTAACAGAATGTCAACGTGATTATAGCTAGCAATCACACTTTCTTTGTTAGTGCCATTGGTCCACAATTCTGTTGGGCAGAGCGAGTCATTTGCTAACCCGCTAGCTAGCTACAGTTACTGTAATGCATGTGCTACAGTGAAATGGGCTTAGTTGCATTTAGTATGACATTTGTCCATATCACTTGCCTGTGCAAACTAGTAGATTTTTCCCTCTGTACATTTGGCCATTTTTCGCGTTATTCAAGTGTTGTGTTTCTCTGGTAGTTGAGGAGGTTTGAGGTGTCCCTCTGACCTAAACTGTAGCGCACTAACACTAGAGCTTGCTAACTCACATGGGACCGTCATGAGAGACACAACATTGCCATTAGCGTGTGGTACTGTCAGCAAGGGGAAGCATGTTTACCACTTCAGCCCAAGAGGTTGTATTCGTGTTCGTGTGTGTTGTAGTCTATAGGAGCCGTTAGCTCATACTTTTGTGGTCTTTCGACGGAGAAGACCATGTGACGATGGTCCGTGTAGCACGGAATATAAGGAAAGTAAGTTGCCAGCCCGTCCCTTCCTGGAAAGTGTCCGCGGGACAGCGCTAAGAGGGATAAACATTAGGCCGGTAAAATGCCCGCCGCTGCGGATTGCTGACCAGGGCTCGCGTGCACCCATCCACAGACAGACTTTCACTAATGCGTACTCTTGACCCACATGACTTTTCTGACTGGCTTTAGGCGGTTTCGGTGTATATAGAGTGGTAAACATACAGCTGATACTGGTCATGATATTTTACTCAGCGTAGTTATTTTGCATTGAGAATAGCCCAGGCCATTACATATATACGCCTTCATACACCAATGGGCACTTTACAAAATATGTAAACAACATAAATTCTCCTTTCAGTTTGGCAAGAGTAATGTGTTGATTTGTGATGGGTTGCTATGCTACCTGCACCATGTTTGCCAAACAGCAGGCTGGGTGTTCATTTTGTTGACACTTCAGACTACAGGTTCAAAGTGTCAGATAAACAACTGAAAGAACCGGATCTGGATTGCCCTGTTCAGGCCTGCAAATTATGTCATCTCTCTCTCTCTCTCTCTCTCTCTCTCTGTTGGTCTTACTTCCACTTTCACTGTAAGCATACTTTCAAAGTTAGTTACTTCGTGTCCTGTATCTCTAGCCTTTTCTGTTTTTCTTTTCTTCTGGTTTTCTTTTTTTCTGCTGGAACCTGGCAGACAGGATCGTACTTTGGAGGACACCCAAACAGGTGTCTCGTAATCCATTCCATCTCATCCGGTCACCGGAGTTGTATGTGTCTGTGTGGGTGTGTTTCTGTGTGTGAATGTGTGTGTGCGCATTGGGGGGTGGGGGTCCAGTTAAAGAGCGACACCTGCGCTCCACCAGCTGTGGATTCATTGATGGGGGTGGGTGGGGGGGTGGTTTCCCTGGGGAAGGATTTGAGCGTAGCACAGCACAGAGTGCAGCTGAGAGTGAGAGCAGTGGTCAGGACAGGGCTGGCAGCTGTCCAGCAGCAGCAGTAGCAGCAGCGGCGGAAGAGTCAAAGGGTCTCCTCCTGCTGCATCTCCTGAGGGGGGGACGCAGAACAAAGAGCAGCTTTGAGCGCCGATGCCAGAACACTCTCTCTCATTCACTCAGGCCAGCCAAACAGGAAGTTCTCCTCCAAGGGACACGTCTTTGATACCAAGTCACACACAGCGTGTAGTTGTTGCGCCCAGAGCAACACTAAGCCATTCAGGTGACCAAAACTCACACCGGACCAGAACACCAGGAGGTGTTAATAGTTCTCTTGGTCTAGCGGCTACTGAAGTGATAGAAGGGGGTTTAGTAGTCAGTCTGTGTAACCTGTGTTGGCTTGGCTGACTGCGTAGTTCAGTTCTGCACCTGCCCTGGTTTGAACATGGGACCCTGTGGCACCTCGGATCATCCTTAATTGCATGACGAAACTTTGTGACACCAACATGGTGATGGCACCTTAGACTGGATGTAGAGACATGCCAACAAGAGGGTTTAAAGCCAGGCTGATGGCTGTCACTAGTGTTATTTCTTGAGGTATTAGGAGGCAGCTTTACAAACACACTTACTGCAGAGCTACTAGCTGGCTTTACCAGTACATATGTCTGTGAAGGTTCTCATTCTCATTCTGTTTCTAATGTTGATTTCTTTTATTTATTTCTGTACCACCACCTTGGGTGTTTTGAAAGGTGCCATGTAACAAATACAATTTATTATTATTATTATTATTATTATTATTATTATTATTATTATTATTATTATTCACTTAGATTGACTTCACATTCACTCATTCAGTGTAGCTCCTTTGATTACCAGTATATGTAAAACAGTGAAACATCACTGTGTGTGTGTGTGTGTGGGGGGGGGGGGTTGTGTGAGCATGCCCAGGTAGACATGGACAGCTTAAGGCAAGTTGGGACCAGGAATAAGGGACTCGGCACACCCCTCCCTGCTAGTCTATCCAGGACTGTCCATGCAGATGGCTAGGCCAGTTTGGTCATGGATACTTATTGTACTAAAACGGAAGTGTGCACATGGTCGTACTTTTCCAAACAAGTTGTGGTTCAAGGAAAAAAGGGAGACCTCTATTTTGGACAGTTTCTCCAAAGCTGTCCATGCAGATGGGTAGGCCAGTTTGGTCATGGATATTTGTTGTACTGACAGAAAACAGTGCACATGTTTTTATTTTTCCAAACAAACTGTGATTTAAAAAATAGAAAGAGAAATTGTATGTTAAACAGTGGGTGTTATCCACTGTGCAGTAGCCTAGGTCGTGAATTGGTAAGGGCACTTGGATGTCTGCCCATGCCAAGGGGGGTGAAAGTCTTACTCCTTGGTTTACAATGTGATTTAAAAAAAAAAAAAAAAAAAATTCTTTTCTTTTCTTTTTTTAAATCTCTGTCTGGATAGTGGGATGTTACCCACTCAACAGTAGCCTGTGAATCCGTGCCAAGAGAGGTCGGGTCTCGTACTCCTCCTCCACCCAGAGCCAGTGCCCCTACCTGTTTATTACGCACTTGACAGGCCATTCATCTCTCCTCCCTGGCATCACTGCCTGGCACTGCCAGGGTGACACGGCCAACAGGAAGGGAGGGAAGAGACATATCCTCTTGGAGCAGATCCAAAATCTTCATTTTTTCACTATGTTCACTACGGACTGAATCAGCTGATGCCCTCATTTGACTTTCTGTCTGTCTGGCTGGTTGGCTTAACATGTCAAATGTGATTGGACGAGACTTGCAAGTGGCTACTTGAATGAAGTGTGACGCCACCCATCCAAGTGGAAATCTGCAGGCGTTAATACCATGTGATAGTGATGCTTGGGTGAGATTATGCCAGCTGTTTACCCACTTGAATCTCTCATCGCTGGCATCACAGGGGCTTGTCCTGGCAGTGCCAGGGAGCGAGACGGCCAACAGGAGGGAGGAGATGAGTCCTCTCAGGGCATGTTTGAAATGTTGTAGTGGATCAGGGTAATTTTAATAGTTTCTATTGTCATTATGATTTAAATAAAGTAAACACAGGTGTTTGACAAAAAATGCCTTCAGCCAACCACTAACCATGAATGAAAGAAAAGGTTTTGTGTTATCGTTCATATTTTCTGAGCAGTGGTTAAGGAATCATTAATTCTGCCAGGGTACTTAAACTTATGAGCACAACTGTAACTGGCATACTATAGTACGTGAGATGGTAGATCAGGAAGGGAGAGATGAGTCTTCTTAAGGCACATCCAAAATACTCAGTTTACTCTATGGTGCACTAAGTAGTGAATCAGCTGATGTAAGGACATACTGTACAAGCCTATGGTGCACAATGTATAGTGAATTAGGAAGAAAGAGATGGGCCCTCTTGGAGATGGATCCAAAACGTTCACTCATTTACTGTATAATACATGGGTATTTACTGCACTGAAAAAAGCAATAGTCTTATATCTCTTATACATCTGCTCTGTCTGAAATGTTGACAATATATTGCACTAAACAGTTTGTCGGGCAGGTTCAACAACATATTGTAATTGTATAGTTTTTTTTAACGACAACTAAAGGCATTACTAAATAACTCACTATCTACAGAACGAGTAAACGTTTGTGAATATTCACTGGCTATTCTAAACCACCAATTATACCCAAAAATTGATCAGTTGTATTTGATATTTGTCCGCTTGGGTCAGCTCAAATTCACACACACACACACACACCACACACACACACACACACACACACACACACACACACACACACACACACACACACACACACACACACACACACACACATACACACACACACACACAAAGAAGCACCATTTCTTTGTACATTAGCCTGCCACAGTCTCTCCATCACAGTCTGTTGATGTGCGTCGAAATTAATTACAGTTTGCTCCCATTCAGATCATGAAAGGGCATTTGAGTGTGTGGATCAGGCAACATTTCAGACAACAGGGCTGGCTGTGTTCTGCATCAAGTCCCCCACACAATCAGCTTCTGTTCAGTACGCTCATGGGTAGATATTGGGTTAGGGTCTGGTCTGGCCTGCAGCTATCAATTATTGTTGTAATCAATTATGCTAATGCTATTGTGTCGATCACTCATTTAATCAGATAAACTGTTTCGCATAAAATATTATATTAGTAAAAATTAGTAAAAAAAAAACATATTCTGCCTTTTCTATATTGTTTCAGTGCTTTGCTGAATTTTACTTAGTCATGCCACTGAATTCTAAAAAAAGTTGTACGTTTGTGAACGCGAGTGAAATGAATGAAAGAAAGCTTCGATTCTGGAGAAGATGTTTTGATTTTATGTTATTGAACTATTCGAATCACTCAACTACTCGTGGCAGCCCTATATTGCACTGAGCAAGCAGTAGAACTATGCCTGTATCTCCACTCCCGATCTACAGATCTCACCCATAATTGAGATGCCTGGACTCTTGATTTGACCATCCCCTGACCCTACCATCACTGGACGTTGTGCCAAACTGGTAAGGGGACAGACTAATGTAGGATCCAACCAATGGAATATGTGTATGTGTCTGAGCATCCACTCACTCTGTCAAATTAGACAGAGGGTCTTTGCCTTTTATGAAAAGAGCCTCTTCTAGCGGCTGTTTTTAGGAGCTGTCAGGGCACTTAATGGGAGTGATTTAAGCGACCCAGAGGCCCATTTTCACTCCGTTCCTGCCATCATCAAATTGTTCTGGACGGGTGGCATTTTCTGGTTGAAAATGTACCTGTCTAATTTGTCCGTGATTGGCAGATCCTGGTTCCCGTGTTTACGTGTCTATTTTGGGGGTGATTGAAATGAATGGACATGCCTCTGTGTGTGCTTATTTGCAAGAGACGGAGAGAGAGACAGGATATGCTGAGTTTAATAGCCTAGATGTTCACTCTCGTATTGTCTTTGAAGTAAGTGTTGAGTAGAGGAGTAAAAGATATACTAAGGCTCCAGCTTGCCTCAAACAAACCTTTTGGTTTCCAATCACCCATGATTGATTGAAAGTAGGTAGCATGGTAAGCCAGCCCCTCCTGTGCTGCATTGAGAAACGTTTTCTTCCTGCAGGTGTACTGAAGTTTAAAACGAGTAGCTCTGCCTTTTACCAAGTCGCTAACGTCTGGTCGTGACATATCAGTTAGCCTGGCTATAAGCCTGCCTACGCACTACAATTCACATGTAGCACACAACATCGACATTATCCCTCACGAACACTCCTTCTGTTTCCTGATTGGTCTGGCAAAATTCTGCCAAAGACAACCATCTCAATGGAAGCACAGCCAGGCCCTTTGTACGAAATGAAGTTTAGTACAAGGGGGCTGGTTTACCAGGCCTGAAGGTAGGTCTAGTTTTTCTAAAATTTAGAGTACCCAGATGAAGTACAAGAGTTTGGTCCACAAAAAGGATCAGCTCTTCAGCTTGGTTGATGTAAGGGGCAAGGTGCTTATTACACCTGGGTGGTTCATGAACCATCTGGATTAATGACCCGGATCCATTAAATAACTCGCGAGTCCTGAATCTGCAAGTGATTCTTAGTCGGGCACAAGTGTGGTTTAGCGCTACTTAAAGCACATACAGGCACAAGTAAATCTGCCGGGGTACTGACTCAAGTGACTCGGATGACTTGCAAACCAAGATCTTTTTGTGAACTGTATCCTTTTTTAACTGTATTTTGCCATAGTGCTAATGTGATGGATATGTGCTTCTTGTTCTTTCTCCTGCTCAATGGGGGTTCAGCGGATGTTATGTGAAGCAGGATATTCTACAGCTCCAGTCAGCTAGGCCTTATGTGAATGCAGTGGTGCTGTTTTGTTTCTTTGTTATGATGCCAGCAGATTTTTCAGGATAATGGAAACGGTTGTTTAATTGTCATTATCCCTAATAATCTATAATTTGTCAAGTGATTGCATCCAGGTGCTCCAGGTCTCTCTGAATCTACTTAAGATTTATGTTCTGGGTTTTTTGTTTTCTTTTACACCGTGAGCAGAGCAAAACAGACAGACAGACAGACAGACAGACAGACAGACAGACAGACAGACAGACAGACAGACAGACAGACACTTGCACACACGCGCGCATGCACATACACACGCTCCCGCGGGCTATGAGACGTGAGTGTGTGTGTGTGTGTGTGTGTGAGATGGTGAAGTTCCAGGGGCATGTGAGGACGAGGATGTGGGTGTGCAGAGAGCAGCAGTAGTTTGAGGTCAGCCGGAGCCACACACACACACTCTCTCTCTCACACCCACCCTGACCTGAGACCAGCCTCTCAGCACACCAAAGAGCGGCCATCACCACCACGGCAATCTCTTTCTCTCCCCTTTACTCTCTCTATCCCTTCCTCTTGCTCAACCCCCCTGTCTCTTCTCTGTCATGCTCGCTCTCTCTCTCTCTGCCTGAGAGGCACAGCACAGCACAGCCATCACCACCAGGACAATCTCTTTCCCTCTCTTTACTCTCGCTATCCCTTCTTCTCTCTCTCTCTTCTGTCACACTCTTTCTCTCTCTTGGTTTCTCTACCGCTTTCTCTCCGCTTTCTCTCTACCGCTTTCAACTCCACACACACACAATTCATTTCAGTTTAGTTTTAAAGGTGTACTTCCATCATGTTTTCATTAATTTTGTGGTGTTCTCTAGTATTGATAATTGCCCTGTGCGCTGGTTTTGATGAAAAAAATGTTCTAGTGCTTCTGTTTCAGGCTGTTTTAGTTTGGTGGAGGGGGTGGGTCCTGGAGAACGACACGATTTCACCAGAGGCGTGACACGCTCCCTGCAGCTTCCTTTGCCCCACAGTCAACTTGATAGCAGAGTGGGTAAAAGTCAACTTGACAGCGCTTAAACTGCACACAGAATGTCTTCGGAGATACAGCCTTATGTGTTTGATCCTGAATCCGAAGAGGAAAGAGAGATGGCACAACACAGTCGCTTCCTGACCGTTTGTCAATGAACGTTTCAGAATGGTAATAATTGCATGACAAAACAGTGCAAGTGCCCCGGCTAAATGCAGTTCAGTCATTTAACTAGCCTGCTAATCTTATGCGAGCTCACAGGCTAACATCATTTAAAGCCCATTCGGTCTGTTTCTCTTATATGTATTTTCACGTCTGCGTCACACCGAAGGCCCTTTTCGCATTGGGTCGTTTTTCCCGCCTATTGTCTCCTTTTGACTGATATAGAAAATGGGGGTAGAAAAACATTTTGATATGCAGCATGCATATGCAACTCGGGGTGACCTATCATATTTCAAAAGAGCAAGTACTAAACGGTTTCTCGTGGAGCTCTGTTTTAATGCATTTACACATAATATATGCATTGCTAAAGCACGGGTAACACACACAGGACAGAACAAACAAGCTCCCTCTTGCTCAACATCACTATGTATAGGAGACAGACAGATGTCTGTGTTTTGCATGTGTCTGGTGTGTATTTTTAAGAAGTCATCGTGGTCAGTGGTGTTAAGCCCATGTGTGTTAGTGTGTAGTGCCTAGTGTAGAGTGGCCTGCCCCACTACAATATCAGGGAGCGAGAGAGAGAGGGAGAGAGAAATAGGGAGCGAGTGAGAGGGAGATAGGGAGAGGGAGATAGGGAGAGGGAGATAGGAAGAGAGAGAGAGAGAGAGAGAGAGAGATAAGGAACGAGAGAGAGAGAGAGATGGGGAGTGATAGAGGGAGAGGTAGGGAGCGAGAGAGAGAGCAGGAGAGAGTAAACAATGGGACAGACTCACTGTGGAAGCCCACAGGGGAAGACTGGGAGAGAGAGAGAGAGAGAGAAACAGACAGAAAGATGGATGGAGAGAGGGAGACCGAAAGAGAGAGAATGAAAGAGATGGGAAAAGAGGCTCTGTTACGGTACGTGAAGAAAGATTGCATTTGTGTGTGTATGCTGTGTGTGTGTGTGTGTGTGTGTATGTGTGTGTGTATCTTTGTGTGTATGTGTGTGTAAGAGAAAGCGTTTTGTAATGCAGTCATTGAGAAGGAGAGTGTGTGAAGAGAGGTGCAGAGTGAGAGAGAAGAGGTTGGCTATATGTGAGAGAGCAGAAGATGCAGAGGTAATGGGAAATGGTGATTTGACTGTGTGTGTCTGTGTGCACAGACGTGTGTGTGTGTTTGTGTGTGTGGTGTAAAGACACTGTGTGTGAGGAGGACTAATGAGACTGAGGATGCCTGCATGTGGTGTGTGAGGAGCACTGATGAGACTGAGGATGCCTGTGTGTGTGTGTTGTGTGTGTGTGTGTGTGTGTGTGTGTGTGTGTGTATGTATATGAGCACTGATGACACTGAGGATGCCTGCGCATGGTGTGTGTGTGTGTATGAGTGAGGAGGACTAATGAGACTGAGGATGCCTGCGGTGTGTGTGTGTTATGAGCACTGATGAGACTGAGGATGCCTGTGTGTGGTATGTATGTGTGTGTGTGTGTGTGTGTGTGTGTGTGTATGAGCACTGATGAGAATGAGGATGCCTGCACGTGGTGTGTGTGTGTGTGTGTGTGTGTATGAGCACTAGTAAGACTGAGGATGCCTGTGTGTGGTGTGTGTGTGTATGTGTATGTGTGTGTGCGTGTGTTGTGTGTGTGATCACTGATGAGACTGATGATGCCTGCACGTGGTGTGTGTGTGTGTGTGTGTGTGAGGACTAATGAGACTGAGGATGCCTGCACGTGGTGTGTATGTATGTATGTGTGTGTGTGTGTGTGTGTGTGTGATCACTGATGAGACTGATGATGCCTGCGTGTGGTGTGTGTGTGTGTGAGGAGGACTAATGAGACTGAGGATGCCTGCATGTGGTGTGTGTGTGTGTGTGTGTGTGTGTGTGTGTGTGTGTGTGTGTGTGTGTGTGTGATCACTAATGAGACTGAGGATGCCTGCATGTGGGGTGTGTGTGTGTGTGTGTGTGTGTGTGTGAGGAGCACTGATGAGACTGAGGATGCCTGCATGTGGTGTGTGTGTGTGTGTGTGTGTGTGTGTGTGTGTGTGTGTGTGTGTGTGTGAGGACTGATGAGACTGAGGATGCCTGCATGTGATGTGTGCTGCTGTGTGCTCCTTTGTGTGAGCCTGAGAGAGGAACAAACCTGAGCATCCATCAGGGTGACCAAAGCATGCCTTGTAATACGCACCGGATATTTGTGTGTGTGTGTGTGTGTGTTGTGTGTGTGTGTGTCTGTGTGTGTGTGTGTGTGTGTGTGTGTGTGTGTGTGTGTGTGTTGTGTTTGTGCTCGTGTCTGTGTCTGTGTGTGCCTCGGTGTGTGATTTGGATGTTTCTGCAGCACAGCAGGATTGTTTGATTGTCAGCTCAGACAGGGTGAGTGTGTGTGTGTGTGTGTGTGTGTGTGTGTGTGTGTGTGGTGGTTCCGGCTAACAAGGCTTATGAAGCTTGTCTGTGTGTCTGTGTGAAGTCTGTGTGTGTGTAATGAAGCTCTCAGATGAGTAGCAGCCTTCAGTCCTCTGTGGAACGGGCCGACCCTTAAGAACAGAGCAGGGATCAGACAGAGGGATGGAGAGAGGGATGGAGAGAGGGATGGAGAGAGGGATGGACAGAAGGAGTGTAGACAGACAAAGAAAGACAGAATGAACATAGGGATGAATGGAAATCACTCAGTAGGGAGAGAAGAGAGGGAGGGTGTAAGGCAACAAAGAAAAAAAGAAAGAAAAGAAAGAAAAGGAGATAAAAGTAATAAGAGAGACAGACTCACGAAGGTATAGAGAGAGAGAGAGAGAGAGAGGTGTGTAGGAAGGGAGAGTGGGAAAGGGGGATTTGGGGAGATGATGGGAGGAAGGGAGGAGGAGTGAAGGAGAGAGTTTAGGAAGTGCAGGAAAGGGGGGTGAAGAAGGAACTGCCTGTTAGGCTGTGGGAAACACAGACGGAATCGCTACACATTAAAATGGAAGTTTGTTATATATGCAGAATTGAGCGGAATTTTGTAATTTATTGTATTGATATTTAAAAATGGAATTCAGAAGAAAAAAAAACGGAATTTACGAGAAAACAAAACTGATTTCATAGGGCCCTAGTTACACCGTCTGAGGCAGACAGGCTGGACTGGTGGATGAACGGGCCCAGGGTGCCTCTATCAGACACACAGGGACAGTGACCACAATGGCTCAGGGGGTGAAGGAGTGGGGAGGTTCAATTCCCAGTCTTCCTGCCTAGATTGAAGTGTCCTTAAACATGACACTGAACCCCATCCTGTACCCAGTGAGCTAGGTAGTAGGCTTGGGTGGTATTTTGAAAATATTGTATAGCGGGGTATTCTTAAATACTGCAGGTGTCATTGTTAATATTGTTTTGTTCTACAGGTCAAAGTAAGAAATACTGAATTACACTACTAAAAACAATGAAGGGAGCAAGCAGAATATATGTTGAGCTGTTGTACACTGGTTTCGACCTTGGCCTGGTCTTCTGGAATGATCCCCAGTCTCCTGGTAACGTGTCCAGAGCTGACTTATCACACTACGTGACACAGTAAAGCGACAGTGTTCCCATCTTCCAACAGTTGCACTGCTCTGGCCACGTCTGCTGGATCCAGATAGCATCAAGCAGCATTGGTTACAACCAGGAACTACAAACTCAGACATATAACGATCCAACCTGCGCACGTTTTTGCCATTAGGGTACAGAATGCAACTGTGAAACAAATGTGGGCACCTTGCCTTTATATAGGGCCTTGCTGCTACAAGGTTTGAGCACACAAGGTTTCGCATGATTTGGCTCCAACTTACCAGTTTACTCACTAAGATACACTGCTAGTCAAAACTAAAGAAACAGTTCAGGTAAACTTGAATTTACTTTAAAATTTAGACAAAATGGGTTTGCTGCCTTAAT
>CM050213.1:22810000-22905000 GCA_027475355.1 Coilia nasus | reverse complement strand
GTGGTCACAGGGAGCTGGAGCTCAGAGTGTGAGTGTGTGTGTGTGTGATGGGGGGGTTAGGGAGGGTGTGCTGTAGTTGTTCTGTCTCATATTAAGTGTGTGTGTGTGTGTGTGTGTGTGGGTGGGTGTGTCACCAGTCATGTTTACTTCAATGTGCTGTGTTTTTCCTGTATTCCAAAATATCTGCAAGGATATAATGTAGGATTGCCTGCAAGCTTGTGTGTGTGTGTTATATGTGTTTTATATTGACCCCCTCTGTCAATGTATTTTATACAGAAGTTCACTTCCATCGCTGTGAATATAACATAATTCACCTCAGATATAATTCACCTCTTTTCAGCTCATAGCACAGTGGCTTTACTCATGCAGAGGGCTGCATTCAGAAATGTTCAAATGTTGATTTTGTCAATTGTGGATGGATTGTTTTTGGAAATGGATGCGGTGAATGAAATACTGTCTCTTTATGTGTGTGTGTGTGTGTGTGTGTGTGCTTGTGTGTGCATCAAAGGATAATTTAGCTCTTAATTGCCTGTGAATAATGATCTTCCCCTGGAAATGCTGACCATTTCCTTGGCCCACAGAAATGGTTCGCTGCGGAGTTCCATAGGAGTCGGGATCAGACTGAACGGTCTCCATGGCGAGGACCAATGGGAGGAGCGCTCTTCATCCAGTGGGCAGGCCAAAGAGTCACCTTTAACCAATGGCCACGTTCACTCCCCCTTTAACGGTGCCTTAAAGCGTACGGACACGGGCCTTGCTCTTGGGGATTTGTGCCAGACCGCCCAGCTGGAACACAGGGACTCTGTGGGCACTGTAAGCCCAGAGGCAGATCCCTATGATGGGCCCAGGACTCCAAGTCCCATCCCCTCTTACCAGCCGCGCATCTCTCCTGTCACTCAACACAAACCCCACTGTGATTCGTCCACTACCCAGCACCAAGTCCCGTCCCTGGCACCCCCAACCAATCACAGTGCATCCACCACCGCCTCCTCTGACCTCTCCCTTGCCAAGGCCCCCGAGCAGGCGAGCAGAGTCCGGCTCAATGGCAGTCATCATCACAGCACCGGGCCCGCCCACAGTCACTCCCACCAAGACGTCAGCGGCCAATCAGGAAAGCCCGTGGCCCGAGCAGCGGAGGGCGGGATCATCTCGGAGTTCTACTCGTACTCGCGTCTCCACCACATCTCCACCTGGAGGAGCGAGTTCGCCGAGTACGTCAACTCCTTGCAGGGCCGGAGGAGGACAGCAGGGGGCGCTGTGTTCTCTGGGAAGGAGAAACTGAAGAAGCTCCGTGCTCAGCGTAGCTCAGGTGGGTAGTGTGTGTGGCTAAAGTCCTTTTAAACAAGTCCCTGCACTCACCGGCCATATTGGCAGTGCCTTTGGGCATCTATTTAGGGTTAATAAAACCAGGCCCTGTCTAAATGAATGGTAAAACATGAGCAAATGCACTCTTCGATGACTGAGGGACATAAAAAATACATGGTTGAAATCACAACAAAAACTTTTACATTACACTTAGCTGACGCTCTTATCCAGAGCGACGTACAGATGGGTTTCAGTTCCAGTCCCTGGAGCAGTGTGGGGTTAGATGCCAAGCTCAGGGGCATCTCAACCATGGGTAGGGCGGGATTCAAACTGGCAATCTTCTGATTGCAAGACCAACTCCCTTACCACTAGGCCACAGCTGCCTAAAACTTGGTAGTAATGGCTGAATATGTTTGCTGGTTTGTATCAACATAAAACTTTAAATGCCCTTTTTCTCACGGGTTATTTTGAACTGCGCACGCACAGTGCTTCGCTACACGGCATGTGTAGCCATAGACTGGCACAGTGTTATTTGCAGACCCTTGCCATATTGGCGTTATGAAGTGTCCCCATGCATTTCTATGGACGATTTCTCCAGTGTTCTGTCTCCTCCTATGTAAGAATATCTGTAGCTGAAGTGTGTTGAGCCATTGAGGTTTGTGCTGTACTTAATGAGAGAAAGTGAAAGCAATGTCATATAAAAAAAAACAGTACACCCAGCATTAGCTGATTGGTTCATCTGATTGTTGTGTTTAAAGAGACAAATAAATTTGCCCGTCCAAATGCATAACAAAATGCAAACCCCCACACACACACACGCACAGAAACACACACGCACAGAAACACACACACACACACACACAGAAACACACACACACACACACAGAGCTATTACATGTTCTCTGCCTCCCTCTTGTTAAGGTTGACATCCATTTTAGAATTGATTCTTGCTTTTAATCATATCTGACTAAAGACTAATGCTACTCAGTTGTCACATCCCATAATGCACCACATTAATGCACTCTGGGAGTTGTAGGGCTGCAGTACAGTAATTATTCATTCGTAGGCCACGTCAATTTTATCTGAGCAACTGCCCCTCTGCCACTTCTCTTTCTCTCTCTCTCTCTCTCTCTCTCTCTCTCTCCCTCTTTCTCTCTGTCTTTCTTTCTCTCAGCCTCTCTCCCTTTTACTCTGTCTCTGAATCTGTCTGTGTCTGCAGTTCTGCAGTTGAATTCTCATTAAGCAGGTGCTTCATGGTGTCATTTTATGCTGGCTAAATGTCAGGAGAGAGAAAGAGACGGAGAGAGAGACAGAGAGAGAGGAGGAGAGAGAGGCAAAGAGAGAGAGGGAGAGCCTGTGACGCCACCTCTGGCTCTGTGTGCTTCTCAGTTTGAGAGTGTTTTTGTGCCAGTGGGTGTGTGTTCGGCAGTGTGACAGTGGAGGTTTGTGTGTGTGTCATGGTGTGTGTGCATTCATCAGTGTGGAAGTGGAGGGGTGTGTGTATATGTGTGTCATGGTGTGTGTGTGTGTGTGTGTGTTCATCAGTGTGGAAGTGGAGGGGTGTGTGTGTGTGTGTGTGTCATGGTGTGTGTGTGTGTGTGTGTGTCGTGGTAAAGGGCTTTATGCAGCCGTAACAAGTTTAATGAGCAGAGCAGACAGGAGAGGAGATGGAATGATGATGTATTGTGTGGAGGAAAATGATTTTCATTAATAAAACATACCATGCCCTCAATCTTTCCCTCTGTTTCCCCTCAATCTTTCATTCTACTTTATCCCATTCTGCCTTTTTCCCTTCTCTCTCTCCAACTTTCATGGTTTCTCTCTTTTGCTCTATCTCTCTCTCTCTTCTCTCTGTCATTCTGTCTTTCTCCCTCTTCAATTCTTGCTCTCCCTCTCTGTGTCTCCTGTCTCTCCCTCTCTCTTTTTCGCCTTAACTTTCCCTCCCTTACTTTCTCTCTTCTTCTCTATCTCTTATTATCTCTCTCTCTCTCTCTCTCCCCCTCCTCCCTCTCTCTCTCTGTCTCAGGTGTGTGCAGCATGCCCGCTCCTCAGGTCAGGCAGTCCTGTATCCTGCATGTGGACATGGACTGCTTCTTTGTTTCAGTGGGAATAAGACACCGACCCGACCTACAAGGTGAGTCACAAACAACACACAGCACACAAACAGATACACACAGCACACACTCACATACAAACCATACACATGCAGACACACAGGCACACAGATACACACAGCACACACTCACATACAAGCAATATACATGCAGACACAGACAGGCACACAGATACACACAGCACACACTCACATACAAAACCATACACGTGCAGACACACAGGCACACAGATGCACACAGCACACACTCACATACAAAACCATACACGTGCAGACACACAGGCACACAGATGCACACAGCACACACTCACATACAAACCATACACGTGCAGACACACAGGCACACAGATGCACACAGCACACACTCACATACAAACCATACACGTGCAGACACACAGGCACACAGATGCACACAGCACACACTCAGATACAAACCATACACGTGCAGACACACAGGCACACAGATACACACAGCACACACTCAGATACAAACAGTATACATGCAGACACAGAGACACACACAGAGAAACACACACTCACTCACACGCACACAGACACACACATACATGCACACACTGAAATCATGTGCCGTCTGTGCCTGATACAGACCAGCAAAATTCCAAAGAAACGCCTTACACAAGTATAGATGATACACTCAGCATTTTAATACTCTCAACCACCTGACATCGCTGTCTCTCTCTATATCTCCCACTGTCTTCCATCACTGTCTTTTTCACCCTTCCTTTTTCTGTCTCTTTGTCCATCTATCCCTCTCTCTTTCTCTCCATCCTCTCTCAGGGAAACCCGTTGCCGTGACGAGTAACCGTGGTCCCGGTCGTGTGGCCCAGAGGCCCGGTGCCAACCCCCAGCTGGAGCTGCAGTTATACCTGCAGAAGCGCAGCCGCCAGCAGCCAGGTGAGCTGGGGACAGGTGTGTGTGTGTGGTAAAAATAATACTCCTGACAGGCGTCTCAAATGTAAGTACTGCAGTTTATTAACGGCATCGGAGAAATGTCGCAAAGAGCCCCCACGTGTTCCAGGCAACTAGTCTGAAATCATACCAAACACATCTTCACTTTATACACCTTCTCCACGCCCACATTCAAATGAAGTAAACTTCCAGCTGGACTTTGGTGTTTGTTTGCAGTGTAGGGGTTCTGAAGTTAGTTCTGTGAGAAACAACAGAGGTGGCATACAACACCTGGTCAGAGATGAGGGCTCTGGGGATGTGAAGTGTGATGGAAGAATGGCTCTTGGAAATGTTGTGTTAGGGCTGTTCCCTATACCCAGTTTTGGGATCTTTATGAGAAACCTCTTACCTCTGGTGTTTGATATATGGTCTTTGGTTTAACTTTTACCCCCACTCTCTTGGGTCATCATATAATGATTGTACATCTGGGTACTCTAACTGAGAAACACAAAAGACACCATCATCACCCCAACATGCTTATAACCAGAATGTTCCAGTACATGTGCTCTCTGGATTGGCCTTGGGGCTAAGGGCAGAGTAGCACATCTACACACCTGGCACTGTGCCTGTGTACTATTGAACTGGGCTACTTGTCGAATTGGGCTACGACGCAAGCGCAGTCAGGGAAAGTTAAAGCAACACTAAAGGATTTTCCTCTTTGGTCGCCCTACAGGTTGGAAACGGATTTGTCTGTCATGATGCGAACTACAGATCGGCGACCTGCTTTTGTAAACTTGCATAGCGCTGTTATGATGCAAAGCAAATTCACAAGTGTCATTCACCCTGTTATGAGTTGATAAACCACTGAAACGATGTTGGAAACATTATTGTAAGGTTGCCGAAACTACTGAGTAGTTTTGCTTTAAGGTTAGGGTTAAAGTAGGGTTAGTTAGATAGTAGCGTTCTATCAAATTCGCCTAAGTTAGCTGATCTTGATAAAGCAGCTTAACTCGACAGAACATAGCACAGCTCCGTAGAGAGGCATGAACAATGCTTAAATCTAGTTTATTATTCTCAGTGGTCTCTGTAAGACACTAAAATGCAGTCTAGGCAGCAACACTTGACATCAATGACTGACAACATTTATTGTTGCCATGGCATGGTAGTATTTTAAGCCTATTTTAGGCTTTCAGGTTGTGCCAGTTAGACTGTGCTTTTATTTATTTATTTTTTATTAATTATTTACTTTGTTTATATTTATCATTGTATCCTTGTATCATTCTTCATAAAACAGCTGTTTAAGTCAAATGGTGAACAACAGTATGTCATGCTTTTTGAAGACAGTTTTGAATTTGAGTATATTTGTTAGCCAGTGTTTATTTGTAGACTTGAAGAAAGCACCATGTGCGCGTCTGTTGTTTTTCACATATCAGTAGGGCACTGGTGACGTGTCTGTAAGTGTAATTATTACATCTGCACGCTGTCCTTGTGTAACAGACAAGATGGACAGTGACCTTGAGATGACCCCTTCGCCCGAGGACACTGAGGCACATCACCATGGCAACGGGGTGGATCAGGACCTGGCGTCCTTGTCCATGGCAGAGATTGCCTCCTGTAGCTACGAGGCCAGGTAGCCCACACCTCTGCTGTGTCTGTATGTGTCTGTGTGTGTGTCAGCGTGTGTGTGGGTGTGTGTGCATGGATGGGTGGATGTGTGTCTGTCTGTCTGTCAGTGAACATTTGTGCATCAATCTACATTTTACATCAATCAAGAAGTCTCTTCAGTGCTGCTTGTCTACCAAGATGTACAGACTTTACTTGTTTTACTACAAAGGCAAGGTGAAATTTAGAAAATCGCCTTGAACTGAACATGTAATGTATTATGGTTTTGTTTTACTCTGTGTGTGCGTGCCTCTCGTGTGTGTGTGTGTGTGTGTGTGTGTGTGTGTGTGTGTGTGTGTGTGTGTGTGTGTGTGTGTGTGTGTGTGTCATCTCATAAGAGCAGTGTGTTTAGGAATAGTGCTGTTTTGGAGACTACACAAGTGAACTGAAGATGTAATATTCTGGTTTTGTTATATTGTGTTTGTGTTTGTGTGTGTGTATGTCTCTTCTCTCTCCTAGGCAAGCGGGTGTGAAGAACGGCATGTTTTTTGGCCAGGCTAAGAAGCTGTGCCCAGAGCTGAAGGCCGTGCCCTACGACTTCCAGGCCTACAAGGAGGTGGCACTGGCCATGTACGAGACCCTGGCCAGGTAGGAACACACACACACACACACACACACACACACACACACTCATGCCCACGCACACACATGCACACTAAAACATGCACACGCCCAACCACACTCATACACACACAGACTGTCCCTGGACCTAATTCACTGTGGCTATGTCCAAAACAGGACACTAGCGACTTGCTTCCCTGTTCAACATGTCACACACCTTAAGCAGGCATCAGGGTGCTATGAGTATATGCATATACCTACAACCTTTGTTTCGGACGGCCTGATTAGACAGCAACACAGAACGCTGTTGCCATAACACCAACAGCTGACGTCATAGTTTGATAGAATATTGGACATTGGAGGCAGCATGAAGGAAGCATCTATACTTCCTTCAGAATTGGGCAAAACAAAAAGCACCTTTAGAAGGCAGCATTTTATGCGCTTACTCAGTTTGGACAGCTTTGATGCCATGCTACTGTAACCAAACTTCTCTCTTTGAAGGCAACAATTATTCGGTTTCGGACACAGCTTGTGAGTTACTCTGGATAAGAGCGCTAAATGTAATTTAATGCAATATAATGTCCTTGCACTGACAAATGATGTCTCACCCTCTGACCCCCTTTGTGTCTGGCCCACAGTTACACACACCACATAGAGGCTCTGAGTTGCGATGAGGCACTGGTCGATGCCACCGCCCTGCTGGCCGAGGTGGGCGTTACGCCGGACGAACTGGCCTCCGCCATCCGCGCTGACGTGAGAGAGAAGACTGGCTGCTCGGCCTCTGTGGGCATGGGTGAGTGGCGCGACCTTTCACCTCTGCGTGGTGCTCGTAAGCTGACTCGTTTATGTGTGCCATCTGTCTAGTATACATTTTAAAATATTCAGACATGCATTAGACTTACAGATAAGAAAAAATCATGTCACTTCTGATAGATGATGGAGCACTTTGTGTAGTTGACTTTTATAATTGCATTCCATGCTGAATATCATCCTACAAATTAACTTGTCATCTACTGCAGTCAACAAGGATATTTGTGTGAGTCATTTGTATGAGCTAATGGCAAATTTGTTTTGCCAGTACAGCTACAGCAAGGTTTTAGTGCAGGTGTAATTTTAGCATGTGTGGGCCATAACAGACGCTTGAATGTATGCTTGAAAGACTGAGAAAAAATATGAATTCCAAAGTCAGCTTTATTGTCAGAACCATATTTACAGATCATACACAGGATTCAAAGTTGCAGTGCTCCCTACGCCCACGGTGTTACACTAAACATACCAACATAAACATGTCAAAAAACAGGTAGAAAGGGGAAAACGTTGTTGTACAAATAAGCAAAACACAAGATGTTGGGTAGAACATTTTTGCTCAAATGATACCATTTAAGCAGCGGTGGGCCACATAGCAGCAGCTAATTTGCAGTGCTGGTGAGAGTCCTATACAGTCCAGTGGCATGTGTGCCCAGTACACAGATCTGGGAATATTAGGTGTGTGTGTGTGTGTGTGTGTGTGTGTGTGTGTGTGTGTGTGTGTGTGTGTGTCAGTAGCGCCAGTGAATGGATGGGGGCATGTCAGCAGGAGGAGGTGGGTGAAGGTCCAGAGTTCATCTGTGCATGGGTCAGAAGGGGGAGGGAGGGCAGGGCAGGCAGAGAGTTCAGCATCCTGACAGCTTGGTGAATGAAGCTGTGTCTCAGTCTGCTGGTCCTGGTCCTGGCCCGGAGGCTCTCCAGTCTCCTTCCTGATGGTAGCAGCCTGACGAAGCTGTTGGACGGGTGGGTGGGAAAACCTGCAATGCAGAGGGCATCGCGGGTGAGGTGGGTGCGTAGAGAGGGAAGGGAGAGAGATACCCACAATCCTCTTAGCTGTTCTCACCTGCTCTCATCCTCCTTGTTCAGTCTTCTTATTAAAAGCACAAACACCTGTTTCTCCCCTCTCTCCAGGGTCCAACATCCTTCTGGCACGCATGGCCACGCGGCGGGCCAAGCCCAATGGCCAGTACCTGCTCAGGTCAGAGGAGGTGGACGACTTCATACGAGACCAGTCCGTCACCAGTCTGCCAGGTGAGACTCGCCCGCTCCCCCTGCTGGCAGACTGCTGTAATGACGCTAAACAAGCATTCTGGTTTCCTTTGTGTTCTCTGAAAATAGCTTTGTGCTGTCATGTCAATCATGTGGCAGCTTCAGAAACCAAAAGATAATGCTCAGCGACTATACTCGTACAATTACACTGTCATATAGAAATGCCATACATGCTGGGAATGGATATAGACATGAGTAGGGTTTATTTTTGCATACAGCTATTCTGTGTCATTGGGGTTATTCATGTATGCTGTTTGTGTGGGTGTACATATTTATGTTTACAAATATATCTCCCTCTCTCTTTTTTTCTCTCTCTTTCTCTTTCTCTCTCTCTCCCTATCCCTTTCTCTGTAAGTGTACATATTTATATACAAATGTATGTTTGTGTGCGTATTCATATTATTTATGTTTATATATTTGTGTATGTGTGTGTGTGTGTGTGCACCTACCTCCCTGCGTGTGTGTGTGTGTGTGTGTGTGCAGGGGTGGGCCGCTCCATGGGCAGTAAGCTGGCGTCTCTGGGTGTGAGCTCGTGCGGGGACCTGCAGCAGGTGTCCATGGCGCGCCTGCAGCGGGAGTTCGGCCCGCGCACCGGACAGACACTCTTCCGCTTCTGCCGTGGCCTCGACGACCGGCCCGTCCGCACCGAGAAGGAAAGGAAGTCCGTCTCGGCCGAGATGAACTACAACATCCGCTTCACAAAGGTCACTACCAAACTCTTTGCTTATTTTACTACTTTTGAACTTAGCTTCACGACACATTAGTTGAGTTTAGTTGAGATGATGTTCAGTGACCAGTAGATAGGCGGACTATTTGTGTAAAGAAACCAAAAGTTGTAGTCCATCGACCTTGGGAGTGTGGTCTGTGCGAAAAAGGTGAAAACAGGTAGCTGTAGCAGACTAATCACAAGACCCTATTTGATTGTCAGGTGGCTATATGTTTACCTCTGGCAAGGAGGTTATGTTTTTGTCTGTCTGTTTTTATAGCAAAATAACAAAAAAATCATTAACATATTATTCTGAAATTTTGACAGTATGTCGGTATTGTCACTGCATCGAGGTGATTCTTTTTTGGTGGAAATCGGTTGATGTAGAATGTGGAAATTTAACGTAGGAAATCCCATTGTTGTCTTGGAGGTCTGTGCTCTCTAGTTTTTCTAGTTTTTCCTGGTCTTTGGTTTGGTCCTTGGTGTGTGCGGAAGAGGTGCATGCTGGAGCTCTTGGTGGCACTAGGAGCTTGGCTGTGTTTGCAAATGAACAAAAAGCCACAGCAACTCAGGGCTTTCTGATGGAGTGAAGGCAAACTGGCACATCTAACCACAATTGTCAACAATGAAGAATGTTTCCAGTGAGCTGTGCTGTCCTACAAAGCCAAAGGGCAGTAACTACATATTTTGTCAAAACTCAGTTTAGACTGTAAGTTGACTGTATAACACCTCCTTTGTCGTCTGACAAAATCACTTTCTTCTTCCTTTTTAAGAAAGTGCATGAAAGCCTGATCACATTTATACCTACATATTAAGCTGGGCAGTATGAAAACTCTAAAGGCAATTTTTCAGTTTCAATGTTTGCGTAATTACTGCACTTTGTAGGCCAGTGTGGATGAAGACAAAACAATTTTTTCATTAGCTGGGGGTGAAGTAGCACTTAGAGAAATGTGGTCTTTTTTTCAACAATTCAGCCACTACAAAAGTGTGTCCCAGTTTTATCCACTTAAAGTCAGAATAGTTTAGACCTCTCATCTAAAATATGCAATTAAAATAAAGTAACAGGCATAGCACATGTCATGGTGGCCCTGTGTCTCTCAAACACATAGTTATGAACAACTGTATTCGTATTGAAGTACAGCCATGTTCGTAGAAGCATACCACAGGCTGAGGGCTGTGTGTGTGTGTGTGTGTGTGTGTGTGTGTGTGTGTGTGTGTGTGTGTGTGTGTGTGTGTGTGTGTGTTTGTGTGTGTGTGTGTGTGTGTGTGTGTGTGTGTGTGTGTGTGTTTTTCTATGGACAGGTGGAGGAGGCGGAATTGTTCCTCAGCAACCTGTCCACGGAGGTCCAGAAGCGGCTGCAGGGGGCGGGGCTAAAAGGGCGCAGGGTCACCCTGAAGGTCATGATGCGCAAGGCCGGGGCCCCGATAGAGCCAGCCAAGTATGGGGGCCACGGCGCCTGCGACAACCTGGCCAGGTGAGAGGGTGGCGTTAGAGAGTGCACTCCCCCCCATAACATATTTGACATTGACATTCACTATGACATTGACATGCATGCACCACAGCTGTGAAGTGCTTAAGTTATAAACCATAAACTGTGAAAATGTTTGAGGAGGAGTGTTACTAGCAGTCAAAAGCTGTGTGTTTTCGACATGGTCTTCTGTGGAGAAAATTATTACTCAAAACAAAACAGCATTTGAGATGGTCTTGGTTTTTTTTAAAAGGTGTACTTCCACGAGAAACCGTTTAGTACTTGCTCTTTTGAAATATGATAGGTCACCCCGAGTTGCATATGCATGCTGCATATCAAAATGTTTTTCTATCCCCGTTTTCTATATCAGTGAAAAGAAGACAATAGGCGGAAAAACGACCCAATGCGAAAAGGGCCTTCGGCGTGACGTAGACATGGAAATACATATAAGAGAAACTGACCGAATGGGCTTTAAATAATGTTAGCCTGTTTGACTGACTCGCATAAGATTAGCAGGCTAGTTGAATGACTGAACTGCATTTAGCCGGGCACTTGCACTGTTTTGTCATGCAAATATTACCATTCTGAAACGTTCATTGACAAACGGTCAGGAAGCGACTGTGCTTGTGCCATCTCTCCTTCCTCTTCGGATTCAGGATCAAACACATAAGGCTGTATCTCCGTAGACATTCTGTGTGCAGTTTTAGCGCTGTCAAGTTGACTTTTCCCCTTTACCTTACTCTGCTATCAAGTTGACTGTGGGGCAAAGGAAGCTGCAGGGAGCGTGCCTCTGGTGAAATCGTGTCGTTCTCCCGGCCCCACCCCCTCTACCAAACTAAAACAGCCTGAAACAGAAGCACTACAACATTTTTTTCATTAAAACCAGCGCACAGGGCAATTATTAATACTAGAGAACACCGCAAAATTAATGAAAACACGATGGAAGTACACCTTTAAACCTTAACTCTTTTCAGCTAATAGTAAAAATATCCTATGTCCATCATATGTGTGTTTTTTATATTTAAAAATTAACAAAAAAACATGTTTGTGCAGGTTGACTTTGACTGAACCATAAAGACTTTTCCCATTATTCTCTCTCTCTCTCTCTCTCTCTCTCTCTCTCTCTCTCTCTCTCTCTCTCTCTCTCTCTCACTCTCTCACTCTCTACCTCCCCAGGTCAGTGACGTTAGGCCAGGCCACAGACGACGGTCGTGTGATCGCTCAGGAGGCCATCAAGCTGTTCCACGCCATGCGTCTGGAGGTGTCGGACATGCGGGGGGTGGGGCTGCAGGTGCAGCTGCTGGACGGGGGCCCCCAGGCGGCCCCTCAACCCGACTCCCGCCGCACCATCAGGGACCTGCTGCAGGCCCGCCGCCCCACCCCAAAACCCATCGCCACGGCAACCACTAACTCCGACTCAACTAGCATCCCATCTACTAGCACAGCCCAATCGAGTGCAGGTGAGGGAGGGGGTGTGTGGGAAAGTGTTTGTGTGTCTGTTTGTCTACATTTGTGTTTATCTATATCAGTGTTTGTTAAAGTGCGGTCTGTAAGAAGTGCCCCACAAGATTATTCTTTTCATGTTTCTTAAGCTACCTGTGCTATGCATAGTGTGTTTAAGGACATGTATATCATCCTCATGTCATTCCCTAGTTAGGGCTGTGATGGCCCTGTTACCCTCAGATGGGGAAGGAGTGGTCCTTGAGGTTTTTTGTAAGGGGGGGGGTGGAGTGGTCCTCGGTCTGAAAAACTTTGAGAAACATTAATCTATATGTATATCAATGTGCGTACATAATGTTTGTAATGTAACTGATATACAGAATACCCTGTGCACAGCTGTAGGAGCCATATTTAGGTTTTGGTTAACTTCTGTTACAAATAGTTAAGTTTAAATGCACTTTTAAGTTAACAGAATTTCTGTAGTTAAAGTATGTTGTACTCACCATAGTAGAAACGTCATACTTACCCCGAATGATGACACCTATATGGACTCACCTGATTACCTGTCACATGATGGTAGACACACCTCTTTGACATATGAGATCACCTCTTTGTCTTTGACGTAATGCTAACTTGGGGCAAACTTACTTTGAACTGCGTTTGTTTTGCCTTTATTTTATAGAAAGTCAACCGGATTGCTCGAATAAATGCAACATCTTCTTTTATTCAACTCTCCGTGTGTGCTTATTGTGGATTGTGCGTCGGAACTCTTGCCATCAACCTCACGTGGCAATTTGATTTGAAAAGGCCACTACAACAGCCTTGTGGCCCATGTGCTGAGGATGTGCAGCAAAAGTAAAAATAAAGTCTCTGAGAAAAAAAATCACAGCACACTGGCCTCTGCTGTTTTTGTTTTTTTTATTTTGGTGACCATCAGAAAGTAGTATGTAGTAATTTTTGTAGATTTTGTTAAAAATGGCATGACATGTCTCATTTTCCAGATGGAGTACCCAGTGGTTCTTCCTCAGGGCCATCCTACAGTCAGGCCAGCACTTCCTCCTTCATGGCCCCGCCCTCCTCCTACTCAGAGCCAATCCCCAGTACAAGTAAAGGAGAGCCCCCGCCCCGCACCCCAAACCACGCCCACTCACGCCTCAACCTCAGCATAGAAGTGCCCTCCCCCTCTCAGGTAGTCACATCAACAGTGTACTATTGCCAACTATGACATAGGGGAATACTTCATTGTAATGTTTGCAATGGATATATGGTATTATTGTTTCATTTCATGTTATGTTGGTGAATGTGTGAATTTTATATTTGATTTCATGCTTTTTTCTGTATTTCTGTCTTTCTGTTTATGTATGACTACGTTACAACTGGAGATTATAAAATGGAATTGCATGAAGGGAAGAAAAATAGAGCTGAGTGTATTTTGTGTGTGGAATGAAGCTGAATTCAGTGGTGCGGTGTGCTGTGTGTGGTAGGTGGACCGCTCCGTGCTGGAGGCCCTGCCCCCCGAGCTGAGGGAGCAGGTGGAGAGGACCTGGAGCAGGAGAGAAGAGGAGCAGCCCGGCGCGTCCTCCTCCTCCTACTCCTCCTTTCCTCCACATCCACCTCCTCCTCCGAGAGCCTCTGCCTGCTCCACCCCACCGCCTCCCGAGCCTCCCCCACACCCACCCCCTCCCCCGGGCACGCTGCTGCTGCAGATCCCCAACCAGCCCGGCCAGACGGGCTCCACGGGCATCATACTGGCACTGCCCGACTTCTCCCAGGTGACCTACACCAGCACACACTGTCCCAGAGTAATGATAGGAATTCATACATACACATATAGCTATGTATGTACATACCAGGGGATGTAGATTCATGGAAATGAACTTTACCAGACACCAGACAAATCTACCAGCCACTCAACAGTAAATTATTATTTTGTGGCTGAAATCTACCAGCCACTTTCATATTTTACCAGCATTTGGTGGCTGGTGCGAATTTACATTCCTGTACATATATACCTATGTAGATATGTGCAAACAAACTAAATCTATATCCAGTACATGCATACATACAGACAGGCATGCATAAATCTAGCTGCAAAAATAATCATCAGTTACCTGCAGTAGAATATGGAAGAATTGCAGTCACAAATCGACTGCATTCAAATATTTTGTAGGAAGTGCAGTGTCATGTTTTTTTTTTAATTTGTTGATTTTTGTCTCTGCTTGCTGGTAGGTGGACCCAGAAGTGTTTGCAGCTCTTCCCAAGGAGTTACAGGAAGAGCTGCGTTCTGCTTACAATCACAGACAGAGTGCGCAACCACAAGCAACTGTGGGTAAGTTGCTCACTCTTGGCACTGTTATGGAATGAGAGAAGCATTTTTTTTCTTTACCAGTCCATGGTAAACAAGTGAGAAGAGAAAGCTGTTGATCCACTGTGAGATGTTTGTGCGGTGACTGTTGCATACTGATCGTGTGCCAAAGCAAGCACGGTGACACTAGCTTGCATCCACTGTGCAGGAGCAGGCTGTGTGTGTGTATGGACATGCAGCACAGCCTGAATGCGCTTCAGGTTTATTACTAAAATAAGCCACTTCTAAATTCCCTTTTCAGCCTTCCGTTGGCTATAACTAGCCTGGTAAACCAGCCCCTAGTACTTTGTTTCATTTTGTACAGAGGGTCTGGAGTTGAGGCCGTTGAAATTCATGTATGAGAACCGAGAAACTCCTAGCCAATCAGCGAACAGAGGGAGTGTTCGTGGGCCATTGGTCGTGGGAGTGTTCGTGGGAGTGTTCGTGGGACGTTGACTTTGTGTGCTATTGTAGTGCGTAGGTAGGCTAATTGTATGCGTGACAACCAGACGTTAGCGATTAGGTAAAGGCAGAGCCACTTGTATTAAAATTCAGTTGAGTCCACATCTCCAGGAAGAAATTGTTTCTCACGGTCTCCACTCCAGACCCTCTGTACAAAATGAAATGATGTACCAGGCTAGGCTATAACTGCACAAAGTCTGGAGGAGCGGACCGCCTATCTGTAATTCCCCTTCCAATCTGTAGGGCGACCGAAGACAAAATCTACTTAGTATTGCTTTAATGAATGAGTGAAGGAATAGTGGATCTCGTGTGGCAGTGGCACTGGATAAATGAATGGATGAATGAAAGAAAGAACGAAAAAAAGAAAGAAAGAAAGAAAAAAAGTAAACCTCCTGTGCTGTCCTCCCTCCCTGCGCATCGTAGGTCCAGTGGAGCCGAAGAACCCTCTGCTGCAGCTGAAGCAGCCGCTCGCCGGTAAGACCAAGCGGCGCTACAAGAGGCGGGTGGGCAGCCCTGCCAAAAAGGGCCCCAGCCCCCTCAAACAGCCCCACCCCGGCTCCAGCCCTGCCAAGGCCAGCCCCTCCAAGCTGCCCCCACCACCACCACCCGCATTCCGCCTCAAGGACGACCCCATTGGGCTGAAGGTGATCCATACTGTGACTTTTTTTACTTCACTATTATTACCAAGTCAAGTCACTTTTATTGGTGTAGCATGTTTTAAAACAACAGCAGTTGACCTGAAGTGCAATACATAATGTGCAGCAGAAAGGGTCAGGATTTGTACAGGAACTCACAGAACATGGAGTACTAAATACTAGTACTAACCTGAAATTTGTCAATGGTATTTATGGCTCTTAAAAAGAATAAGAATTCTCATTCATGATAGGAACATATGAGTTTAAATGCACGTGCATGTTTTAAACCCATATTTGAAGCTATACTGGTAAAAAAAAAAAGCCAGTCCAACAAACTTTTCATTAACCAGACTGCTAAACTTTTACCAATCATTGTACTGCACAGATGGAGAACGGGCCGTCGTCGTCGTCTGTGAAGCCAGACGTCCCAGAGCTGCTGTCCAAGTTCACCCCCCGCCCCGTCCCCACCTTGGCAGGAGCCTGTGAGTTGAGCGACATCAGGACCCTACTACGGGAATGGGTCACAACCATCTCTGGTAATAAAGGGGGGCTGGGGTGGGGGAGGGGTGCAGTACTTCTAATGCTGAAATAACTATTTGTGTTTCAATTCGAAATAAAGCACCATTATGTGCAGTGAGTTTGTGTCGGGTTTTTTTTCACAGCAAGCAAGTTTTTTTAGCACATTTTAGCTATTTATTCATGTATTTATTATGTAAATTATTCAATGCTGAATTTTATTTATAAACTGCAATCCTCACATGAAATGGATAGTGTGATCAGCCATTGTATGACATTGTCTTAATGTCATTGTTTTGTTACCTTAATGGTGCTTTATTGTTTTGAAAGTTGTAATGCCAAGACTATGTATTTTTATGCTGAAAGGCAAATTTCCACATTTGTGGATAATAAAGTTTTCTTATTTTTATTCATCATTTGGTTTGTTGAGGCGATGTGTAGAACTCTTAACTTTGTTAACCATGCTTGTGTGGCCTTGTGTTCCCCAGAGCCCATGGAGGAGGACATTCTGCAGGTGGTGAAATATTGCACTGAGCTTGTGGAGGACAAAGACCTTGAGAAACTTGACATCATCATAAAATACATGAAGAGGTAGCAGTAACTCTTTTATATCCTTGGGCTAAAAAATGTTCCCCTGTGCCTACAAATTATATATTTAACTGTATACATACAAGACGCATGTCTACAAATATACATAAATACATGCAAGAGCCATTCCTATAGTTATATGTACATACATATATGCAAGACCCATGTGTGCTGTGGAAAGTACACAAACACTGTTAATTAATCTGTATTAACATCATACTGTGTAAATTAGTCAACATATTTCAGTAAGCACCGTTTTATTTTGTGGTTGCAGAACATGTAATTCAGATAAACATGTAAAGTATCGACCATAATAAACCAGCCTTGCACCCTAGTTAACACCAAACGCAGTCCTTAACGGTGATCTCTTTTTCCCCTCTTTTTTTTCCTCAACATTTCTCCTTTTTTTCCCCCCACTTTTCCCTCCCTCTTTCCCTCTCTCCCTCCTCTCCTAGGCTGATGCAGCAGTCAGCAGAGTCTGTGTGGAGTATGGCCTTTGATTTCATCCTGGACAACGTGCAGGTTGTTGTGCAGCAAACATACGGCAGCACCTTGAAGATCACGTAGAAGGGCAGAGCCTTTCAGACGCTGCTGCCAGCCTCCCTCACTGTGACTTAGGCGCAACTCAGCCAAACATTCGACATGGGCATCTCTGACATCTCAACTGCTCAACATCTCAAACTGTCATGTACCTCCTTTGACATCAGAATGTCTCAGTCAGACATCATGCTGTGATGTTGGTGTTCTATCATCATGGCATCAAAGATCCTGTCATGCGTTTGAATAAAACCCTGATGGTCCCACTGGTGGGGTTGAACTCTCTCACAGAGACCTAACTGCTATGTTGATGTCATTGAAACTGCAGACCTCAGTATACCTGTGACACATTAGCACTTACTTTAGACCAGACCTGACGTCCACAATACAGCTGACCTTGTCAACGTTCACTTTTGTTTCTAGAACTAAATTTAGTATTTAAAAAAAAAAAAAAAAACACATACGTGAATTACATTGGAACTGTCTGTGGGGGGTAGATAAGTAATAAAGCACTCCAGTGGCCAGCAGTAATCTGATGAAAAGGTGGAACGTTTAACTCAAAGACTTATGTTTGTACAACCCTTCTCCCATAGTTTTCATAGTTTTTGGTACTTTGTCCATGTGCACGCCTTCTTTAGTTTGACAACCTGTACCTGCGTTCCTTTATATATTTGTGTGTTTTTTGTTCTGTTTATGACAGTTTTGGCTGCAAACAGGTAGCGAGATGTAAGTGAAATGTTACTTTGCTTTCTGAGAAACATTCACTTTTGGGTTTTATACAAATTGGAAAACGAAGCATTTAGCATTTTGTGACTTGCTTAATAGAGAAGTGCCAAATTTGTCCTCAAAGCATGTAAATATCAGAATCTCAAAAGAGAGTAATCTACATTTACATATAATTATATCAGAGTTTGTTTCTATACAGAAGTTAAGTTTGTTTTAAAAGTATTGTTTACAACTTTGCAAAAGGATTGTTTTTTATATTTAGAAACATTTGCCATTTGCAAGTGTGCTGTGCGTGTTTGTGCATTCCACCAATGCACATTCACGGTAGAAACTCGGAAAAGGGCCAGAATTTGCTAGGTCTTGGCTCAGAAAAAACATAGACCCGTCAACTTTCACCTAAAAGGTGACAATAGGGTGGCGATATAATGGGTTTATAAAAAAAAATCAAACCATAAACAGTTTTTATCCACACTGCATACACAGACGGAATGTATTTGAAAAGACGTGTTTCTCTTTTTCAGTTCTAACTTTGCTCGGCTTTCATTTCAGAACCATTGCGTGGTCAGTTTAATCCCTACAGGAAATGACCCACCATGTTGTGTACGAAACTTGTGTTTTTAAGTTTTCTGCGTTAAAACCGACTTACTCTCATGAGAAGGGTCTAGATGTCTCTTATTGGTCAGTAAACTGTCTATATCACTACTGACCCGTGCCTGAAGACCTGAAGCTGTGACATTATTTGTATGTTTTTTCTAACGTAACTTGCTAATAAACTTGTTGGAATTCTGCTACACTGTTGCTGAATTGGAATTCTTACGTTCTGTTATGTCTATGAACTTTACAGACCTAAGCATGAGAAAGTTCGCAATGCTGCGTGTCGCCGAATTTACATGGACTCGAGGGACAATTTGAGAAGTAAACGTCTGTCAACACTTGGTAATGAAATATAAATAAGGCCAATAATAGGAAAGCTGAAATGCTCGATAGACCCCAGGTAGCGCCAATGAATGCTGGCCATAATGTGTTTTCCGAATAGACCCTCTAGCCGAAAAGGATCTCCATCGACAAATTACAAGTGGTCACTGCGTTTTAACAATCATGTTAGCTATGTGTTAATGGAACGTATGGCCCCACCGGCTTGCCGTAACTCTACACTACAGAATGGCAGATAGCCAAGAGAAAACTCAATGGAAAAGACATTTGCCTTATGAAGCACTGCTAACTGGTTAGCAATATAACAAACTGCAGCTATCAACACAGCCGCGTCATTTGCAAGAAAAGCAAGCTGTGTTCCGTACTACGTTGAGTCTGCCGAGCAGCTGTCCCCTCCGTTGCACTCGGGTCGCTACGTGAAACAGCAGCAAAATGTTGAACCCCGCCAACGGGGATCCAATACACGTTGTAACAAGATATGTCGAAGAGTATTTGGATTTGGTTGAATCGTTGCCACTTGACTTACAAAGATGCGTGTCTGTGATGAGGGAAATCGACGCAAAATATCAAGGTAAGGAAAATTAGCTGTTCAGGATGCCACAGTCGTAACGTTTGCTAGCCACTACTATATGTACAAGCTAACTGTCCTAGCAAGTTGATGATGTGTTGCTAGCGAGCTATCAAACCAAACTGATTATTTAACATGAAAATGTAAAACGCGTCCCCAAACTGATTAGGTTTGCTGCCTCTAGCTGTCCAGCTAAAGTTACCGACAACGTTAGGCTGCTGGTTTAAGGATGTCGAAGATGTCGGCATATCCTTGTGTTTTTATTACGCAGATCATTTAGAGTTGTCTCATTTGACGTTGGCTAGCGAGTAGTCTCTTACATGCCAAGTAGCGAACGTTACATAGCAAGTATTAACCTTTCTTGGTACTTGTACCGAGATAGCGACTGCACTGTGCGTTCACTTTGGTAAATTGTACAAAACAACGAAACGTTGGTGTTCTTTCTAGGTGAAAGTATGAGAGCGCGAGAAAGCTCTTCAACTGGATAACCCACTAACGTGAACGTTAATACCAGGTGTCCGTGGCGTGGGTTGGGTTGTTTTCCTCGATAAATGCATGCATGTAAACGGGTCAATTGCGAAGATATGCACTTGAGCTGAGTGTTTATGACCTTTGGATCATGTTCTTGATTTCTTGGCTATGGACGTTTTTATATTCGACTTGATAGACCGCTATTCACCTTGCTGGTGTTACTAGCCTAAGTTCGAGGGTGGTATGATTTGCGAAGTTCGTATCGGCAACTCTTTTTATACCAACTTGGATGAGACAATATATAAAGTTGGCCACTAATGTCCGATGTGATTACGGTTATGGTTCGATGATTAATTTGTTACGTTCTATAGACCATTATCTTTGTTGAACAAGGATTGTCTTGGTCGTGTGTTCTCCTGTGATGTTACTGTATGTAAGTGAGGCAGAGTAGTTGGCTAGCCGGTTTTTATTACTTTGAGTTCCTGCAGTAGATTGGTCCTTCAGTCGGAGAGGGAGGGATTTGGCATAGAAACAAGCAGAGGCAATTGGTTAGTTATCTGTTAAACCCAAAGAGGCGGGCATAACTTTCAAAGTGGTTTTCATGGGATGTCTGGGCGGAGCTTGCACAGGCGAAAATAGGCAAAACAAAAGATTTCCTGTTTTGAGAAAAGACTGTTCTGGGAAAACGAATAACTCGATTTAGGTTAAACTTGCGAACGTATACTCTTTATAAGTGGCGGTCGTAAAATGAAATGAAATTGCAGTTGAAATTGAACCCCAACCAATGGACAAAAAAAGAAGCAAACCAGCAGTAGTTTGAAGTGCTGAGTTATCCGTGAAGGGTGGAAGTTTGTGCAGGAGTTTCTGTCTTAACTCAGCTGTTATCCCACACCCCCTTTTTGTCTTTGCAACAGTGTCTGTAACTGTCATGATGTTTGTCTTTCAGAGATCCTGAGGGAGCTCGATGAGGCTTACGAGAAACATCGGCAAGAGAACGACCCAGTCCAGAGGAGACGTCTCCTACACAGCATTCAGCGAGCCCTGATCCGGACCCAGGAGTTGGGCGATGAGAAGATCCAGATCGCGGGCCAGATGGTGGAGCTGGTGGAGAACCGAACCAGACAGGTAGAGTGGCATGTGGAGGTGTTCCAGGCCTGCCAAGCCGGCTCGCCCGAGACCCCCACCCCCACCGGGTCCACCACACCCGTCACCCCTGTCGCCATGACGCCCGTCGCCATGTCGTCCAGCAAACCCAGCATGGAGAAGCGGCGCGAGGAGACGCCCAGCTCCGTGGACAAGTCAGCCAGCGGCAAGCGCTCACGGCGGCAGAAGAACGGCGGGGAGAACCGCGAGAACTCCAACTACGGCACGGACCACGGCGACGAGGTGGTCGTCGGCACGCCCAAGGAGAAGAGAGCCAAGACCTCCTCTTCCTCGTCGTCCAAGAAGAAGAAGAGGTCGAAGGCCAAGCAGGAGAGAGAGGTGTCGCCTGCCGACCTGCCCATAGACCCGAACGAGCCAACCTATTGTCTGTGCGAGCAGGTGTCGTACGGTGAGATGATCGGCTGTGACAATGACGAGTGCCCCATCGAGTGGTTCCACTTCTCGTGCGTCGGCCTTCACCACAAGCCCAAAGGGAAATGGTATTGCCCCAAGTGCCGTGGCGAGAACGAAAAAACTATGGACAAAGCCCTGGAGAGGTCTAAAAAGGAAAGGGCTTACAACAGGTAGCTCTCCTACCTGTGAGCTTGACCTTCCTCTGATAAAACTGAACGTGATTGCATTTTTTTATGTTGTTTTCACTCTGCCGTCCCCATTTCTCACAAGAAAAATAATGTTTTGAGGTCTGAATGTTTTTTTGTTTTTTTGTGTTCAGATCCAATAGTACTGGATGTGTTGCCATCAGCAAGGGTTGTTTGCCCTCAAGTTATATGTTAAGTTTATATTAAAAAAAAAAAAGTAGAAAAAAAATGCTTGGTTAGATTTACTGCACACCACACCTTTCCCTTTCTCTGTCGCTTGCCATCTTTTTATGTGGAACATTTTAGCGGTGACTATAAACAAAGACTGCCCTAGGAAATGACCCCCTTCTATAATGGACCAGGTTGTCTCTGGAGGATTTTCTGTCTTTGTTCATGTTTGTACAATCATTATCCTCGCTTCTGCCTTGTGATTCCTTGTACTTGTACTGTGTTTTGTTACATCTTGAAAAATGCCATGCTGGTGTGAGTAAATTTTCAACCATTTCAGCCTTTCTATGTCTGTCTTTTTTTTACTAATTTAAAACTAATACAGCCTTCTTACTGTGTGTATATACATTATGTAACTGTTTTAAGTACCTCAGCAAAAGGTACATGTAAGAGAAATATCTGCAACCGCAAGGTATTTAATATATCAAGGCAAGAAGTGACTGGCTGTCTAGAAATACAGTGTCTCACATAAATGAATACACCCTTCATGTTTCAGAGAAAATATGCTGTCTTTTCAAGGGACACTGCTACACAAATGAAACTTGGATATGTTTTTGAATAGTCAGTGTAAAGCTTGTGTAGCAGTATAGATTTTCTGCTCTCTGGAAATAACTTCACACACAAGCATTTTTGTACACATAACAGGCCACGAAAGTGCATACACCCCACAGTAAACATGTCTAAATTGTCAAAATGGTTACAATTTTGTGTGATCATTGTTTTCTAGCACTGCCTTAATCCTACTACATATTAAATTCACCAGAGCTGCACAGATTTTTGTGACCCTTTTCCATCCCTCCATGATGGCATTATGGACCTCGCAGATGTTAGGCACAGGTGCTCTTCCACCTTCTGCTTAAGGATGTCCCACAGGTGCTCAGGGTTGGAGAAATACTTGGCCACTTCATTCAATACCTTCACTTAGAACTTCTTCTGGAAGGCAGAGGCCATCTTGGAGGTGTGTTAGGGGGTATCAGTTTCTGAAGGAGGGGGGGGGGCACGATGTTCTACTTCAAAATGCCACAGCACATGTTGGAATCCATGATTCCTCCAATGAACTGCAGTTCCCCAATGTCGGCAGCATTCAAGCAGCCCCAAACCATGATGCTGCCACCACTGGGCTCATTTGTGGGCAAGAAACAATTATAATGGTACTGTTGAAGAGGGCACTGCCACACATGCCCGACACCATGTAAGCCAAACAAGTTTATCTTATGCTCGTCAGACCACATGACATGGTTTCAGGAATTTATGCTTTTGGACTGCATGTCTTCAGAAAACAGTTTTCTGGCTAGTTGTGATCAAGCTTTACAAGAGGCTTTCCTCTGGGAGGACGAGGAATATGCAGACCTTAGAGTTGTTGCACTGTGCAGCATACTACTTGAGCTCTGTCAGGCTGACCTCCCACTTCTGCGACCTCTGCAGCAATGCTGGCTGCACTCATGCACTGAGCACTGAGTGACATGACACTGAGCATCTGGACCCAACTTCTTTCATTTCTTTCATGCTGTCAATGCCTGTTCCAGGTGGAACCTGTTTTGGAAAACCACCTAATGACTGCCCACAATGATGTAGTTTCATGGTGGTGCTGATCTTTTATAGCATAAGCCAAGCAACAACTTATAGCATAAGTAAAGCAACAACTCCATTTCTCAAATGCTCAGTTTTTTGCCATTAGGAGCCATGTTGGACATGCAGTGGCTAGTATGAGAATTGTAGCCAAAACATTAAAATGAATATCTCTAATACATGATACACAAATTCATATGGTCCAGTTGAGCAGACCGAAACACAAAAGTGAATTGGACAAGTGGCTTTTCATGGTTAAATGCTATGTACAGTCATTACTTAGGGTGTACTCACTTTTGTGGCCTGTTATTTATACAAAAATGCCTGTTGTCAAGTAGTTTTCAGAGGACAGTAAATTAATACTGCTACACAAGATGTACACTGACTACTCAAAAACATATCCAAGTTTCATTTCTGTAGTTTCGTCCCTTGAAAAGATGTAGGACATTTTTTGCTGAAATGTGAAGGGTGTACTCATTTTTGTGAGATACTGTATACATCTGGCAAGTAGGTGCCAATGTGCAGTTAATGTTCAGGTCTGGCTAAAAGTTTGCATCAAATTAAAATGTCCATGTCTTTTTTTGTAAAGGGTCATTCATCAATCCCAGATTTCACTATATGACTCATTGAGACAGTACATAAACCTTTGCACTGCAGAGGAAAGTGGATCAGGAGCCTTGCACAATGTTTGGTAGAGGAGCAAGAGTTCTTTTGGTGGCAGTGGGCCTGGGTTCACCAGGTCAGCTCCAGTGGCAGAAAAAATGTGCAGTCCAGAGGACAACAATTCTCCGGTTATGACTAACTATGTGACATCATCTCTCAAAGTGGCAATGAATGCTCAGAAGAATCACATTTACACCTGTTCAAATACATGGTAATGCTATGTACATTGAACTCTAACAGTGCAGTACTGAACTTGTGTTTCACCGTGTCTTTGAAGTAGAAATATGTGAATGTCAGAGGAGCAAAGTTCTACCATGGCCTGGATGAATGAGAATCTTCAAAGACAACTCTGAGAATGGGTTCAAAAACTATAGTTAAACCCCAATAAAATGACAAAGGTTTGTGCAGGTCAGAGCTGATGACACTTCCCTCCTAACTGTTAAAATAAGCATCAGATACGGCCCGGTTGACAATTTATCACTAAAGACTTTAAGACAACAGCATGACCTTGGTTGGGTGATCTTTGTCCACTTGCCTTGATAATTTCCTTTTCACCTAAAAGGTTTTGGCAGGGGCTAGAAGTCAGTATCTGCCTCTATAGATCAAATCACATTAGCAACAGAACTGTTCATTGAACTAATGTAGGTGAATCTTACTGTGCAACAGAATTCATTCTAAAATACTGTCCTAATATGTTTAAGCTCTCTTCACTACTTTTCAGTCAGAATAAGAAATGCTCCAAACAGCTAGTCATACTCATCTTGGCTACACAAATGTTAACACTAACCATCTCGTTACCAACTCACACACCTAATAAAGATACACACAAATGTTATATATTCAGAAGTTACATATGCAACAGTCACACAATTTCATAATAAATGTAGTTTCGCCTTTTATTTTTTTATTTACAAGTGCTGGAAAGAAAAAAAAAACCCATCCTGACATGGACAGCCAGTGCAAAATCTGTACAGAAAGTCAAACAAATGTTTTCTTGAACACATGAGTAAGAAATACAAAGGGGGGGGGGGGGGGGGGGGGGCATCACTAGCATTCATGCATGTAACAAAGCTTAAGACGGCTAAGGCGTGCATACAGCATTGAACTGAGGTTTGATTTGATCTGAAGTTATACAGCCATATGGCCCAGTCTGAGATCTGTATCTCCCAGTCCATCATGGGGTGAGGGGTGCCCAGACCTCTACAAAAAAGGGGGATTTGTAACAATAACACAACCAGTCCATCATGATTACACATTTCTTATTGAAGAAAAAAAGAAATCATTTTGCAGAGAACTTAGGCAGCCTTGGGAATGAAGTAAAGTAGTGTGTTTGGTGAAAAAAAAAAACCCACAATATTCTTGTTTTGTAGAGCAACTCAGAAGCCAGCTGAAGGTTACGAACTTGAAAAAAGCATCCTGTGATCAGACAGATTGAGCAAAGGGATGGGGGAGCACTTGATGGACAGAAGACGAAAAAAAAAAATAAAAAAAAACAAACAGGCGCAATCCTACACAGTGAGTAAGGTAAAGTGCATATAAACTTAAAATCATAACAAGTTGGGCAGGGGGGAAATAAAGAGATATATTCCACTAACTGGAAAACCCACACAAAGCTCAAATTTGAAGAGAGAGAAAAAAAAAAACAAAAGCTTATTATCACGTATATGAGGTCAACTGTCCCTCCAGCTCTGCTCCACAATGGCTGATACACGTTTCTCATATTCCCTCTTGTTTTCCTGATAAAGCTGTGCTGCCTGGCTATTTGCTGGACTGTTTGGGTTTGGTTCATCTAACAGGGACTGCAACAGAGAGAGGAACAGACAACAATGGATATAAAGTCTCCACAGTCTAAAAAAAACAATATTCATTCTATTATTATCTTCCACCAATATACACCGACAGTCAACAGAAACTTTGAGGTAGAAATGTATGCACATTTCTACTTGTAGGGGGATTGTAATTATTCATTGTGGATTTATTGATGACTTATAGTGCTTGAGTAGTTGAGATAATGATAAGTTGTCTTCTTATCACAGTTCATTGCACATGGTTGGTCTCTTTGCAAAAGTGGACCAAATACACATTGAGCAACACTCAGTGGGTATCTGTCCAATTTGAGGATTGGTTTTGAAGGCCTATATAAAGGCCCAAAAAAGGCCACCATTAGTCCAGGCTATGCCGCGTCCATCACATGAACAACAACTCCGGGTACTGGGTATGGTGGAGGCCGGTTTGAGCTAGTGAGATAGCCAGGCGTATGGGCTGTTCCCAACCTTCGAAACCTGGTTGAACAGCTCTGGCTCTGTTGACGATTGACCAGGAAGTCAACCTCCAAGCCTTTACGCGCCAACATCCTGACCATGGTTCAATGCCAGACACGACTTTGATGGGGCAGGCAACAACTTCCACTACAGCAAGAGTGGAAGAGGATTCCGCAGGACACTATCCGATGCCTAGTCCAAAGCATGCGCTAACGGATCGCTGCCTGCATCGAAGCAAACGGAGGCCAGGCCATACATGGTATCGACTGTTGTGACTGTGTTTGGCAGGAGCCATTTTCTTTTGTTAAGTTTTTTGTTTTGACAGTATTCCTCAAACTTTAGATTTTTGTTTCTGTGTGCCAATTTCCTAAGCATATGATTCATATGAAAAACATCCTGTTTAGGGTTTCAAAAGAAAAATGATGTTGAAAAATATGGTCTCAAATATATGGTCTCAAAGTTTTCATTGACTGTGAGTGTAGCTACAATGCTATGCTGTAGATGCAAGACAAATTTAGGATTTATCTGACAGCAAAGGGCCATCCATCTGTCTGTCTGTCTGTCTGTCTAATACACGGAAATAAAATAAATCGGGTAATTAAACGTTGATAATAAAAAGCACTTTTTTCTACTTGGACAAATTAAATACTAGTTAACATTTTATTGGTGGTTTTGGTTTATTGTGTTCTGCCCACCTGAATTGAAGTGAGAATAGAAGACACATCGTATGTTGGGCTCCAGCGATTCTGTAGAATGTCTAAGCATATACTTCCATCTGCATACACTAAAAAGGAAGTGAGAGGGGGAGAAGTGTTCATTTTAAGGAATCATACATTACTCAACATTGCATTTGCATTGAGTGAACCATCTTCTAGGCCATGTACCAAACGGTTAAACACTGAAGTGTATGTTTGTATGAAGGGTAGCACCAAACAACAGCAGCACAGTTCATCCTACATGAAAGCAAAGCATGCGAATTCGCACCCTGTCTATTCAGGACATTATTTTCAATGATAACTAAACAAATGTTATCACAAGTAGCAGACATGTGACCGCACAAGAATGCAGTGCACAGAAATCTTTTTTTCAGGGCAACCCCCACACTGATGCATCAAAAACGCAGTTGGTCATGCTCATGGGACTAACTAGGCAGTGGCCAAAAAGAGAACTGTACCATTTGGATGGAACATCTTTGAGACGAACCGCACTGTCGGTGGTTTGTTGGGATATTCTTCTGTGAATTCAACTGTGAGTTTAAATGTGCCTGTGGGATGACAAAAAACACTCTCAATCTACTTGCCAAACCCATATTGTAAACACAGGTAACAACTGGGCTACATTAAAACGAATTGTAATAAAGTATCTCTTACCATCTTCAAAAGGTGTTCCTTCTGGCCTGTACACAACCAAAAAAAAATGTTAAAAGGAAATGTTTACCTCCTCCAGGAAGCTACGGTACAGAGCTAAGATTACAATTTAGGCTACATGGAACCTAGACCGTTCTATTTAGGACACACACGTATTGCCACACGTGCTACGTTGTAGTAGATCATGTCTGCAGGCCTGGCTATCGCGACAAAGCGCCAAACATTACTTGGTTTCATGCTGTCAATCAAGTAGCGAAAGTGAGCACAGACCCATCTGTTTAATTAACTGAAAGAACTCTCCGTACACCGTTAGATGAAACCTGGTTGTCTGTTCTGACTGCTAATGTATTTTCCAAAATCTGTCACAAAACACCCCCCGACGGTTGCGATTTGCAACGGAGAAGAATTTACGTTCAGGCCATTTTCTTACCCGAATATAACTGCATTCCACACCATTATGTTGTTCTCGGATGGGGCTCCACTGACGCCAGCCGGGGGGTCCTCTTGGAGCCTAAGGTTCAACATCGGTTAAAAAAATAACTCGTGTTCCACGTGTCAGTTTGCTCAATGTCTAACGTTACCCATAGACACTCAAATTCGCTTACGAGGAACTCAACATAACATAACGTTTGGCCAAATACCTTAGCTGCACGAGCTAACGTCAGTGTTGGCTAACACTTGCTCGGTTCACAATTTGTACTTCAAGAAGGTATCGCTACCAGGCACCAACTTGTCTTTTAAGCTAAATATTTTATATAGCTTAATTTACAGTCAATCATTACCACGAACGTGCACAATATTAATAAACACAACCCAAACAGATAGCCAACTTAGGCTTGTAACTTCCTTGCTTAGCAAGTTAGCTTACATCAAGGCAGTAATCACCAGCCATATACCATCTGCCGAGCTAGATGGCTAGCTTGGGACAGCCAGTTAATTTGTTGACCAGATGAAAGACGGCCAGTTGCTTTTGGTAGCTGGAGAATGGAAATCTAGATATCCAACCATTGCAAATGCTTCTATGATAACACGAAATGTTACACATAAGCCTAATATCCCCGCCATGTCACCAGGATGTTCTGAACAGCTGTCATGTTCTCCATTCCTGGTTAATAAAGCAAACTGGTTAGGGAACAGAGAGCTATCCTACATAGGGTAGCTTGCCAGCTAACTGAAAAGGCAGCTAACATTACGTAGCCGATTGACGTCAAGCTAGCTCAGAGTCTTTACAAAAATGTATAGGCCTAACTCACCGTTTAAAATCTCGCATAAGTCGCCTTCTCGCAGGAGTCGACATTGCTATATATGTATGTACACTGTACACAAATAAATTGTACTACCAAGAGTGTTGTTTACACAGTTGCTAAAAATAATATTACGGTAGCTAACAGAATTGACCAATAGCTAGCTAGAATTACGACAGTATCCTTTTCTTCCTTGACGTCGCCTCCCTCAACTGCAAACGTACTAGTTGGTGCTGTAGGTGGTTTTTCTCCTTGTGTACTTTGAAGGCATTCGGGACTATACCATTTCAAACAGAGGGGGGTTGCACTTCTAGAGTTCTGTTAAATACAAAGCTCGAAGTCATATGTCGTATATCTTATGTACATCCGTATCCGGGGATGTGTAGCAGAGGATTCTGGCATAATAATACTATTTTTGCCAGACTTATTTGCTATTGAATATAGGAATCAACTAGCGTGTTCAACCGGGTGTTGTAGACTTTACCAATATGGGCGTGGTGGACAGGATGACGTACGTTGTGTAGAGGGAGGTCAAAGTACCCCCAGCGATGAAGGTCGGTACCGCTGGTACAGTCGACAGGTGAAAGTGGGTGGGTGTACACCTGAAGCCCTCACTTGGTTGTAAATGCTTGTGTGCTGTACGTAGTCACTTTGCAGAGAAATCCGCTTGTTGTCGGTACGGAAAAGACTACATTTCCCCTCTTTTACTCTTGCACCCGGCACTCTCAAAACTATAACTGTGCCTACCTATGCGTAGGCTCATGTCTGAAACTGTAACAGGTGGGATCCGTCCATAGGATCCGTCTCCTGCGCCAGTAGAACATTTGCTAGGCACGTGGGCAACACTCTAAATCCCATTGTGCTCTGCGCCATTCTATCGCCCACTGACAGAGCACGGGCTCAAGCTGTTGCCAAGTTCTTTTGGCTCTAGGTAACTACCTACCATACAATTTCCCACACAATCAAAATTCAGACACTAAACATTTTCATTCCACAGTTAGGCACACTCTGGCTGAGAAAAAAAATGGAGATAATCATGTCAGCAGTTTGTTTAATGCCACAATTCTGTTTTCTTAAACAACAAAGTAAAGTACAAAAAGGAAACAAACAAAATGTTTTTAAGCACAAGCTGTGTGATACATATACACAAAGGAAGATGCCATTTTCTCAAGTTCAAATGAGGCATAGGCTCCTATAATACAAATACACAAGATGTGTTTTTTTAGGGAAACTGTCATCTTTAACAAGAACATCAAAATGCAATTCATGAGTAACAAAAAAGGATTAGGAATCAAAGGCTTCAATAGTATTACAGTAACATTTAGCTCTTAGCACAAGCAAAAAGAAAGAATACGTTTCCCTTTAGATATACAAACTGAAACATATGTTTTAACAGCAGACACCCTCTCTTAAAGAGGCACAGTTGCACAGACAAGCTTAAGGCAACTGATTCTGGGCGGGCTGATAATTGGATAATCCTTACAGGAGCAAATGACACATTTTAAGAGCCGTGGTAGAGCAGCATAGTGCTGTAGAGCATGTGGTCGTAGTGTTCTTCGGCTTTGACGGAGGTGTGGTGGTCCATCTCGCTGCCGGCCTCCTCCACATTCTCCGCCGTGTCCCCAAGACCATGGTGGTGCCCGAAATGCAGCCCGTTGCCAAAGTTACCATTTAGGATGCCGTGTGTACTCCCCAAATGGCCTCCTCCACCATGCCCGATGTCTGTAGCAGCAGGGTCAGGTACACTGTTACCGTGGAAACCGTTTCCGTTGGCTGGCATAGCGTGGCCATTACTGAAAGGTCGTGGGACTCCCTCCAGCCCCGGGGCGAAGAGATCACCTGAGGTTGGAAAGGAGACCTCGATCACATCCTGGGCAACAGATGGGATGACACAGACCTGCCTAATCTGACTACAGTGTTAACATACAGAGAAAGAAGTAAATGCATATTTCATGTTAAGACCAAATGAATGGTAATGATGGGCATGTTTTGAATATGGATCTGCTCTACTTCCATGTCTTTTACAGAAAATCACTGAATAATGCATCTCTCCACATAAAGACAAACAGGTGGACAGCACTTGACCATATCAGTGGATGTGACGCTCTCTTTTTCAGAAATATGCAGGCCGCAAACTCAAAGTCAATAAAGCATTACATAAGTTTGGAACCTTTGAACAGTCTTGTTTGCAGTAGATCACGCCTGATAAAAGGTCCCTTGACACACAAAGCGGGAGACTCGGCACACTGCCCTAATTCTAAAGGGCTGGCAGTCATCCCTTTTTACCTTACATCACAATGGGGCACCCTGACCCAGCCTATAGGACTTCACTTTGGCCTCCACAAGTCTTGTGTTGATAGTTGAAGAGTTGGCCTCCGAGGAATATGTGTACTATTTAAAAAATATTTTCCTTCACTATAGTCAATGCCCAGAAGGGGGCAACAAACACACAGACAAGTCAGCCAGTGCAGAACACAGCAGTGGGCTGGTCTGACAACACTAAGTACCAGTATATTATGTCATACTGAGACAAAATGATATAAGAACTATTTACCACCGTCACATCTCTTTTCAAGAGATGAGCTTGAAGTCCACACACAAAACAACCACACTTGAAACCAAAGACGGCATAGTGGTAGTTCAAGACTGAACATTTAATGGATTCAACAAAATACAAATATCTTCAACTGTTTCAGTGTTTCATCATCAGGCTATGTTCTACATCACAATGATGCAGTCAGGTCATATACACAGATAATTCTGTTTGGACTGTTACCTAAGCAATTACCACACGAGACCGCTACAAACTCTTTACACCAGGATATTCAGGCTAATAGGAAAACTGTGTTGTTATTGCTTAGCCTTCAAGTCCATAAATTTCTTCCCTTTAAAGATTTTTTTTTACATGACAAAATCAAAAAAAAAAAAAAAAAAAAAAAACACAAAGCGTCAGTTTCACTACACCTTTTGTCTTTGCGTTTTCATAACACTTTTATAAAAAAAAAAAAAAAACGCACCCATAACTTTCAAACAAATCACTTACTTTCAACACCACTTGTGATATCTACAACAAGCTAAACCAGAAGTACATAAAAAGTAAACCAATGCTTCCCTCACACCAATGGGCCGCATACATGTACGGATTATAATGTTTTTTTGTAATTATTTTTTTTGTTTCATCTCAAAGAACTGATACATAGAAATCGACCCCAACATAGGCCCAACTCAGCCTCTAATGGGAAAGGATAAGTCTAGACAGGGTTATAAACGGCACCTTGCCAATTCCTACAAGCAAACACACAGAAGCTGCACAGCGACAAGTTAATGTACCTCATACATTCAATGTTGATATGCTTTGGCATAATGAGAATACAACATTAATAATAAAAAAAAATAAAAAGGAGAAACAGAACAAACTCAAGTTGGACTTTGCACAGCAAATTGCCCAACACTGCTGTAGGGATAAGTAGGCCAAGCCTACTACTTTTTTGCACAATTCTAGGGCAATAGTATTTCTTCACTGGTTACACCTTTTCTCAGGGAGATAAGACAATGCAGGCAGACAGACGTCACACTCTTTAACAGAAAGCTGGGTGTCGGCACTGTTTCCAACAAACCCTTGGGCTTAAAGACTTAAGGGTGACATCATAGTTACAGTACTAACTCGCAATACAGTATATGCATACAGTAGGCTTGAGTTGCACAAGGACCATTGTTAATGCAACTGCGTGTCTGGGCAAAATGTCCATGAAATGGACACTGGCAAAGTTCTAAATGCTCTAAACAGCTAAGATAAACTGACAAATGTTGTGGAATGTATCTAATGGAATGGAACAGCGTTCAGCTTCTAAGTGTTTCACACTAGAACAATATGGTTAACGACATACAAATCATGTTGGCTTCTCAAAAAAATATCAGATGACAATGTGATAGTTCAAATGATGGATGTTCATGGAGGATAATGTTAAAAGGTGGGGCTTCAATGGTTTGGCCAGTTTTTCAACTATATACAGATGCATGCCACGATACTAACTGGAAGATGCAGTTTAGTTGTCTGCAAGACTTAACTGATTTGTTTTTTACAACTATAACAAAATGCTAGCACTACAACACAGGAGGAGTTGTAGAGAAGAAGAGTGAAGTTGGTGAGTCAGAAGCTTGCCAAACACAAAAAGCAACCCCCTTTTGAGTATCTCTTCATTCAAAATTGGGACGTGTGAGCCAGACCACCCATCGTTACACAAATGGTCACATCAAAGACTCAATGGCATTTACACACTCAAGGAAAATATCTCAAAATGGCCTCCCCCACAGGTAAGGTGAGGAGAGGGGAGAGGCAGCGTACAGGTAACGCCACTAACAGGCAAGGCCACTACAGGTAGGCGTAGGAGTTGGTGACGCGACACGGGATGTGCATGGAGGCCACCGTGATGATCTCCAGCTCCTTGGGGGCGGTGGACGAGCCGTCCACGGCCACCGCCTCTGGCTCCAGCCCCATGTCCGCCTCCAGCGGCCCGCCGCACCCATTGGACCCAAAGGACAAGGATCCATTCCCACCTGTGGTCGGGGCCGCGCAGGGATCCATGTGCATGGCCTCCATCAGGTCCTCCTGGGCACAGCCGTTCACGGCCTTCATGGGGAACTGCAGGGCTGGTAATACAACAAAATTGATTATGAAAAGAATAAAAGAATATAAAAGAATGCATTCTATAACAATGTAAGAGTCGAAAATTCAACATTATGTTCTATGGAGCACCACATTCTTTAGAACTCAATATCCCAGCATTTCTATCTGGTGTGACCGTACACCTTTAAAAGTTAACCATTAGATGTGGAACTGGAGAGCTGATAATACAACATGAGTAATTACTATTAGGTACGTTTTAAGTACAGCTCTAAATTACAATGGACACTTAAGTTTAATTGATGGCATTGATGGCACAGCTACATTTGGTAGAGAGAGACCATTGAGCTGTGTCTTTTTTCATACAACAAAGCAGACAAGAGGTTAGAAAGCTGACGAGGTGACATAAGAAAGGTGACATAAGAAAGGTGACATTTCTATGTTCGTTGTGATGGTTGTTAAACAAATATGTAGTGTGCCTTTTGTCAGTCAGTACAAAAATCCATTACATTAAGCAGATGCGTTTCATCCAAAGTGACTACAAATGAGGATAACAACCAAATTACACAACCTCAGACAGTGACCCCTGTCCTGACCCTTGCCTGGCTAGCGCCTTGTGTTGTTCCACTGCTAAACAGGAACGCTCACAGGCCCAAACCTCTTATTAGCAGTGTCATCATCATCCCGATGACTCCACTCCTGCCAAATAAAGCTCTGCATTGTGCTGAGTTTCCAGTCTATTCAGTAGTTACGTAGGTAGCACAGCTAAAAATTCTGCTGTGCACAGAACATTCCTGTATAATTACATCAGAGCACTGAATGTGGGTCAGTCTTACAGTAGGGGTTGTATGGAGTTTGAAATGCTGAAAAGGACAAAATCATATGTATAGCTGGTGTGACTTGCTAAAATAAATTAGCAGCAACTGAAAGGCATTCTGACTGTATTAGGGAGACAATGCCCACACAGCATCTTTCCCCCCATCAGGAGGTACTAGGAATCATTGGCATAATATTACACTGTTTCAGCCTCAGTGTGGGTGTCTTGCTTTGTTTCAGCTAATTATGGATTCTGTAACTAGTTGGACAGACCGTGCAAATATTGATGAAATTTCCTCAGCAACAAACTTTGCTTAAACTTTGTCTTAAATCTCAATTTCAAATTGTATGTAATTAAGGAACTGTTGATGTCACAATCAGATGAACAGTAAACAATATTCTACAATTGACTTTTTTTTTCATAAATAGGCAAGCGCACACAGGGACCCAGGTTTGAAATCGGCCTGTGGTTATTTCCCAATCAACCCCATCTCTCTCTCCCCCACCTGCTTCCTGTCTCCATTTTCACTATCCTATCCAATCAATAAAGGCAAATATATATAAGAAAAAACTGCCACACCTCCAATCTTCAGACAATCAACCTGAGGTCTGTGCAAACCCACAAGGCATGTGTCCACAGCACCTACAAAGAGAGGTCAGTGCTGTTCTGAGCTCAGTTCTTACCATCAGTTCTGGCCTTCTTGATGTGGTCCGGCTCCATGCTGTCCAGGGACCTCTTCCTGCTGGGCGCCCCCCTGAGGAAGGTGCGCAGCTGGTGGATGGCCTGGCCCCCGCTGGGCATGGAGCCGTTGGTGCTGGTCATGGAGTTGAGCTGCTGGTTCTGTGCGTTAGCCAGGAGCTGAGCGCACTCCTGAAATCCCTGGGCGTGCGCCAGGTCTGCAGCCGTCAGCCCACTGGCATTCCTTAAGCTGCACGGCAAGAGAGCGACATGTTGGCATGCGCGAACCCCTCAGCTGGCGTGGATCAATATCAACAACATATACACTAGCACACACACACACACACACACACGTACACATAAAACACACATTCACACCTTACAAACACACATACAATTACACACATACAATTACACACACACGACCACACACTCAGACCCTGTCTGCTAAGTGCTTCAAACGGATCAGATCAGATGGTCATCTTCATTCAGAATATGAAGGTTGATCCTTTTTAGAATCCGTGAAAATAAAATTAAGGTGAAATTAAAATTTAGAGAAACTCAAATTTGACTACATAAAATCTCACGTCTGGTCAGTTTTGGACCTGTGTGAGTGAGTTGCAGTAGAACATGACAAAAAATGTGATTAACACTTTAAAATGACCTGAAAGAAGCATAATGGCATAAACCAGCCTATGTTCTGAGAGACTTAAACATGGCCAAGCTAACTGAAGGAACCATAGTGCATTCCAACTGAAATACCATGGGCTAGTTTCAGTTGCGTTAAGAAAAAGGCCAATGCCTTTATGTTGGGGAATAAAAGAAGCTAAAGACCGAGAACAAAGGTTATATATCAGAACATCCCAGAGGCTAGAATGTATGGCAAACTAGCAAGTATCCACAACAAATGCCCAGTTTGTACTAAGCAGGAAAGGTTGCCTCTGAATCTGGGATATTTTCCCATGAAGTGAAGTCTCTTTGTGATTATCATCACTATGAAGTGGGGTGTTGGGTGTCGAGGTCGTCATGATGTCTCAATGGCAATCCAAAAGGCAGTTCTGTGAAGTGCAGCCCAAAAGAAAGAGGGAATGAACTTCTGCTTATAGAAACAAAACAACTGATCCTAGCTTCTCATCAGGAACAGTGCATAAAAAGGTATAATGAAGAAAGGGAGCAGTCTTCATGCCAAACCATCAAGAGCAGAGGTTAATAAACCCTGTGAAATGTAGTTGGCAAGAGGATCAGTTCGACAAAGCAGAACGCTCACACAGCCTCGTGGTCTTGTGGATGTGGTTTTTGGAAGACAGCTGTTGGCAGGAAAACCTGCTGAATTTTTAAAAAGGAGAGAGAAATTTGATCCTCTCGAAAGGGATGCCAGCAGCAGACACAGATAGAAGAAAACGTTTGTTCATCTTTCTTTGTAAGGGACTTGGCTCTTCTCACTTCGCTGTCCATCACCGTAGAAAAAAAGACAATGCTGCTTTTTCTTCCTTCTCAGTTTTGTGGGAAAATGGGGAAAAACTCTTTCAGCAGCACACCACCTCAAAGGTCAAATTACAGTACAACCATAAGCGTGAACAGAAGGAAGATGCATGGTGTCCATTAAGTATCTGAATCACTCTCAGAATGAAGTATTATCACACACTGGCAATCAGACATTACAAATGTATTTTGTCATGTTCAACTGCAATCGTGACCTGTGATTCAGGTAATGCATGAATGAACAGAACACAGGCGAATGATGTCTCAACGCCTATGGCACTTGCCACATAAAGACTGTGGACAAGTGCCAACCTCCACCGACCCCTCAGTTATTGTAAATGTACAATTGATGGTAGCCAGTGAGGCTGGTTAGAGAATTTAGAGTGTCAACCCCGAGTTGTGCATCATAATGTCTAAGCACTCAAGCCTCATTGAAGAGGAAACCTCAACTGTTTATACCTAATAGTCCAGTGAGTTATTTGAACTTCCTCTGAAACTTATCTCTATGGTTCACCTCCCAAGACTCTAATAAATAACTGAAGTGAGGGGGACTGCTTATACTCATTTCCACTCAGCAAAAGACTTTTGCATGGTGGGCAGCACAGGACCTGTTGAGAATTGCTGGAAAATGGTGCTGTCACTTTAATGCTTTACTTTTAGCCCAGTTTTGGTTCACACACCCAAGATTCATATTCATAAACTGCCTCCTTTTAAGGGAAGTCAGAGAGACAAAATGGTGCTGGAATGTATCCAACAGTCGTCCTATTTTTAAACAATATTTAAACAAATGGATTGCCTGAAAGCTTAATTGGCTGTGTGCCAAGTTGTCCCAGAGCCTGACTGGGTCGAAGGAACAAGTCCGGTACTTGTTGTTCTAGAACTCTCCAGCAACAACGGCAACACTAGCAGCATCATCAGATTCCGTTTCCCTGGCAAACGATTATCATAGCCGAAACAAACTGGTCTTTGTCACTGATCGGTGCCTGTCTGTGTCCACGTGTCTGAAAACTCAAGCCTTTCTCTGCTCAAGCCATGCCTGGCCAACACACTTCCCTCTTGTGTGGACACTAGGGTGCCTGTCTAGTTCCCTCACATTCCACTACACGTGACTAGGAAGTATGTGCTAGCAGTGGGGAAAAAAATCTATCTGGAAAACGTGCCCTGCCATAGCATCTCACTATTGAGCACTCTGAAAGGACAGTAAAGTAAAACGAAAATCAGTTTAATGATATGAATGTTCATTAAATAAATAACAACATATTCGCAATGTAAGAATGTATACATTTACATACCATCTATCTATCTTTATGGCATGAGTGCATAAGCCCATATAAGCACAAACTCTGGGAGACAGTTTGATTGATTTTTAGTTTCTAAATGCGTAAGTGTTCATTCATGAAATCCTGAGTGTTCCATTTTAAAACTCCTGTCTGTCTAAAACAGTGTTTCCACAAAACATTCAAGCAAAAGAAACACAGCAAATAAGATGCATTTTAAAATCAAATGAATCATTTAAATATTTTTTTTTTTTTCATAATTCTCTGTTGACCCAAACAAAAAGTAAAACAAAACCAAAACATTCACATAAACCCCATCCCCAACCTCCCTCAAGTGCTGTCGAAATCTAACGGGGGAAAATGATGCTTCCATGTATATTCTTACAGATTTTTTTTATCCCGCTAAACGCGTGCCAGGTATGACTGCAATTAGGCAGGGTCTCTGCAGTTGATGACCGTCTTTGATGCCAGTTGCCTGGTTTCAGAGTAGGTCACATAAGCAATGTGCACAAAGCAGAACACCACTTAGCCAGAGACAATACAGGATGATGGACTGCAGGGAAGCCACTCTACTTCACTTTCCTCCGCTACTATAAAAAGCCAAGCCTCGCTGATCAATAAAGAAACCATTACCCAGAAATGGCACTATGCCATTTATGTAACAGTACAGTAACATGTTTTTATTCCATTTTTTGCTAACAGCACTACTATGTCTTTCATGTACATTTTCTCACGTTTTGTAAACTGTTAAGGTAATGCATTCCAAACAGTACTATGTGATATTAATCAACCTATTTCACTGACGTGCCATCGAAGTGAAGATGGAAACCCCTGAAAAACACTAACAATACATCAATCTGGTCAACACCCAACACTCACTATTAAGAAAAACTAGGGAAATTCTTACTGCCAGAAAGGAAAGTTATTGTTCCACTTTAACCACCTACACTGTGGCACATATAACCACCATTAACTTTCAACCTTGCAGATGTGGTAAACCGTATTCCAAGCATAGCAAGCATTTTATTTTGAAAATACATCAAATACATCTACACTCTGTACCCAATCACTTTTCCAGGCAGGTAACCTATGAAGATTAGTTAACTAGCTTTTCTGACACGTGGCCTATGCTGGAAGAGGGCCTTGTGAAGAGTACCTTTAAGTTATTCTCATGGAAACCACTACCTCTTGTACCATCAAGTACACCTGCTATAATCTGATATGATCATTACCTAATTATGAGTCAAACTTAAATAACCATAAAGTAAAAGCAGTAAACATTCCACCAACAAAACAAAACCAACAACTTTAATATCTTTTCTGGGTAATGAAATAGCTTAGGTAAATTAAAAGACATTAATTTGCTGTCTGTGGTCAAGATAGCCAATTAATAAGCATCCCATTACAAAAATATAAAATCTGATCATTTATCTAAAAACAAATAGATTTACCTACAGCAATGTTACACTTACTTTCACTTAACTAGGTTATAACGTGTTGACTTAGGAAACAAAATGATTCAAAATCAGATTCACCCAGGAAAGCTAAAACATTCAAACAACTTATCTGCCAGACAAATCCTGCAGCATCCTACTCACTGAAAAGCAGTCTATCCACTGTATGCTTTTTCATCCACTAAAGCTAGTGGTGTTTTTTTTTTAACCAAAGTTGAGATGTCTATGTTTTGTGCAAATTTTTCCATACCCGTTTCAGGCAATAGTGACATCAAAGAGCACCTGTTCTTTCTTCAGTTACGCCTCACTATATGGTTGTAGTACCTTGCTTACTCTGTTACAATCATATAACCGTATAGTGTTTTTTGTGACCTAATATTTTTTTTTACAACTAACATTAAAGAGAAATTTATTTCTAAGTCCTTCATAAAAATCTTGTAGCATCTTCATTGAACTCAATACCATCATGAGTACACCACACAAGGTCAGTTATATAAAATCCCAATGAAAACCTTTACTTCTACCTCTTAGTGTTGTACACAAAAAAAATGTCATTTATAGTTATTTTATTTCTGGTGTTTGGGCCATTCAGGCTACACCTCTAAAAGCTTTAATTCCAATGCACAGTCTTGTATAAATATACAGGAATTTGTGATAGAGACAAACATGTCCAGGCCAAAATCTGTTAAACACTGCATCGATATGCTTAAAAACAACATGTACTCCTACGGGTACGGTCATGTCTTATTTTACAAGACTGTGCATTAGAAAGGCAGCGTCAGAGTTAAGTGCAAAATATTTTGCTATGGAACATGTCTACACTGGTTTTCGAGAAAGCCATGACCCATTTGAACTCACCAGCGAACTGCATTAGAAAACAGAGAACCAACCCCTACTGGTTGGATTTGATAATCAAGGCCTGACATTCATGATATTCTTGTGTCAGCAAAATCCTGTTAAAAATAATAATCTGTGAAAATGATTACCTCCTAGCAGTTAAAATTAGACATTTTGTTGAAATCATTGACAATGTTGCACTAGGGGTTTTGTTCATTTTCAATATAAGTCAATGCAGTCTACAACTACCATAATGCACCAAGCTTCATCTTGAAGATGTTGATCAAATATGACCCCCTATGTTTTGAAAAAATAAATAAAAAATACTGAGAAGCAGATGAAAATCTCCTTTGATGTGGAATATTGCTGCCATGTCAATTCAGCTGGTGATTTAAACAGAATGGCCTTGGCTTAGATCTTAACCTCTGAAAGGACAACAGGCTGCTCTAAACACAACTCCCCACCCCACCGCACCCCACACCTGAACCCCCTTTCTTCCCGTTCTTTTGTGCCTCCCCCTGTAGTACCCACATACTGTACCTCATTATTTCCCCGAGATGGGCACAGCTGGCAGTCAAAGACCACATGACATGGAGCACACACATGGGCAGACAAAAGTGTGCTCTGTTGACCAATGACACAACCCGCCCCCCAACCAGAAAAGGGGAGGGGAGGTGTCATTTAGTAGAGACAATTCAGGGAATCTATAAGCCCACACTAAAATGGTACCCACCCCCCCCCCCAACCGTCTCTAGACCCCCATCTCTCTCATCATTAGCCCCCCCCCCCCCCCCCCCAACCTCACTGTTTTTCCCAGCACTCATCCCCTTGCTTCCTTTTGTTTGCAGAGTGCCCTTGAAAGCCTTCGACGTTTGTGACCGAGCCCAAATATGACAGCAGTCATTTAGCTATTATTATTAATGTGCCTCAGGACTCCTTAATGAGCTGCCGGGCATACGAGGGCACCTCGGCTAACAAAAGGGGTAGAGAGAAGAGCTACCGAGGCATGGCATAGTGCCCGCTGCATTCCCGTTTAAAACCTTTCAAAATGACTGCCCTGCCAACTATTTTGACAGGGCTCATTTCTCATAATAGCAATGTTGGCAAACTGCAGAGACACCGCCTTCATTACAACAGATAGCTGCCATTCAACTTGGCATCTATCTGTTTGTATGGTCATACTAAAACATACAAATAGAAGAGTTTCATGTGAAACATTTCATGGGATTTGTCAGGAAGCATTATTTTTTTATTCCCCTTGCTGTAAAGCAGACTTGTTTTTGCCCTGCTGCCATCAGCACACATAAAAACTAAAGCCCTGCTCCCTGCTTTCTCCCTTCCTGAGGCATCACCTGCAACACTGCTCAAAACCATGCTTACAACGTCTAACACTTAAAGAACAGTAATTAGGGCTGCCCTACACAACCTAGGGGTCCTACCATTAGTGTAAAACTCAAACAAATAACTTCAATAAAGTAATGAAAGAAATGAAAGTTTTAGATTTTTAATGGGCATAGTTAAATAAAGCATGCATATCTATTAAACATGGCTATCAAAAGTAAATCAAACTTTTTTTTTTTTTAATAAATATATAAAGAAAGACAAAAACAACTTTTCTACAATGCATCATTTCCTATCAGTAAAACCAATCACCGCAAGAAATACCTCAACAGTTTGCCAGTGTGTTGAAACTGTAGGAAGCGATACAGAGACACACTCCTAATGCCACAACTGTGCGGTTTTCCAAGAAGGGAACTTGTGGCAGAGTCAGCAGATTCTATTTGGAATGCTCTCCCCCTTTTCTGGGATTACTTGAAAAAATCAAGTCATTTCGAATTCAATGGCTGCAAAACATGGTAGACGAGTAGATATCTTCTTTTTTGTTCCATTTAAGCTTATTTGTTAACAGTTAACATAGATTTAATAATATAGATGTATGACTGCAGAGGGATTGGTCATCATGTCACTTTTCTTAAGGGTAAAGGTGACAGGTGATTAATTCAAAAGAACAGATCGTAATCATCATGTCATAAAGGGTTAATACTGCAGGTGACATTCGATTACAAAAAAAAAAAAAACAAGTCAAACTTTCTATGTAGCAATAGACAGTGGTTAAATATGGATTAAGGGACATAATGCGTAATCTAGGAAAAGACAAGACCTGAGCTCACCTTACCCTGGTTTCTGATATTTCTAGAACTTGACACCCAGCAACAAACTCCTGCTCCAACTAGGGGCTCATGGGACAGAGAATAAATATGCAAAGAAATAGACAGACGTGTGTGTTGCATCATACAGACTAAAATAATAGTTCTGTTTTGATATAAATGCAGAAGTTGACCTATGTTGGGTTTCCTTTATAAAATAATATGCCTTTTCAAAACTGGATATTTTATGAATAAGTCCTCTCAAATGCCCAATGACAAATATTTACCGAGTTTGCTTTGGAGAAAATTCTCTGCTATATAACAGCACCAGTTAAGAAACTATTATATCTTTGTATGCATGCATAATGCCACGTATTTAACTGCAGAATACAATAGTTGCAGTCTTGGACTGAGAAAAGGAATTGCTTCAATCACTCTTGGAAGGGAGGAAAAAGCAGGTCACCAAGAAGCTCTCTGTTGAGAACCATGAGATGGTTAATGCAAGAATGCTGTGTCTCAATAAAGGGTGAACAAATGAACATCCAGGAAATTTACATTTAAAATCGGACCGACCCCACAGGACTGGATCGGTCAAGCAGAAGGGCATGTAACTGTAGACACTGCAGATCCGTTCTATAAAAGCAGCAAAAAGCAGACATTCAGCTGCCTAAATCTTTTTTCAGTGTTGAAGGATAAAAAGAGGGTCCAATGCACTAAAACAAGACAAGGCTTGCACCTCACATTCTTAAAGGGCTATCTTGAGCATTAGGATATCCTACACCTGCATGAATTTGTAAACCAGGCCCTAAAATCTAACATGAATTTTCTTTATGTGTTTAGTGTCTTTACCTAACCTTAAAAGTGCACAGTTTAAGCGGCATCTTCAAATTTTCTCTCAAAATTCTTCTGGATGCTTGAGTATCCTAAACTGAAAAGGTTTCAAGTTTGTCTTCAAACACCAAAGAAACAGGAGCGAAGACCAGCTGCATCATGGTGCACCCATAAGATGGGTTCTAGAAAGAAGAGGAATGTTCAGAAAATGTCCTCTGAGAACATGAAGGTCGAGAATGATCATCGTCATGGCGACTTCCAGAGTAAGAAGGTCAAAGTTCAGGCAGTTATCTTCTGACATGAAATGATCCCAGTGAATCGTCAAGAGACCAGTGGTCCAAAGTGCAAAGCATTAGCTGCTTAAAGTTTCCAAAAGTAACAAAAGGAAGACACTTGTGCTGACAAGACTTAGGAGAGGAAAATACAAATATCCAGTTTTGAGGTTTTTATTGAATGTCATGATATTATGGAACCTTTGACATTCAAGACAAAAGGTTAGGTTTAACTTGTATGCACCATTTCTCATTGTTTTTTTTTTTTGTTTGTTTGTTTAAAAACTGTGGGTATATTTTCTATTTGTGTACTGTATATTTGATTACGTGTTCTTATAAGGTCATTTTGCTCACCCAATGTAACATTTGTAACAGTGTACAATGTAACAGTTTTACTTGCATTTTGAGAAAGAAAGATATATTGGGGAAATTTGACAACAAAAGCTTATGCTTAATATACATATATCTTTATGCATCTTTATAAGTGCACATTGCGCCCTGTTAGATTTTACATTTTTTAAATATTTTTTAGATTTTATAGTTTTTCTAGGGCCATTTTCTGAGCATTTTACCGTCTGACCAGTAGTTTTTAAACCAAAACATTACCCACGTTTCTGAAAGGTTCCCTTTGGTCTGAAGGAAAGTTTTGAAAGGGCAGGATCTGTGCAGTGTGCTACGGAAACTGGGCATCACTCAAAGGCAAGGCATACACTTCCTGCCTGCCAACAAACATCTCGAGACAAGAACGCTCCTTGTGGAATGCAGCCTTGGAAAACATGAGCAGCACTGCAGTCCTCCCAGCTCTGATCGCTGCTGCTGGCACAGAGTCCTCTATTACAGGAGCATCTCAGAAGTGTCTTCACACGTGCGGAGGACGCTCGGGTCAAGTTCCCGACAGAGAAAAACACTGCAGCAGCAGCAGCAGCAGCTCATCTGGCCTTTTGTTGCGTCAGCGAATTGGGTCACACTACACAATAAGGCTCACACAGACATTGCACAGGGCTGCTGATCTTACAATGTTTAGGTTTCTGTAGCCAATGAGAATTGAGCGCAAAAGAGGAATCATCATCATCTTTTGTTCCCGTTTTGTTCCTTAGCTATTTTGGGAGTTGACACACTCTGTATCCACACAGCAACTGCAATGTCCAAGTCTTTTATTAGCATGGAAGGATGCCGATAAAAGGGCTGGCTGTGCCAATGACGATGCATTTTTACATTTCCAGCGCTAATAGGACCAGTATGGCATTTTGGCAGGACACTGTCTGCCAACCACTGAGCATCCATGCTTATCTTGACATCATATATGCTACACAGGCCATTGCTAGGGCCTGTTAGTTTGAGACACTACTGCTATTACAGTAGTACGTTAGGGCCTGTTAGTTTGAGACACTACTGCTATTACAGTAGTACGTTAGGGCCTGTTAGTTTGAGACACTACTGCTATTACAGTAGTACGTTAGGGCCTGTTAGTTTGAGACACTACTGCTATTACAGTAGTACGTTCCACATGTTGTTTACTGTCTGGTTTTAAGAGTTACATTTTCTTGTAAATAAAAATGTGTGCTAAAAATTCTGCCCGTTTTAACTACCTGTTCAACATTGAAACATTGTCATGCCCTTTTTGAAAACATTTTTTAATAATAATTTAAGGACCATTATGACATTAACCTACAGACTGAACTTAAGACTGAATATAAAAGGTACTACTACTAACTACTGTTTTTATTGGCATTGCTAGCCTTTTAAACAATGATAGAGAGTGGTTTCACACAACAAAGGTTAGAGCACAGATCAGATCAGACGCTCAGTTTTGACCACAAGTGAATATTAGGTACAAGTCAGGAAGAAGTGACTTCAGTTTCAAAGCTCAACAACCATTTTGGAATGAAACCACACCTCGATCATTAAGTGCATTTAAATTCTAAGTTTACTTTTAGAGAATGGCGACTCTGTCTCATTCCAGTAGTTCCTCATTACTCATACACCTGCAGAACCTGTATTTTCAATCAATCATGTATCTGTTACAATGCCAGCGAGTAGAGACACAATGGGTCTCTATTCGTTTTCTAAAGCTATACAGAGACATTCTGACTCATTACTTGTACAGAATTAGGCAGCAGATGTACAAGTGTCTACTGGAATGTGAACGGGTAAACTGTCAATTTTATTTTAGCCTGTAATACATTACCCATATGAAATATTTTGCAATGTTGTGCAAGTAAACATTAACAGAACATTGTACAGAGTTTTAGTAATATTTAAATTACAAATATTGTGGTTATATTACATTATTTGATATATGACTATATTACATTATTTGATATATGATTATTATATTTTATAAAAAACTAAGTTTACTATAAAAAAATAACATTTATATAAAATAAAATTAATACAGTAGCTAAAAAAGGCCCCATGAGCCCCTCTATCTCTGAGTCCTGCCCCTGCTCTGAGTCTCTTACCCTTGACCTTCAGTCCTGGCTCCTGCGGGCTAACCCTACACCTAACTCTACAGCTGTTGGGGGAAAACAACAGAGTGACAGGGAACAGTACTTACAACATGCTTCAATCCTGACTTAAACCTGCAGCATCATAACTACTAAGACCTTTGAAAACACATGAGTCACAAAAGCAATTACAATGATTCTCTTTTTTTTTGTTTCAAAAAAATTAAAACAAAAAGATACTCAAGAGGCTGGTGACCAAATGCACATTTCTTCAGTGATGTCATCAATCATTAAACGTTGGATTTAGTGTAGCTGTGGAAAAGCCATGGTTAACATCAAGAGGATTGTAGGCATACTGGGGCCATGTAGGCAGTTAAAAAGACTGTAAACAGTGAATTTGAATGCTGTGTAATACACACTCTGTACAGGTATTCATACCTCCCACCACATAGCAACACCACAGTCATACAAGCTCACCAAACACATAATTGTCTTAAGCTCTTAAGCTCACTGCATAAAGGCTTAGTAGCACTGACAGGAATATAGCATTGGCATTACTTGTGTCATTTAGCCTATGTGGAGACTGGCCAATTGTCCTCAAAAAGGGCCTCTAGAGTTAAGGCACAATTATGGTTTGTGGGATTTAAAACCTCTACAGAGCAGAGCTCTAGGGCAAGTACACTGGCCAACAGGCAAGCAAACTGACCGTGAAAATACTGAGGGGGCAGTTTTAAAAAGCACAGTGGATCAAGTAGGGATCTATTGTACATGGCAGTCAGAAACTTCCGTCTAGACTGACTTAGCTATTGTTTTTCATGATAATGAAATGCCAAGGGCCCAAGCACGTATGGCAACACCACAGAGACCACTAACAGGCATACCCATAAGACTGTCAGGCTTTCTAGTGAGACTGGCCATCTAATGCATGTTTATTTATACAAGTTCACAACCTTAAGCCCACTGAAGGACAATGACAGAAGCGCTCAACTGTGAATTCTTGAACATCATGCAAATTCTACACACCTTCATGTATCTGTTCATTTAATTCCTGAGGGATAATGAATGAAATTACACTACGAAAGTCTTTCTTTGTCAAAATGACCAACTCAAAACACAGCTGAAATCATTTTACTAAACACAATGGATTGTGACCATGATCAACAAATTTAAACACTTAAAAGGAATAACCAACCACAACTGAAACAACCCCAGGGTTGAACAAGGGCACCTCTGACACACACACAAAGCAAAACAATAGCAATGTACACACAGCATTCAAATCCTCTGGTAGTTCTCCAATTTCCAGGAAAGACAACTCTTGACAGGTCAGATGGATGAGGGAAAATATATTTGGGCCCTGGTGGAAAGCATCCTCAACAGTGGCTTACTTCCTCCAGCAACACTGTTCTTATGAAAGCCTAACTAAGCCTCTGCAGGGGGCATTTTAAATAAAGTACATTTACATTTTACAGCTCAGCAGCTGGAAGACAGTAAACACTGCTGAGTTACTCAATCCACAGAGTATCAGGTGGTGTTTTTCCACAGATGACAAAGATCACAAACACTTTATTTACAAAGGTCACTTTAGTCATGGACTCTCCGGTGCGGCAAGCCATTACTTTAGAATAATGAGGTCAAATTCAGGTCATAGTGCTTTGTCTATTTTTGATACTAGAGATTGTCGATTATTAAAATTGACCTGGGGACACCTGCTCGCCTGTAAAGGGGATTCCAATTTCTGGATGACCCCAAATTAGGTAAAGCTAGATCTATTTTCGCAGTGAGGACCACTGGGGACAGGCCAATGGGAACCTACTGTAATCATAACACATGAGTTGTCCCCACATAGTAAACAAACACTAAATATAGCACATAACAGCTGCCAATGACAGCAGCCCCGGTGAGAGGCTCTGATTGGTCACTTCTGGGAAGTAGCGATAATGTTGGTGACATGCAGAGGGACATTTCAGGGTGCTGTTCCAATTCCAAATGTTTAATGGACTTGAAATTCTATTCTAGTTTGTCACAAACTACTCCTCCATGCGACTGTACTGACGAAGGGATGTTCAAAATATTTTGCTACACTGAGGAGCACTGTGAATGCCAAATATGTAAGGCCTCGAGTCAATGTTGCCTGCATACATTTTCCAAGCCATCCTCACATGTCAAAACTGATGCTGCAAGGAAAACAACACGGGGCCCTCTGAAACTAATCATGCAAGTAATGGCAACGCCGTAAAAGGAGAGGCAATGACTAAATCATGGTGATGAAGCACACTACATCAAGATTTTATAGATGCACGCACGTCCTTATTAACGATGCACCGCTGCTTTGTTCAACTGTGGAAGACACCCGTTTTTAAGTCAGTGACATCTTGTTATGCAGGATAAGTACATTTCCACCATTTACTTGTGAGGAGATAAGCTGCTTAGGATTTTGTTAGTTTGTTTCCCCCCCCCCCCCCCTCCTTCCTTCGCTCAACTGCAGAAGGGGAACAGTAGCTCTCACTTTCATTACCACGGGTAAAGGCACACCACACTAACAAGCCAAGCAAGTTGTTATTTTTAATCCTGTCAGCCCTTGAGACACAGCAAAAGAGCCTTTCATGCTTGACAGGAGGTTCTCAAGGGTGGTGGGAGGAGGCAAGTTATATTTTGCATTTAAAAAAAAAATCCATGTCGTGTGTGTACTAGACGATGCCCTAAGGTTCAGAGAAAGAGACAGAGAACGCTGTGTCTGTGTGTGTGTGAGTGTGTGAGTTCATGAGATGAAAACGTCCAGAGGTGCTGCCACTGCTGATGACAGGGGCAGGTTATCTGGGGCATCTAGGGTGCTCAGGGTGCGTCTGGCCTCAGCGACCTCGGATGACCATTTACTGCCTCCGTTAGCTGGGCGCAGAGTGAGAGACCATGCCAGGCTCGCAAAGAACACGGCTTTATTTACTTTTGACGAGTTGCCACAGCCTTCACGACACTCTACACTACAGCTGCAGCCTGTAGTCAAGACTTACTTGCTACTACTTGCTTAAGCTTAACATCACAGAGGTTACATCGTTGAGCAAATGTTTAGAGAAATTAAGACTTCTTTCGTTAACTATGTTGTGTCTGGGGGAAAACATTTGGAACCTTCCTGGACACACTGATCCTTGCACCAGTCAGAGTGTTGCAGGAATCCATCTGCATCCTACTGGTCAGAGTTCGATGTGCACGGCGTCTAAAAAGGACTGATGAATGCATAAGTTTTAGACAGAGGTTTGTTCAAGCCATTTTGTTTCCAGTTCATGCCAACCTCCAGCAGAACTGGATCAAAGCTATTTCATTTGATTTGTGAAAGCCCGTGTGTGAATAACCCGAGTAAATTAAGTTTAATGGCAGATGAATAATTGACCTGCATTTCAAATATATTTTCCTACTTTTATATTACTGAGATATAGTATGGTACTGGATATGCAATACCTTTTCTAGGAAGCAAAGTCTGGTATTAGTGGTATTAATGAACACCTATCTTACCTGTGATGTAGTGTGGTAATGTTTCTAGGGGTCAAAATTCTAGTGGTCTTGTTTACATAAGTGTTCAATAGCTAACCCCACCAAAAAGAGAAGTAAAGGGATGATGACTAATTCAGATCCATGATCTTGATGGTTTGTAGCTAGCACAACAAATAAAAGCTCCAATCACAACTTTAGGGTTCAGTAGAACTGCTTCAAAATGTCATGGTTGAGTTACTGTAATTGTAATTTAACCACAAAAATGTACGTTAATGTTTAAAATGTAAAATTTGGCTTTAAAATGGGCCAAAACAAATCACTGTGCAGAGCAGCAGACTTTTCTTTTTCCTCTAATGAGGCACTGACCAGACCAAATCAATCCCCAACTATGAGGACACAGCCATCTCCTCCCAAGTAAATGGTCATTTCAGGGCACCAAAAGGTCTTTTCATTTCACCACTTTGTTTCCAATCCAGAGCAGCAGCTATGGTTGTGAGCCATGAAGAGGTGTGCATTTGGTCCGCCTGCCCGGCTACAGAAAAACACACACACTTACCAAAGCAAAAAGGTTAAAAAGAAAAACTTCAAACAAAATGGCTTCTATCTTCTACATGAGGGAATGCAAGGCAATGGCATATATAAAACATTATAATTCCTAGACAGACTAGTTAAATATTACATGAATGCCCAATTAAATTTTAAAAAAGTATTTGCTCTAGGAGAAGCACAGGTCAAAGAAGAACTCCATCAAACGCACACAGATCATATACATATATATTTTTCAAAAGCATGTACAAGTCATCCATCCCTTATCTAGTATTGAATAATTGAATGGCAAAGCACCAGGTGGTATCTGTAGTATCTAACTAAACATGGCTTTCAGGGAAACACTGTCTTCACTGAGCCTCTTCATCTTGGTTAAGAGGGTGGGACCAATCTAAAAACTGTGCAGACTGTGTGTAGATAACACAGACATAGTGTATGCAAAGCACTGCCTTTTATGACAGAAATAGTCTAGCATTCGCATTTCTGCGGAATGGTCATAAAATAAGCATGTCAGCTACATTTATTTGCAATATGTGACTGAAACAATATGATTGTCTGAAACAAAAAAAACTGAAGGTCAAACCACATCCAAACAAATGGAAAGGCAGTCTCTTTTTATCTCTTTTTTTGGCTTCAAAGAACACTGGAGTAATGTTTACCAGTTTAGAGGTTACATTGTTCAACTCTCCACAAAAATGAGGATATATACATATGACATTTCAGCAACAGCTTCATGCTCATAGTATTCATGTGAGCACTGGCCAGTAAAAAAGCAGGAAAGTAGTGACTAACAAGGAAGTCTAAACACCCAGTGCAAGTGAACTAACACCAGTGACGGTGAGTACGTACATCATCCCTAAACCCGACAGTAATTTGTGAATGGGGAGGGGGTGAATACCACCAGCTGCTTGTAAATCTCAGTATGCTGCCAATGTAATTACATAAAAAGAGGACATAAAAAGTCAGAAGACAATGGCAAAGGTGGGTGTGTGCAGAAAAGCTTTGATGGAGTTCCCCTTGAACCGCGTGCAGTCCGAGTGCGAGTGACAGTAGCTAGGGCCAGTAGAGTGAAGAGGGTGGGACGGACGAGGGGCAAAGGGGGCAGTACTTACTCCGCCTTGGCCCCCTGCATCAGGAGGGCATTTATACAGTCGATGCTGCCGGCACGGGCCGCCTTGTGGATGGGGCTCTCGCCCACATAGTCCTGTAGGTAAGAGAAACAGACACAGTTAATGAGACCATGACTGAGGCTAATAGACGTGGGTGTGTTTCCCATTTAAGTTCAAGTCCTGCATTTGAGGAACACTGAGATGGCTAGTTAGACCAGAAGTGAACGGGTGTGCCTGTGTGTGTGTGTGTATGTATTCAAGTTCAAGGTGGTCAAGTCTAAATGTTACCAAGGAGGCAGTGCAATGCAGTGACATACTTAAAATGCTCATTCTCCCACTTCCTTCTCTTTATAAGTGACCATAAAACCTGAATACAAATTTAAAAACTCCCTGGGTCACACCCTCATGACCTACCCCTGGCTAGCAGCCAATACATACTTAAAAACAGGAAACTCAAGATGAGAAGTGAAACTACAGAGTGAAACTGAAGTACAGTGTACTACAGTGCAGCAGGGATCTATGCTAGGAAAACGAGAAGTAGTCGGAAAACAGTTGGAGAGCAGGCTGTGGTACTGTGTCATTTGTGGTGGAGGAGGATACAACAGAACTACAGTCTGAGTAAATGCGCTCACACATTACAATCCCATTTAACTGCTCATGCCCTTTATCCAGCTCAAGGGGTATCTGCGATCTCGGCCAGTTGAAGCAGACACTGTTGATGGAGGAGAGTCGCCAACATCCGTTTCCTCCCATGTTCTATTTTCGCAAGGTGGAGGGGGAAAAATCCCCCTTTATGCAGACCACAGTCAAGCCTTATTTCTTTCAAATGAAAGGGACATGTGTGGAATTTAACCAATAAAATGGTCATTACATCTTTCTGAAGTTGTTAAGGCGTTTATGGAATCATGTCACACTCTGCAACTATCTGTGATAATTTCAAGCCTTATGCTAGCGAACTAGGCTAACGTAACATTTACCCCCACCTAATAGCTACTACTGGTATTAGCTTAAGTGTACAAAGCAATACAGAGTTATAAGATTACAGCAATGTATTAAATTTAAGTTCAATCAATGTGAGCTTTTAGCACATAGGTGTTGTTGTCATAGTTACTACCATTCACTTAAATGAACTAGTTCATTAGCTTGCTAGCTCACTTTACAGACACACTACATTTTATTTTCAGTCTGAAATAGTGATTTGTTGGAATCAAACACGCTCATAGGCAATTATACATTATACAATTATATTTGTATTATTTTATTTTTTTATTTTATTATTTATATTATTTAATATCTTATGAAAACAGTTTGTTGCTATAAAGTGTGTTGTGACTTTAGACACACCCATTTATGCAGACCGGAACTGTTCAAGTTTGCTCACATAGTAACGCATTATGTTACTATGCTTTGTAGAACCTAGGATCTTTGGTTGAACCCTTTAACTTCCTGATATTTTGGGTTGACCAAGATGGCTGCTGGTCTTCAACTCAGGCAGTGAGGCTTCTGGCCATGTCCCTGATCTTGGTTAACCCTACAAATTGGTGTTCAGAATGTGAAGTCAATGAATAAGCCTCGCCCCCTGTCTTCACTTTCAATAGCTGGCATGGATTGGCGGCACCCCCTCCACTTATACTACTGTACCTCCATGATCCAGCTGATTCTGTGCTGTTAATCGTTAGCTAACAGAGTGTTTTTCATATTCACCAGTGCTCCTGTGGGGCACAGGGTTAAGCTTCTAACTATTTTGGTCGTGTGTTCTTTACTTCACCCTTCTGTTTGAAAAGCGCTTAATAAATAAAGCTTATTATTATTTTAAGGATACTGGCTTACCACTAGCAACCCTGAAAGACTTTCATTCACTCCTCATTAGGGTAACTGATCTACTACCCCAGTGCTCCCTGAGCCACACACTTTCATTTGAGTCTACTTGCTAAGAATAAACCAACACATGCATGACCACTGCGCTACCCCAGTGGTCACTAAGAAGGGATTCAGACTGGTGGTGATGTCATGTCTGAGTAATTGGCCCTTATGGTGTTTTTAGATGTGGAATTGATCAAAACAGCTGTCTAGCTAGCTAGGGCATTTCTTATTGACCTATTGTTTTATGTTAATCATTCACATATTTGTCATCGAAGCACTCGCGTTTCTTTGCCTTTCCAATGTGAACTGCCTCTGTACAGAAGTATGTTTACCTAAAACCTTAAATTTAGTAGGATTTAGAATCCAATGAATTACTGTAGTGAAGGGGAAGAAAAGTCACCCCACCCGGCTTCCGGGGTACCAAACAGGGGCTCTGATCGCAATGCCAAAGAGCCAGGCTCGTTGGGATGGCAGTCAGAGCCCCTGTTTGGTACCCCGGAGACCCGGGTTCGAAGCTGGGTGGGGTGACGACTTCTCCCCTTCGCTACAATTACATACTGCTTCCTGTTACTAGGAATTATGCCTTTGTTAGCTTAGAAGAAGCCCTTTAGCCTAAGTTGGGGACAGGTCCTCCTTCTTAAAATCCATTACGTCTTACCACCATGTTTCTACACGAGTGCTAGAGAGCAAAACCAAAAACACTGGCACCCCAGAGGGCCCTTGATGTTTGTAATGGTAATGTATATAGTAAATGGACTGCATTTACACAGCTCTCTTAAACTCAGCAGAGTATCTAAAGCACTTCACACCTCAATGCTCACATTCGAACATTTACAGCCCGCTGGGCAGAAGGCTTCCATGAAAGGTACTCTTGGCGCTACAAGCCTAATGCTGCACTCTCAACCCTCTTGAGGATTCGTCTCGACCCACACTGAAGCAGGGCAGCTGATGTGAACCGAGAGTAGACAGAACACTCAGCATGTTCAGACAAGGACACAACAGCGGCGCCTTGAACTCTTCACCCCTATTTTCCGAGCAGCCTGTTGGCATCGATCACCAGGCAGAGCAAGTATCAGCATCCCACCACCCTGTTACACCCCCCTGCCACCCCATTGGCTTTACATTGGCAAATCAAAAGTGATTGGTACTCAATTGTATGATTGATTACACCTGCAAAGGTGTGGCTATAAGAACCTTAGTGTTTCTCTGTCGCTCTGGTGTGCTCACCATGCTCTTTGTGCTCTGATGCGTTTTTGTATGGGTGCTCATAACTACATTTATGCCCACTTTGACGCAGTTTACACATGCATTTCAATAAATTAGAATATCTTTATATTAAAATATTTGTAGTTTATTTAATGCATGAATTACAATTTGGGATGCACCTGTATTCATTTAATTGTCTCTGTTGTGTCTGTCCACTTCACATTGCGGTCTATGAGCCAGCCGGGCCGGAACGGTCCTCAGACACCACTCAGCAGGCAAGCGGAAGCATCTGCGCCACACCATCCCTCCCTCCCCATGGCAACCATGACTTATGACTCATCACCGCCACAGATTTAGGTCAGCCGGCAACCTGCTAACTCTGCTCGTCTGCGCCTGATTGGCTGACTGGGCAGATGTTGCTCCAGGGCTACTGCTCTAAACAAAGAGGGGACAGGAAAGGGTGGGGGTGGGGGGGGGGGCGGGGGTCAGCCATCCAGTGATGCCTCCGAGATATTCAAATTAACCTTTATATCAGTGATGTGTGTACAGGCCAATCTTGGAGAGAGAAAACAGCGCTGTGCTATATTTAGTGCCGACGCACGTAGCGGCGCTTATATAACAGTGACCTACTAATCTGGATTCAGTCTAGCCCCTCAGCAGGCGAGCATCGGAGGATAAGGAGGACGGCTATCTGAGCAGACAAGCCCAGTTGGAAACATGACTGTGCATGTACGCACTCACACTGCCACGGCACATAGCCCTGAATGCAATTACATTTCATGTTAAAAACATTAAGATGGCATGTAACTGTACGTGCCTGTGTAATGCAGAGATTATCAGCTAGTCCGGTATGTAAAACCTTCACTGCAAACACACAGATTGTTGGGCTAACTGCAGAGTAAAGCTCAAAGTGGCTTCTTCAAATGGTACTAAATGCATCGTAAGGCCCTAAGGTCAACAATGGCTGAAAGCATGAAAGGCTTGCAAGTCCGCTATAAAATCTGGTCGCTTGGCTCACACCTAAAACCAGGTTGATATTTAAACTGCATTTGTATAAGCTCAAACAAAACCTTGGGTCCTGACATTGGGAGCTTACTCTTCTAATCCGATTTCAAAATAGCTCCAAGCTATGGATGCCACTGCTGATCTAGCTGTGGACCTCAGCGTTGTCTACTACAACAAAACTGCTTAAGAAATTAAGTTAGTTTCAAGTAAGGATGTGGCATACCTCCATAGCTCTATCAATATACCTGTACCTAATCTCTACCCTATGATACAAACCTTCATATAGTGACATGAATGATACAGCTGATGACATGTTTATACATGTGCAGTAAAGCCTGATTCAGACACATTACTACTTGCTTCTCACTGAACGATAACAGTCAACAGAATGTAAATGTGTTCCAGCGGGAGTGTGGCGAGGACAAGCGAGAAGAGTACAAGTGATTTGATGTGGGCGGGTCCCAAGATAAAACTATTTTACCTGCTTAGAAAGCATCTCCTGTACAACCAAGTACAACATACAGCCACAACTTGTCTCCCCTGGACAGTTTTTGAAGTGGGAAGTAAGCAAGCGAAAACCATGACAGCCACCAACAAACTAGCCCTTGAGCGAGTGGCAGGTCAGCGAGAAAGCAGGTAGTGAGTAGTGAGTAGCAACGTGCCTGAACACTTCTTGAGGTGGGCCTCTCATACATAGCATGAAAACAAGCATGTTTTGCACAGCACACCTGACTGCTAGCTGTTACTGGTGGCTGAGAAAAAGCAGTGCTCAAAAATTCCATTTTCATGCCTTAATTTATACTGTTATCGCCAAAAATCTATAAAATATCATACACTGCATATTTAACATTACCAACCAGTAGTTTAGAGGGCTGTTTATCAGAGGCGTCAGCAGAGCTTAAATTCTGCGCAATATGCTCCGTCACATTCCATTCCAATGAATTATCAGTCCAGACACTGTTACAAAAACCTGCCCCAACCCAAATCTAGCCCTGAATGTTTTCTTTGAGGCCGAGTTCACATATTTAAACGTGCACATTGGTGCTTTTGCAACTCTCCTAAAAACCTGCTATAAATGTCTGCACCGGGCAAATAGCAAAACATTCACACCACAGCAAAAGCTTTTACTGGTGTGTCTAATCCCACCAAGGAGCTGTGTCGCCTTTGACATCAATAGCTTTCACAAATATCCACAAAGCATCAAGCCCAAACCAAACACATTATGAGAATTTAGGCAAAAGGAAAGGTGGAAACTGCTACATGTGGTCTTGTGGGTTAAAATCAATCTCACCCCTTTCCACTATGAATCTGCTGAGTAGCAGCACAAAGACAAACATGCCTGCATGCAGTACTGTGACATGCAGTCTGGGCTCCAATCCAAACCGTTAACTATCCCCTTCTGAAGGGCACTGACTATGAAATCACTGCATTATAAAACACCAGCCTTCAGAAAGCCCTGCTATAGGGGTTTCATGGACACGAATGTCAAGATTCTGCTATCCATGCTAAACTACAGCCCCCATCCTCTGCTATCCACTGCAGATTTTCCACTTTTCCCACACAGACAGGCATAGCCAGATTTTACCAACACCTGGAAAGTCCACAGTGGCAAACAGAAAAACTATTCACCGAACAACTCCTGCACAAGCTTGCACTGGCACACCGAGTCCTCAGGTTGTGTTTATAAAACTACCATGAATGAAGATTTGTTTTAGGTCCATGTTCAGATGCTGTTACGTTTCCGAAATAAACACACACACTTTGTTGTACTTTAAATAAACTTCATAATGCATGGAAACTACAAAAACGTATGAATGTCTTTCAGTAAAAATAGTGCTCTTTCAGCTGCATGCTTGCATTGTTCATCATATCACAACTAAATGACTTTGGATCAAGGCAGCTGGCCAAACAGCCATGTGTGACCGAAAGTATCCCCCCCCCCCCCCCCCATTCCTCATTGGATCCAGACCCTGTGGCAGCAGTGACCTACCTGGCGGTTGATGTCGGCCCCAGCTTGCAGCAGCCACAGCAGGCAGTCGGGGTGGCCTCCAAAGGCGGCGATGTGTGTGGGGGTCTGGGCGAATCGCGACGTCTGCGAGTTCACACCACAGCCCACCTGCACCAGGCGCATCACGCACTCCAGCTGGCGTTGGGACACAGTCGGTTGGTTGGTTGGTTTGGAGGGTGTGGGTGAGATGGAGATGGAGTGGTTGTGGGAGATGGAGTGACAGAGTGGTAAAAAAACAAAGAAAATGACCAGGTCCAGGGGTGAAAGAAAAAAAAGGAAAGAGTAGAAAGTTTATTACTGGAAATTTGCAAGCCGTTGTTCACTACTTTGAAGGCACAGCATTGTTCTGTTAATAGTACCCTTCATGGCCTCAGGGCAAGACCAGCAATAAATCCTAAGATAACGTTTCCCTCCACTGTTTCCCAGCAATAACTCCTCCACCACTCCCACGAAGAATCGCTTAGCTATAAACTCCACCCGCCCTGTCACACAATCCTGTGTTTATGACTAGACATACACTGCAACCGCACACGCAGGATAACACACGGCACACACATTGGCCGTTATATTACGGGACTGACTGCGACGCTGCAGTCTTGAAGCACGGATGAGCTGTTTGCATGTGTGCTTGGGGGAGATAGCACTGTTTAATGCGAATGAGTTTCCTTTGAATGGGCACGGCCTTTGACACGGTTCTTGCTGTCACGTCTGTGTCCCACATAGCCCTGTTCACACGGAGGAAAGGGAATGGCAGAGATGTAGAGTAGACCAGTGCGAGTGAGTGAGTGGGGATAACGAGAGTGAGCGGAGGAGATAGCATTGAATGTTCTTTGAGTAAATAAGCACAGCATGAGCAGTAACCATGTGTGAGTGCATGTAATGCTGAACAAGTTTCATTTGTTTCTAAATTCCTCCTGGGCTGAGGATTACTTATGTAAGTCGATATGCAGAAACTGTCACTGAACTGACGTACGTGTCCTTAGGCAAACGTTTTTTTTCCCTCCAACATTTTTCCTACCTAGTTGCTGGATGTAGCTGGTTTAATTTATTTCTAATTTTAGACCCATAGAGGCGTCAGTCTAGACTATGAGAGCAAAGGAGCAAAGTAACAAAATGTATCACTTGCAGTAGAAACACTGCGAGGTGCTATTACAAAGTGTACTTTTCAGTATGTGTTTCGCCACGTTAATTAATTTACCCCAGCTGTTGGGTCACACATGGTAGGCTACAAATATGATACGTTGAGATACAGACAATGTTGCCCACTCACTTAATAACAAGAATAATGTATAGAACGTTTAACGATTACTGGAAAAAAGATGATCACGTTAGTTACACTAGTTAACCATCAAACTACCTCCCACATAGCTAGAAATACAAATCCTTTCTAACCACTGACTGTCTATACAGTCAGTGTTTGTAACATAGGCCTATATAAAGGCTCATAAAGATAACGTTCTCAAACACTGAATAAGTGGCCAGCATTAGCGAGGTGTGACTACACGGCTAACATTTGTTCTCATAAGCTAAAGTTATCATATCTGTAACACAGATTAATTAAATCAGCTTCATGAATTGTTTGTCATTGTAACAAACGCATTTCAACCATAACCAAATAGTACAACTGCCTAAATCTATCAAGAATAGAAAGTTGACGTTAGACAGCCCTTGTCCACCTTATCGTTATGCATTGATAATGGCGGCTAGCTACAATTGTTCATTCGGCATCTCAAGGAAACGTGAGGCATTGTCAACGTGTATTCGAGTCGTCGTGAAAAATAAACCGTGAATTTAACAAAGAAAATCCTAAAGACGCCAGGTACCTTTCCAAAATGGGCAGCCCAGTGTAGCGGTGTCCACCCATAGAATGAATCCTCCACGGTTAGATCAGCTTGGTTGGTAGTACGCTGAAGAATCGAGCACAAGGCGCCTACATCTCCATCTCTGCACGCCCGGTGCAAAGGGAACCGAATGTTCAGCACCTCTTCGCTGGAGAAGCCAGACTCTATGCCTACCGACATTCTGCGCATAGGATTAGATTGAATGGTCTCCAATAAAGAGAAATAAAAAAACAAACGTAACAAACGGGTTATGATACTGTTTGGTACCAGGAAATGTTGTGTCCGTGCCGCTCAGTATCGGCTCATGCCGCCCTATGAACAAACAGTACGCACACACACGGAATCAAAGCTCATGCCGACTGACACAGGGAAATAAGTTATACGATCACAAGGAAAACCTGAAATGGATTCCGCTAGTTGCGGGTGTGCTTAAACGCAACGCGTTGGAAAATCTGGACTGGATCAACATTCCAATATGAACTCGACTTTCAACATACAGCAAGTCAATACAATACAGCTGTGCTATTAACCGGTGTCACTTTTCACAAGGGTTTTTAATAAGTCTAATGTGAAAAAATCACACAGGGTGATTTTGCTTTCTTGATTAACCTATTTGAGTCCATTTGACTCAAGTCTACTTGAGAAAGTAGCATAGCTACATGTGAAAAACAGGCATTGTCAAAAAATGTAGAAACTGAGAAAATGTCATTTTAAGCTAGATTTTTTTATTTGATTTTACAATAAAAATGCTATATTAAAATGCTTCTAGCTCGAGACGGTGCTCATTTATTCACAGGATTACTTTTGAAAAAGTACTACTAGGAGCAACTTGAAATTTTGATTTTGTGACTATGCCCGTTTTTCCCGTGGACACCTAATTTGTTATCAAGTCATAGCTTACACCCTTTACAATACCCTAAAGACAACAATATCAGCATCCAACACACACACACACACACACACACACACACAAAGGATCGGTCTATACAGAGTTCTGAGGTCAACACAATGGCCCCATGGCCATGGTCAAGTCAATTCCCTTCATACAGCACATTTAAAAACAATAAGACTTGACCCAAAGTGCTTTACAAATTGCTTTACAAATAAGCCATCAAAAATGACGTATGGGAAAGGAACAACGCCTGGAAATTCAAGAGCTCAAAATGGTGGCTGCGGCACCTAGATAGACAACATAATAATGACCTCAGTAATTTGCCATAACCAATCACGATCTCAAATAGTTTATCATAAAACGGAATTGCAGTTCAGTGGAAAGAAGCTAAATATTAAATCAGTAAGGTATAAACAGGGGAAGGTATAGAGGCATAAAGGCGAAAGACAAAAGACGGCTCTAAGAATAGGGACAGGGCATGACAGAGCACATCGCATAAATCATGCCCCATCCTATTTCCACCACTAGGTGGTAGCATGTCACAGGGTCAAGGAACGTCAGGTCTCAAGTGCACTTTAACGCATGTAGCCTGTCATTGTTCTCTCGTCAGTCTATTGTCATTTATCAAACAGGACAGGTACAAGCAATCTTCTTTTTCTTTTTAAAATTTCAGGATTGCGTTTTGCATATTTAGGGTCATCTTGGTGAATAAAACATGTGTGAACAAAATGATTAATCATATCATTGTCATAGCACAGTAATGTCAAGAGGTCTTTCTGATTTGTTTTCTCAAAAAGAAAATGTTGTCTGTAGTATATTGTTGAGATATATTGGCTGTATGAAAGAGACTTGGTATTATGAAGGATATCAGTCAATCAAGAACATCCATGAAAGTCAACCAACAGACAGCCCAATGTGACAGGGTCACTGTTAGGCTAATGTAAATGCATTGTTTGGGTTTAACAAATAGTCTACAACCCACTTGACCCACTAAAGTTCTTGGAGAGGAAGATGTCAAGCCACAGCCTACTGTTTCAGAGCAGTCATCATGGAATGCGTAATGTCACATTTGAAATTGGTAGCAGGTTAAAATGATCTGTGGTATCAAACTGAAAAAGGTTATGTCACATGCATCCAAAATGTATGATAATGTTAAAGTTAATGGAATAGATGAGAGGAATAGACGTTAGGTTGAAGTCACAGACAGGTCACGTCACGCGGAGCGTTTGCCGTTGGTGAACGAGGTAGCTGCATCCCGAGCCCATCCCATCCCTGCTAACTGCAAATGATAGGCAGGTGAGAACTGACGTCAACTCCAGCAAGCGGTTAGCCTAGACTATTCATTGCATGCCTCGAAGTATATGAAGTGGAGTCGACCACACGCCTGTTGTGACTTTCCTACAAGATTCCTCTAGTTTGTTGTCCTCTTTTTATTTCTAATGGAAATCAGCGGAGGGACAGAGCGCTTCTTCCTACGATGCTGTTAGGATATGTTCGGATAGATCTGGCCAAATCATCCACCGGAACCAGGCGGTGAAGACTCTAAACTGTAATACAAATATCTGGGTAAGTCAATGGCTTTATCGCCTTCATTCCCGTTCACAGAACACGGAGTCATTCTTTCCTATTCACCCTTGCGTATGCGTCAAAGGTTGATAAAGACGTCGTCATGTTGAAATGTACGGTCATACGAAAGCACTTATTTATATTGTGTATAGTTAACATAATTATTTCTCAATTTAAACATTTTCTACTAGCTCGGTGACGTTATTTTAAAAAACAATGCCTGTAGACTAAGGTTATGCAGAAATATTATTAAAATAAAATTTGATCCGATAATTCAAATACCGTTAAAAAACCAACGTTCGGACATCATCTGATGAAATCTATTATTTTCTATTATTTAGGAGCACTGAAACTGGCAAAGCATTAAGTAGCATTTCCTCCAGTGCTTTCTTTTCTGTCCTTATTTGTGAAAGACATCATAGGTTCTGTTAATGTACTTATGCATTCAAACTCAACCAAATGTTCTCTGAAATGTGTATATTCATTTACCATTCAGAATACCATTGCAATGAAAGACACACCAGTTTAAATTAGCTGTGCTTTGTATTGTAGAGATGGAGAGTGACCGTATAGCCATCTTGAATGACGATGAGGAGGACCAGAAGAGAAAGTATGTCCTCTCGGAGCCCTTCAACACCTTGTCCACGGAGCAGGCCTCTGACACCTCCCTCTCAGGCCCCACTCCCTCTCAGACGCCCTCAAGTGTGTCGGCCTCCCAGTCGGCACAGAGTGTCGACTGCCTGGAAAAAGGCTGCCTCCTGCCCATCGACAATCACCTCCTGGTGTCCAAGGTGTTCTACTTCTTCTTCTACGCGGCCTACGGCTCGCTCCACCCGCTTCTGGCCATCTACTACAAGCAGCTGGGCATGACGGCCAGCCAGATTGGCCTGCTGGTTGGGATCCGCTACTTCATCGAGTTCTGCAGTGCTCCGTTCTGGGGCCTCATGGCCGACCGCTTCAAGAAGGGCAAGACGGTGCTGCTCTTCTCAGTCTTCTGCTGGGTGGTGTTCAACTGCGGCATTGGCTTCATCAAGCCTGCGGCCATGACCTGTGTGGAGAAGGAACCTGCTCCTGCTACAAACACCAGCCACAACCCTCTACCCACAGTTAATCACACCAGGAACCGCAGATACGTGTTCGAAAGCCCTCTTCCCAGCCTCTCACTAATGGTGGACGTGGAGCGGGATTACAGCATCCAACAGAGACACATTAGGAGTGTGAATGTCAATATGTCTGAGCATTTAGCTGGGCCTCGTGCTTTAGCAGCTCAAGTGTCAACCCCTAAGCCTATTCTTGAAGGAGCTGTGTCCAGTATAGCCAGTGCCACTGTTAAAGCAGCCACCACCACCACCACAACAACCTCCTCTACCTCTAAAGCTGTAAAAACAAGCACCACCCCGATCACCACCACCACCACCACAGCCAAGCCTAAGGACCACAAAATTGTTTTCAACAAAGACCAGGTGGAGACCATCTTCCTCCTAATCCTGTTGATCATCATTGTAGGGGAGTTCTTCAGCGCTCCGGCCGTGACCATTGTGGACACGGTGACTCTGCAGTACCTGGGGAAGCACCGTGATCGGTACGGGCTGCAGAGGATGTGGGGGTCTCTAGGCTGGGGTCTGGCCATGCTCTCGGTGGGCATCTGGATCGACCACACTCCCATCACACTCATCATCAAGGGCTCGGGCTGCGTGCTGCCAGAGTACAAGAACTACCAGATCGCGTTCATCGTCTTCGGCGTGCTCATGACCCTGGCCCTGCTGGTGGCCACACAGTTCTACTTCGACAACGACGACTACCGGCCCGGCAAAAGAAGTGACGAGGACAAGGAGAACGAAGTCGAGATTCCGCACGTGGTCCAGAACATCTCGAGTCCTGAGAACAGCTCGGAGGAGGCCCCTGTGTGCCCGGAGGCCGCATACCACCCCCTCCCCATCAAGGACCTCTTCCGGCTGCTGTGCGGCATCCAGTACGGCTCGGTGCTGTTCGTGGCCTGGTTCATGGGCTTCGGCTATGGCTTCGTCTTCAGCTTCCTCTACTGGCACCTGGAGGACCTGAAGGGAACCACCACGCTCTTCGGCATCTGCTCGGTCCTCAGTCACGTGTCGGAGCTGGCTGCCTACTTCACCAGCCACAAGCTGATCGAGCTGGTGGGCCACATCAGGTGAGTGGCTCTGTTAATTTACCCATCTGATATTTTGTAGTCGTCTAGTGAACTTTTAAATTGAAGAGCATACAGATAAATGCTTTATTTTGGCTCTATCACAAGTGCGTCTGTTGATTTACCTGTCTGACATTATGTACTCGTCTAGTGCACTTTTAAGTTGAAGAGCATACAAATAAATGCATTATTTTGGCTCTATCATATGAGTGGGTCTGTTGTTTACCCATTTGGCATTGTGTACTAAAGTGCACTTAGAGAAGATGAAGAAAATAAAGATAAATGCACTGTTTTGGCTCTGTCAGGGGAGTGGCTTTGTTTATTTCACTATTGCTAGGTGGATGCCATGTTGCAGGGCAACGAATACTGCACTGCATTTACAATGGATGTTAAAGACCACTATGACAAGTGCATGATTTTGGCTCTATTTCATCACTTTCATTTCTCAGACTTCTGTTCTGTCCTCATGCTTTCTGCTCTGTTACATTTTTTATAACCAGTGAAAATGTGTTGCCATAGAGACTAATGTGGCCTTATCTCAGTCTTTCATGTGGGGCTGCTTCTCATTTTAATTGATGATGACAGGAAGCTGGTTGCATCAGGGTGCCAGTAACACTCGAAGTTCACATCTTGTTTTCCTGTCCTAACGTGAACCTTTTTTCTGCCACTTGGTCAGACAATGGTTTGGGTCAGTAGTAGTGAATAGAATCAGTTGGCAGCAACATGCAGTATTAATATAAAACTTGTCATGTCTTGTCATATGGTTGTACACATACAAATACAACGTTAACAGGCCATGGTTGCATGTGTTACATGCATTATTTCATGGTTTAGCTAGATGTGATTATATTCTTCCCATGGGTTAATGACTTAAGTGCACACACACACACACACACCATACGGGGCCCTTAAACAAGCTCAAGTTCACTTATGGTAGTTTGATGGCACGCTGTTTCGAAAGGAGACGTGGCACTGCCGCTAACCATGCCCAAAAATCAGGCTTAGTCCTTAGCAAATCTCCACAAACAGTTGCACTGCATCCGCCTTTGGGTCCGGATGCAAATGGCATTTAAATGTGCGTGTGATTCATTTCTAAGACAAAGACACAGCGTATAATTGGCCCATTCTGCCATTCATGATGTTGGCATGAACAGGAGGGCGTCCAAAGGTCGATGTGTTTTCTTTTTGTGGTGTAGACCTGGCACCGAGTGAGAGGAGGGCCGGTGCCAACTGGTTGTTGACTCTTAGTGCTAAGTGGCCACGGGCAGGGCCACACTCTGTGCAAACTTAAGGGGGTGGCATCCAGCAGGTAACTGGGAACATCCCTCTATGTGGACAAACAAGTGCCAGAGACCATTAGCAAAACAGCATGTAGCAGAAGGGAGCAGGACAGGATAATGTGCACTAAACCAGAGAGAGAGAGAAAGGGAGAGAGTGAGAGAGGGGGGAAAACCTGTACCCTTTTCAGATGGTATTTCTCAAGCATCTGTAAAATTTAGCAAATTGCCCACCTCCATGAGCGACCAAGATGAATGGCCAGCTGACAGAGAGGAGACTGTGCCAAAGCCTGTTGACGGTTACTGCAGCAGCAGCAGCAGCAGTAGCAGCCTACAGTGCTGAGGAAATGGGGTCAGGTCTCTTTGCCAACCTCTGTCTGTCAACTGCCATCTTTCAGCTCTTTCAAGCGCCAGACTTGAACACACAGAGGTGGACACTTCGGTCAGAGCAGTCAACAGAGTGATTATGTAGGCCATTATCCTATTTGACATCAGTGGAAATCTCTCAGTTCTTAAATGAAACATGTTCAAGATCTCTGTGCAATGTTTTAGCTGAATAATATTGAGCAGTGCAGTGTGCATGGAGTCATCATAAGCCACCACTCTCATCCCCTGCCTTGTCTCACATGAGTGGGTTTTGTTTTTTGTAACAGAGATTAGTCTAGTCGTACACATCGAGACATCGAGGATGTTGTGGCACCAGGACTCGATAGCTAAACTGTTTGCTTTGTTCAGGGTCATCCCACCCCCACCCCCACCCCCACCACCACCCATCATGAGTCCTTTGTTCGTCCTGATGAATGTACAAACATAGCCATTTTTACTGCTGTTTGCTCTCATAATAAGTTGGTGTAGAGGCTAATATGCATGCACACTGTGTGCCCAAGCCAAGTGGCACCATGTTAAACTGAAAAAGGAGACATTGCATTGTGAGGCCAGTTGGAAATAAAGGGGGCTCTCAGACATTGCAGCTTTTTTTTTGATTTTGTGAAACAAAGCCATGATTGTGTGAAAGTCGCCTCTGCATGGGAGACAGAGAATGACAAACGGAGGAAGACAAACGGAGAAATGGAGTATACAAATGACAGTTTTCCCTTTCTCTCTCTCTTTCCCCTCTACTCCTCCTTCCATCTCTCTTTCGCTCCCTCTGTTTGTCCCTAACGTCTACTTTGGTGGCCTGTTTTTCTGCCATGTATTCGCGGAAGCCTGACCAGTGTGACCCTGCAACCCAATCCCCTGTGCCATTAGCTAGGGCCAGATGCTTTTGTCTAGGCTTTCTGACATCGATCCCCCACGTGTGCCTAGTCTGCCATGGATCAATCGTAGAAAGACAGACAGGCAGACAGACAGACGTAGAGAGAGAGGGAGCGGGAGAGAGTTTTCTGAAGCATGCATCTCAAAACAGTGTTGTTTGTGTTCTGTTTGAATGTATGTGCCTGTGCATGTCTGTGGGTGTACGAGAGATGGAGAGAGAGAGGGAGGGAGGGAGAGAGAGAGAGAGAGAGAAAGAAAGGGAGAGAGAGTGAGGGTGAGAGAGAGACAAAGAAAGGGAGAGAGAGAGAGAGTGTGAGAGTGAGAGAGAGGTAGAGAGGGCTGGCTGGCAGGCAGGGATGGCAGGTTAAGAGTCTGGCTTCGCCTCAGGGTAAAGCCATGGCCAGGCCTCGGGTGGCAGCAGGTCGGAGGAGCTGGGGCGATTTGCATGTGTATCTCGTATTTCGTTAGGACTTATCTCCGCACTTCAAGGCCATCTATCTGCCTGCTGGTGTTTCACTCCTTAGCTCATGACACATTAAGTCTAATTTTGTGTAAAGAGGATTCAACATCTTAGGGCGAGGAGTGAATGTAGTAATATTTGTTTTCTAGTATTTTTTTATTAGACTTTGTTGTATTGTATTCACTGTGTTGCAGTGTGCTAAGAATAAGCAGCATTGCTGCCGTTCATTTGAGCAATGTGCTAAAAATATGAAAAGTCCTATTTCAGTCTACAGAGAGTTATAGGATTTAAATGGATATGTCCTTTAGTGTACTTTCACTCATGGAGGATGAAGGCTCCTGTGAAATGATATGCTGCAAGGACAGAAATGACATAAATGCAGACTTCTTACGTTTGCCTTATTTGGGTCAGACATCCATATCTTTCTGACACACACACACACACACACACACACACACACACACACACACACACACACACATACACACACACACCCATAGACACACACACATCCATACATACACAGACACACATTTCTAAACACACACACTCATGCACACATATATTTACCCACATTCAGACACTGCTCACATTCCTTAAATGTCCTTGTTTTTTACAGACACACTCAGACACTCCCAGAGGGATAGAATGAGTCACTGTGTGTGTGAGAATAGGGGAGAGAATAGAGGCTGACATCACTGCATGAGTCCAGCCAGTCTCAAGAGGACACACTCCCCAAAATGCATACACTATCAGACAAAGCCTTTGACCAGAGGTCTGCATGGAGCTCACATTAAATAAGCCATATGACTAAAAATAATCAAACTGGAGCATTAGCATTGTTTAGAATCCTTATGTATGTGAAATTACTTGAATTAATTATTTAAACATGGATCATGGAAGCTAATGAGTCCAAGGATACAACCAGGTTTCACTCAGTCTCTCTTCAGATTTTCATAAGTGCACTTAAGAGGGCATTGTGCCTACACGTGTGCAAAAATAAAGTAATTAATTATGCATAGTGTGGTCCTTATTCTTTATTACCAGATACATTGGTGGGCAGGTTTTGTTTTGTTGTTCAGCTGTGTTCTATTTTATAGTGTAGTATTGTATTCTATTGTGTTCTATTTTATTTATTTTATTTGTTTGTTTTATTTGTTTAGTTTAGTTGTTGTGCATTGATGTGCTGTGCTGTGCTGTGCTCTGCCTCTTTCCTCCTCCCAGAGTGCTCTACATTGGGCTGGCCTGCAACACGGCCCGCTACCTGTACATTTCCTACCTGGAGAACGCCTGGATCGTCCTACCTATGGAGGTCCTTCAAGGTGAGCTTGAGCGACCGGCCAGCCAGTCAGCAGGATGCCTTTCTGTTGACTTTATAAAGGAGGAAGTGTTTGGATTGTCTCAGAAAAAAAAACAGCCTCTCGTTCGCCCTGAGTTCAACTAAGGACACGCACGCACTCACGCATGCACGCACGCATGCGCACACACACACACACACACACACACACACACACACACACACACACACAGTAGTTTCAGGTTCATTCATTAACATGTAGCTGTTAATACATAAGAAAGAGAATAATGGATCCCTGACTAAATGTGTTATAACACTGCTCATTTTCATTTCAAGGTTCTGTTAATAATTAAAACAAAATCTTTTAATATTTTTAATACAAATTCTGTTAATAATTACAACAAAATTTGTGTAGCCAATCTCTCTAGTAGAGTATGATAAAATAATGTGTTCGATAGGGGACCAGAGTGACTGAGAGGGGCAGGCTAGCTTGTTGCTATTGTCATTATCATATTGATAGCAAACGTGGCTTATCTACCCAATGCATCATAGCATTGCAGGCTGCTGAGCTCATGGGATAGCGATCAGTCATTTCCTTTTACAGCCGTGTGACGATAGGGAGGCCAACTGTCTCTCTGCTTACTCTGCCTGTAAGTTCTCCCAAAGATATGATCTATACATCTACACTCGACACACACAATATTATTAGCCCCCCTCCTGAAATTAGACATCCCTCTTGATTTCTCGGTGAGAATGACAGTTATTAACAAGTTTATGTTATTCTGGAAACAAGTATACTATGGAGATAATGTTCAACAAGTTGAATTTGGAATTTGGTATTGTTTTAAGCAGTTTAAACAAAAAAGGCAAAAAATGACAAGGACAAAATTATTAGCCCCCTGATCATTAATAGTCAATGCGGTACCCTTTCTGAATCAAAACTGACAAAAAGCTCTTTGATTAGCTGTTAAATAGATTGGCACATGTCTTCCTAGGGATTTTGGCCTATTTCTCCATTGCAAATTGTTCTAGCTCGTCCAAATTGCATGGATGCTGAACACAGACATTTGCCACAGACTCTCAAAGGGATTGTGGACTGGACTCTGAGCAGGCCATTTCAGTATCATGGTTTTAGTATCCTTGAAGACCTTCTGAACTAATTTAGATGTATGCTTTGGGTTATTATGTTGCTGGAAGACCCAGGAATCCAAACCCAGACCCATGCTCCCTGTATCTGAGGCTGCAAAACAGCCGAACACCTTAATGTTCCCACCACCAATTGTAACTGTGGGAACTGTGCTTAGTCTCATTAGACCAAAGAAGCCCTGGACACCTGCCTAGACGATTGCTGTTGACCTGGCCTCATCTAGAGTTTTCTTTTCAAGAAAGACAGTTGTGAGGGCTTGTCATCACATTGGGCTTTGGCGCCATCATCACAGTAGTGCCCCTTTACTAAAGGTGCTGCATATCAGTGTCCGATTGAGGTTTGCCTGTGAACATTTGAAAGTCAAAAATGACTTTTGGAAGTCTGTGCTTTGGTCTGATGAGATTTAATTGGACCTGATTGGACACATGAATTCTGCTTCTGTTAGGTGAAGAAAGGGATAGGCCTTAAACCTTGGTAAACCAAGTTTCACAGTTAAACATGGTGATGGTAGCATCATTCTGTGGCAGCCTCAGGCACCGGAAGCCTTGTTTGGGTGTACGGTACCATGAAAAAAGAAGACTGTGATAGACGGTCATAGATTAACCTAAGATCTTTGCTAGGTCTTCCAATAACATAATAACCCAAAGCGTACATCCAAATTAGTCCAAATGTTCTTTAAGGATACTAAAACCATGATCCGGGAGTGGTTCAGACCTCAATCCTTTAGATATTTGATGAGTGTTGAAAATGAATGGCCATGCTCAACATCCATGCAATTTAGACCAGCTAAAACAATGTGCAATGGAGAAATGAGCCAAAATCCCTAGGAGGACATGTGCCAACCTAGTTAACAACTAATCAAAGAGCCTTTTGTCAGATTTGGGTCATAAAGGGCACCGTACTGACAATTAATGATCAGGGGGCTAATAATTTTGTCCTTGTCATTTTTTGCTCTTTTTGTTTAAACTGCTTATAACAATACCAAATTTCAAATTCAACTTGTTAAACATTATCTCCATAGTATACTTGTTTCCAGAATAACGGTTAATAATACCGTCATTCTCACCGAGAAATCAAGAGAGATGTCTTATTTCGAGAGGGGGGCTAATAATATCGTTCCCGAGTGTACTAATCAACATGGATTAGTGGAATTACCTCCATTTTTTTGTAAGTCACAAAGACAAGACAGTCTGCAATCATTGCAAAAATTCCACCCAGGATCACCACACCGTCAGAGGCTATCAAAAGCAAGTCAGAAAAAAATGTTTGTTATACTAAAATAAATAAATTGGCCTAACTGAGACCCAATGTTTGCTAAAATAGTGATATTTATGTTGTTTGTTATTACAGTTTTTCTCAATTGGTTTGGTACATTTCTCACATCAGAATTGAAATTTTCAAAAGTTCTTGTTCAATTGTCACATCATCATGCCATTTGTGCAGATGAAAAAGGCAGTTTCTCATTGCATTAAACAAATTGCAAATGCTTTTGTCCATCCATGTAAATGATTGTGTACAGTTCTCAGTTTTTTCTTACATTATCAATTGCTTTTGTCATGCCAGTCAAAATGCTTTGTTATGGGAATCTATCAAATAGTCTCACTCCCCAGAACATTTAGGCTATAGTTCATCATATAAGTCCTCACATGCAAAATGATTTACCAAGCTGTCATAACATGTCAAGCACATTTCTATACATTTCCATAAGACAGTTGTAAATATGATCTAAATTGGTAAATTGCTTGATTCTAGACTTTCTGTAATGAAGAGAGTTGATCAACCAATGATCAACAGTTTTCTGAATGAGCTCAAGGGAGCATCTCATGAACAATCTACTGGAAATTGTATAACCAGAGCACAATACAAAGTTACAATGTCTGACAATGGAAGGACAAGAAATTGGACAACAGTGTGATGTGGATGAAAATGTGTGGCCTGACAGACAGGAACGTGAAGAAGCTGAAGATCAGGATTAGGATTTAGAATTTGGGGAGATGTTCATATTTTTTGTTTATTTACTGTATGACTTATGTTTATGTTTTTGACCTATGTTTACTTACTGTATTTTACCTTTGTTCTGTGCAGTGCTGTCTTTTTTTTTCTTTACGCACTGCAATGTCAATGTCTGCCATCATTCTGTAAATGTGAATCTTGTCTTTTGCAATCAATCTCATACATATACATCATATGAGGTCAAATGTATAACACTTGTTATCACACCTAAACCACATTTTACATCAAAATGTCCCTTCGAAGTGCACTATTCAATTGCCAACATGACTAATGAATTTGACTGTCTTATCCGCACATACTGACACAATGACTAAACATTCTGATGGCACTGACACGTATATTGACACAAAAACTTGCTTTTGAGGGATAAACTAAGGATTTTGAGCAAGAGACGGGCTTTTGCAGGTGATCCACGGTGTTTTGCTATTTGTCCAAACTGTTTTGAGAAATGCACTTGATCTTATGCAAATTGCAAGAAAGATTCGAAAAATGTACCAAAGCGATAGAGAAAAACTGTAATACTGGCTAGATTCATATTGTGTCTCTGTCTTTCATGTGTGCATGCTTATATGTATATGTGAGTTCATTAGTGTGTGTGTGGGTGGGTGCATTTATATCTATGTGTGTGTGTGTTTATGTGGAGTTATATACTTATGTGTTTCCTATATCCTTATGTGTTTGTGTATGCATATGTGAGGTTATAAATGTGTGTGAGTGGGTGCATTTATATCCATGTGTGTGTGTGTGTGTGTCCTATTTCTCACAGGTATGACACATGCCTCTGTGTGGGCGGCCTGCATCTCCTACCTGAGTGGGGCAGTGCCCCCCGCCCTGCGCACCTCTGCCCAGGGCATCCTGCAGGGCCTGCACCTGGGGCTGGGCCGCGGCTGTGGAGCCATGATCGGGGGCGTCTTCGTCAACTACTTCGGTAAGTAGGGGTGGGCGGTGTAGACAGCATAAACGGTAATGCAATATACATTTTTGGCCTGCGGTATAGATTTCGATTATATGGGCCTAGTGCGGTAGACTATGGTGTCAAGTTGCATTTAAACCATGCTACAGATTTTCTGTAGTATTTTTTACAACTGCGGTTTTGCACAATAAAGTAAATAAAAAATAAAGTAACTATTTTCACTGTTCAAAAATGTTAGCAGTAACCAGCACACAAATGGTTCCAAAGGTAATAACAGTGACCTTTATGTACCTCAGAAATGGTCCCTGTTCCATGTTAATGTTCATTCATAAAGAAGTCTGTTAAATCCAAAGTGATTTAGTAAATACTCAATACATGCATGCACATTAATTCTTCTCTAAACTGAGACAGTGAGCCTAATTTTACCCCACCTGGCCTGTGTAAGGGCAGTAATATAATGATGCTATGGTACAGTACTTAGAATATTTTAAAATGCATATCTCTCTATTTAAGTACTGGTAGTATAGAATTACAGTTAAATGGCATCCATTACTGTATGTACCCAATCTTATTGTTAAATACCAGTTGTATTAAATCCCCAGTATCTGCTTTGAAAATGGCAAATACACTACTAGAAAGGCATAGACAAAGACATCACAGCATCCCTTAATCATTATGTCACATGCCTTGTGGGTATACAATATTATGACTTTGGCCATCCCTGTGTCCACAGTCAGTGTACACAAAATGAATAGTATTGTGCCTGAGGGATGTCACCTTTGTTAAACACAATGGATGATATTTATCTTGGCTGGAGGTGCTGTGATGTCAGTACACCCACGGAAGGTCATGCGTCCATCCGGTGAAAGGATTATTTCTATAGAAGGCATCTAACTGGTCCTGTTGGCTATTTACCTAATGTAAACAGCTTTTTTTGTAAATGCACACAAAGGCCCTCAATTGGAAAGGCACAGAGTAATAGTCTCATGTTAAGGGTAAGCTCAGTGTAATGTGCTGTGTATGTCTTTATTCACTTGATAAGTATTATACAAGTGGGTTTGACTTGTGGAACTAAAATGTGGGTTGGTTCAGGTGTCAGTCTTACCAAAAAAAACTGCCTTGTGTCTTTGGAAAGCCTTTAATAAAGTGGGCAGCTTTCACACATTGCAACAACTTGGCCTCACTTGCTCACTTGTATTGTTGATAAACTGAATTGATTTTCACTTCACCGCCTATAATTGGTTTTAATATCTGTTGAAAGAAACCAGAAAGGCATGACACAAATAATATTACATGTATAATATTAAATTATTATGTACATGTATTGTCCCTGCTTGTGTTGCCTGTGATTAGGATGTATATTAGTGCTTTCATCTTCTGTTTGCACCACGATTGCAGTTTAAGTTTTGAAGGTTATTTTCTGTCAGATTTAACGAAGGTTAACTTGAGGGTCTTAATAGCTGTTTTGCTTGTCTGTGCTTAGGCGCCGCACCAACATTCCGTGGGATTGGAATGGCCTCCCTCGTCATCCTCCTCCTCTTCGCTCTAATTCAGGGTCTCCTCGGACAGAATGAGGACAAGAGTGAGTACCTGACTCCTTTCACATTCCTCTTCCTATCTTTCTTTTTTTCACTCTCTTTCTCTTACTCTCTGTCTTTTGTCTGTCTGTTTCTCTCTCTGCCTCTCTGACCTCCACTCCCATCTCCTCCCTTCGTGCTCTCTCTCTCTCTCTCCCTCTCTCTCTCTCTCCCTCTCTCTCTCTCTCTCTCTCTCTCTCTCTCTCTCTCTCTCTCTCTCTCTCTCTCTCTCTCTCTCTCTCTCTCTTTCTTTCCCCCTCTGTCTGTCTGTCTGTCTGTCTCTATCTTTCGATTTTTCTGTTTCTCATCCATATCGCTCCCCCTCCATCTCTCTCCATCTCTCCCACTGAAGGTCATTAGTGGAGAATGTCTCCTCCTCCATGTCATATGTCATGTTATGTAAGTGCTCCCTGAGACAGCCCAGTTTCTAAAAACACCTGAGGTGGAGACAGCTGGCATGATAAATATGGCGATGTTTGTTTATTTTAACAAACTCTCTTCCTCTCTGTCTTTCTCTCTGTCTTTCTCTCTGTCTCTCTCTCTCTCTCTCTCTCTCTCTATCTATTTATTTATCTATCTAATTATCCATCCATCCATCCATCCATCCATCCATCCATTCATCCATCCATCCATCCATCCATCCTAGAAGAAGACCAAATTTTGGCCGAGAACATTCCGGTTCCCTCCAGCCCGGTCCCGATCGCCACCATAGACCTGATCCCCAACCAGAGCACCTCCGCGTCCCATCCCACCACGGCAGCGGAGCCCAAGGCTCCCCCCAAAAAGACCAGGCACCAGGAGGAGCAGGAGGATGTGGGCAAGCCGGCCTGGGTAGTGTCCACCTCGCCGTGGGTCACGTTAGCCTTCGCCATCTGCCAGCTGAAGGAGATGGTGGCCCTGGATAGGAGCAGCCCATCCCCAGTCGACGAGCTCCAGCAGCAGCAGCAGGTACGCTGGTACCCCATGTGAGGCTCTCTGAGGGGGGGGTCATGATGGTGGAGATGGAGACCCACTGATGCACATCTCATTCAGCCCAGTCCCTAGCGAGCCCAGTGGCCTGCTTTTGGCGTTCAGAGGGGATGTTTTGTATGCTGCTTACTTTTATTTTATTTATTTATTTATTTATTTATTTATTTCCTTTTCATTTATTTTATTTGCGTTCTATGTTCTTTCTTTTACAAATCATTAAGACAATATTATGTGTGCATATCTGTGTTGAGAAGTACAAATAATCAAAGCTTCCTTTTGGTCTCTTCTCTCTGCAAGTTTTCGTTATCGTAACAGTAACCCACTTACTTGAAGTGCTTGAATGAAATTCTGACAGTTTAAAAAAAAAACTTTGTTTCATGCTTTCAATGATCTCAGGATAAAGGTGAGAGTGAACTTGTGAATGTATGTATTTAGTATTTACAGTATGCATACATACTTTTATGCATGTAAATCTATACATAAATGACATAAATGTAAATCTATACATAATTGCATTTATGTTGAGTTGCCACACAAGACTGAATAAACATGCATGGACTGCCTTGAGTACTTCATCAAAAAATATACTTATGGCATTATTAAACAAAAAATGTAATTTAATTGTGTTGTGGTATCTTGTGTTTAGTCCGCTTTATTGATTACTGTTTAATTTAATTGTTTTGTACTGTACTAAAAATATCTCACCAGCAGAAAAGATTTAGAATTGCCATCACCTTTTGATTGCCTGTTATTGGAAGTGCCATCAAAGTTAATTTTATTAAAGTCATTGTAGTAGCAAATGTGGAATAAATAAAAAAAAATACATTAATAAAATAAAAGTGTCACAAATAACTACTTTTGGAAACCATAAACAGCCCACAGTTAATGTATGATGACGAGAATAATGCAACTGCCACTTACTCGCATTTGCATGTGCAGTGAAGCAGCATTTATGCAGAAACGTTTACCCGTAGAAACTGCATGTGAACTTTTCCCTTTGCCTGCCCTTATGATATTTTTAAGACAAGTTTTATATGGCATGTGAAACTAAGAAACCCATGCAAACGTTGAACTTTAGTGCATGACTCATGGTCTTGTGTACTGGAAGTGTACTTGTATGTAAATAGTCATGGAAATATGGTACTATGTTTAGATCATTTTGTGTGCATTTCATATAACCACTACATACAACTCTGGAGAAAATTAAGAGACCACTGTAAAATGATCAGTTTCTCTGATTTAACTATTTATAGGTATATGTGTGAGTAGAGAACATTTTTGTTTTATTCTGTAAACTACTGACAACATTTCTTCCAAAGTCCATATTCAACTGACACTGGAAAGGAATGGCTGTTATACATGTAGAGATGCTGCTTTTTGGAAAATTTGCAGTGGTCTCTTAAATTTTTCCAGAGCTGAATATGAGGTCTAAAATATACACACATTGCCACAGGTAGCAATGCTATAACCACAATGCTGATGTTACGACGGCGCTTTTTGCATGTCGCTAAAACAGATGGCATAACCGAGTTCTCTGCTTCTCTGTGCACTCACAGGAGAGAAATGAATCGACTTCATCTCCTTCTCCACCCCAAGACACCCCATCCCAACCCCGCACGGAAGGCGAGTCCAGCTCAGAGCAACCCTCCACATCTGCACATGTTGGACAGATGCCCCCCAGGGACAGCAGGGCGCCCGAAAGCCCCTCGGAGCCCCCAGACAAGCCTCCAGGCCCCGCCGCCACCCCCACCCCCACCACCACCACCACTGGTGACCGACGGCCTGCCGAGCACCCCAAATTCTCAGCCACAGCTCCTGATAAATCCCCCACAGCACCTCAGAGTCAGTCTGGAGATCAGTAGCAGGAGGATTCACGTTTAGAATTCAGTGCATCCAGACTCCTGTGTGTCTGGAGAATGGAAACATGATCCCCAGAGGATTCATTGACTTTTGGACCTTCAGGGGGAAGTAATAACTGAAAAGATATAACTGATGGACTTATATGTCTTGTCCAGTGTATCCAAACTCCAGGGTATTTTAGGGGGACCAGACATCCATGATTTTTTTTAGGGACGTTCCCTGTTTTTGGTGATCTGTCCCTGATAAAACAAACTGTTCCCAGTTTTGGTAGCTAAAACAGTAATGCTACTGACTGAGAAACTGGGAATGTCTCTAGTATTTCAGAAAAATGACTTGGGCTTTAATCTTAGAGATCTGGTCACCCTAGTGCATCTGGAGAATGGAAAGATTATCTCCAGAGGATTTATTCACTTGTGGACCTTAAGGGAGAGGTAATAACTAAAAATTAAATGACTGAAGGACTTATGTGTAAATGTATTTGTTTCAGTTGTTTACATTAGTCTTACACTGTAGCTGTGTTCTTGTTTCTTTCTGTTGTCTTCTGCCTTGTACTGCCGCTAGACCTTTTGCCTTACTGCTGTTGATGCCGTCTTCATGTAAGAGGCCTCCGATAACTCAAGTATGTGCCTGCTCTGTAATGTGCAACGTCAGACTGCTAACTGAAAAAGCACTTCATACAAACTCTGGTGGAGTGTGTTTCAAAGCGGATCACCGAAGGTGAGCACTACAGTTCAGTTCTGCGAGGGCTATTTTGAAGCACAGTGTGAATGTTGTGTGGTGCGTTTGGAGAAACTTGTTTGCCATTAAGGGAGGAAGTCACACTTGAATCGAGACAGGAAGGTTAGACAAGGTCACAGGAAGTGACCAGACTGAATGTGAACTTAAGTCACTTGTTTGGCAAGTGTGATGAGGCAAGGTTTGGCACTAAGCTGCCAGCTTAATATCTCTAACAGGCGCATAAGTAGGAGCTCAGAAGTTATTGCTGTCTTTACTGAAACACTGAGGCAGAAGTACAACTGTTTTGGTTCTTTTGCCTAGTAGCAGTACCATACTCTGCTTGGGTTCCTTCATTCGCCTTGAACCTACATTACAATTCACATTAGCCTAAGGCACCTAGCGGGGCGGTGTGAAAGCGCTTACGTGAAAGCTCTGGTACGCAGCCAAATTCACAAGCCTCTGTAACATGTGCTTTCACTGCCTGTGACGACAAAGCGTATGTATGCATATTAGAGCATGCACATGCACCACTGCAGGGCAACCTTCATGTCGCAGTGAAGTGAATTAAAACTATATAAGTAATCTATCTGCCATTTCACTGACAGCAATAGCCTGCACCGTTCTAGTGTCCCACAGGAGACATACCCAACCTCAAGGACACTCTATGAAGGTGTCGTTTGGTATGCTTGCTTTAGAGGGCTTTCTTTGTGCGAGTGTATTTTTGTGTAAGTGTGTGTGTGTGTGTGTGTGTGTGCGTATTTTTGACTCTGCCTTTTTGTTCGATCTGCACTTAAATTGTGACTCATTTCCCAATAGACTTGTTTACATGTAATTAGAAAATGAAAGTGGACATGCAAATCTACAATAAAAATAAGGCTGTATTTATTTAAAAATTAAATGAACACATTTTTTGAAATAGTTGGTTTCTGACTTCTGGTTCTCAATTGAGCTACATTTTTTTTTCCTTTGAAAAGAATCTTTGCAACAACATGGCACTCAAAAGAAAAATCCTTCAAAACATACTTATAATTTGTAGCAATTAACAGTTATACAAATAAAAAACACTAAGACTGCCATTGACATAATGGATGGATAATCATGGATAATGGCTAACAACACAACTACCAAATCAGCTTGTTTACATATAATCTGAGAATGTGGACATAAAAATCTACAATAGAACATTTTGTTTAAAACTTACAAAAACAATTTCATTTAACAGTCAGCTTATGACTTCAAATTTGATTTTGGACTGATACTTTATGAATCTGCTACAGTACAAACTTTTTTCTTTAATGAGAGCCATTTCTAATTTCTGTTCACATAAGCTTATCAGAAAGATGCTTTACAAACTAATGGTGTGACCCCTAACAGTTGTAGTAAGAAAAGCTGCCAAGACCCAAACTGACATGATATCAGCGCCATATTAAAATTTTCAGTCATCCACCACACTGTGGCTGTCCCTGAGAGTGCCATGAACACAGACAGACACTAGAGGGCAGTAGCTCCCCAAAGTCTCTGAACGCCGCCAGCACGCTGCTTCTGCAGTGCTGTATGATGATCCGAGAACTTCAGTCTGGCTCAGCTGCTTGGCCACAGGCACTTGGTGTAGGAGACGAAAAAAACAAAATGTACCAGAGACTGTGCTAATGATGAATCCAATCCACCTGAGAGCTGTAAACAATCGCTTCAGTGTCATCACGCTATCGCTGTAAGTGAGAGACAGCGGGCCCTACAGACAAGTTCGGTTTTGATATGTTTGGAGTGGGTGGGAGATGCATTGTTTAGAAACAAAATGAGGAGGAAAAATGAAAAAATAATAAAAAAAAACACAGAAAAAAAGTTTTCAAATTACATTCAACTCCATAAAAATGCTAGATGTACTTAAAAACTGTAAATAAAAACTTAAAAAACAGAAGAGCTAACAGAACAGCTAATCTTTCAACATTCACAAACATTACTGTTATTACACACAGTGTCCTCTCTATCCAGTTTTGCCCAATACCCGGGGGGTCTACTGGCAGGTAAGTCAGTGCACTCCAAATATACTCATTTCTCAACCCTAAGTCTATGGCTTTGGCAGGATGAAGCCAGTGAGGTGTCCCTGGTAGCGGTCCTGTGAGCGCGTCCCAAAAGAGCGCTGGCTCTGCTGGCTGCTTCAGAAGAGGTCCTCGTCGTCCTCCTCCACCTCCATGGGCTCGGGGTAGAAAGAGGGGGCCGGGGCTGGGGGGTAGGGGCAAAACATGGAGGGGGTGGGGGGAGGACGAGGCATGTAGGTGGGGGCGAAGGTGGGGCTGGGGGTGGTTGGGGGCATTGTGGGGCTGGGCATAGGGGGCATAGGGCTGGGGGTGGGGGGTGTGTGAAAGCACATGGGCTCCTGCTCGTCCTCACTGATGTCACCTCCTCCACCACCTCCTCCTCCTCCTCCTCCTCCGCCGGCGTTGAGGTGGTCTCCGATGCCGTGGTGCAGACCCCAGCCGTGCTCGTGCTCGCCGTTAAAGAGCACGTTCTCGTAGTAGGCCCCGCCCAGGCCGTAGTGCAGCTCGTGAGACTCCTGCTCCGCCTCGTTCACGTGGGAGCCACCGTGCAGGAACTCCGCAAACCTACGAGACAATCAGTCAGCCAGTCAGCCAGCCAGTCAGTAAGGAAGTACTGAAGAAAGGAAGACAAAAAAGAAAGGACAAAAGTACAAAGACTGTATAGTCTCTCATTCATCCAGGTCATGGTAGTCAAAAGAGCTAAGTTGTAAGCAACTGGACTTCTTTTTGGAGCTTGAAGTTGGCAAAAACTCCTTTCAAGCTCCAAAAATAAGTCCAGTTGCTTACAACTTAGCTCCTTTGACCAGAGTACAAAGGGAAGACAGAATTGTGATCCCTTAGACAGAATGTTGTTCCCTTAGCTCATCTCTCATGCTACTATGTCTCCACCCTTGCCTTTAGCCTACACTTGCTAATTGTAAGATTACACACACACACACACACACACACACACACACACACACACACACACACACACACACACACACTGCAGAGCTCATCTCCACTCCTCCAGCCTGAAAGCCACTAGTGGGCATAGAGCAAGCAGACTATTCTGGGAGACAGGCCCAGCGCATCATCAGCCTCACGCAGGTTACCCGAGGATACTGGGAATCCGACAGGCCATACGTCATTGGTCGGCTGGTAGAGGAGCACAGCGCCCGTCACCGGTTTTACAGTTTCTTTTTCCCGCCCCTGAGGAATGACTCACGAAGATGATACAGGCTAAAATACCTCTCTGCCCGTCTAATGGCCAGCACTGTGCGTTCGTTATGCAAGTACAGACTACAGCACGATCGTAGATGCTCATCACCGTGGCCGTCTTAATTTCCGTGAGCAGAATGTAGTGCTCACGTAACTACTGCTGCTGTGTGTAAACATCTGTGACTCCTGTTGTCCAAACACACTGAGCAGAGAAGCAACCCAGCTGGGTGAGTGGGCCCAGTCCAGCCAGAGAGAATAACACCAATGTACCTCCATGCACAGGAGCTATATAAAGCTAAATAGGCTAAACCACACTTTGTACCACACTGTGTTAGGCGAACCACACTTTGTACCTTTTAATGCTGTGTGGTAGGGCTGGGCAATGAATCACAAAATAATTGAAACTGACATTGTCAAAAATTAATAGCCATAAACTTGGCTCATGTCAATTAATCATTGCAGTTTTTTTTATTTGGTTAACTCTGTGTTAAGCTTCTGTACATTTCCTTAAATAACACAAAGATTGCATGGCCTGAATAGTTGCATTACACGGCCTTGTCATTAAACTATAAGAACAATACGTATGCATATTTAAACTGAACAAACCAAAAACAAACAAAATTAAAATAACCGTTTCATAATCAGCAATGAGGTTCTTGTGAATTTTATTGGCAAGTCATGCTGTGGTCTACTTATTTAGGGCTACGGGCTTGAAACAGAAGGGTTGCCAGTTTTATCCCTGACCAGTGGAGCACGGCTGAAGGGCCATTGAGCGAGGCACCTAACCCCACACTGTTCCCCAGGTACCACTGCAGGCAGGTAGCCCACTGCTCTGGGTTAGTGTGTGTGCTTCACCTCATTGTGTGCTGTGTAATTCACTAATTCACAGATTGGGATAAGCAGAAACCAATTTTCAAAAAAGGGAGCAAAGGGATAAAAAAAAAAAGTATAGTAGTTAAGATGTCTGTGTAGATTGTCATTCATCCAGGTCATGGTAGTCAAAGGAGCTAAGTTGTAAGCAACTGGACTTCTTGTTGGAGGTTGAAGGCGTTTCACCTTTCATCCAAAAGGCTTCTTCAGTTCTGGAAGAAGTTAGTGAAGTTAGACCAGCGAGCCCTACCGTGTGGACGCTAGTCCTTACCTCTGTGGGTTGCCGAGCCTGAGCACCGTGTCCCAGGCGGGGAAGCCCGGGGTTCTGCAGGACTCCCTCAGCTGCTCCAGGGAGGCGCGCGTGTGCACCTCTCCCTGCTCCCGGTACTCCTCCTCCGTCAGGAACCGCCTCACGGGCTGAGGCCCACGCTGGCGCCGGAACAGGCCCAGCAAAGAGCAGATGAGTCTCCAGACCCCGCTGAAAGCAAGGCAAGGCAACTTCAGTTATGTAGCCCATGTCATACATGCTGGCATTTCAAGCAGTAAGAACCACTTGCACAAATCAGTCCGTCTGTGGGCAGTGCACTATTTGTTTAGTACTAAGGGCGCATTTCCACCAAACACTCTGCGTATACAGCGTGTAGACAGCAAGTGCCCATTTGGTTAACAGATTAGACCATTTCCACCGCACGTGTGATCTGAGCGTATTCTGTCACACATACAAACATATTGTACACGGTTATGTGCTGTACACTCTCAAGTCGGTGGAAATGAGGCCTAAGAACTCAGTCTAGAGATGTTTACACGCAGGGGCTGCATTCTGCACACGTAAATAAAGACAGCCATGCCGAAGAATTTAAATTTGAGCATTATAGGTCACTTCGCAGTATGGTAACTCAGCCTAATTCTGGGATAAAAGCTATTTCAATTCATTTCTCTATTTGTCTAGGACTACACTTCATTCATGTATGTGAAACCATCACTATTCATACAAGTAGCAGCTACGCATTATTTATGACAGTTTTACATAAGTAAGAGTACATGTTGAAAAAGCCATCCATGACAGCCAGTGGGTGGGGGGTATGGGTAGGATTGGAATAAGAGAAAATAATTTCTTAATTAAAAGCAATTACTCTGCTCTGCCTGAGTTATAATAAGCAGAGTTCATCAGTGGCTCCACAGGACTCTGATTAGCACTGGCTGCTAGAGACATGCGGCCCCCCCTGCTGGTCAAAGACTTAAATGTGGCCCTCTACCCCAACACACATATGAATAATGCATGTTTCTGACAAGCTGCTATACTAACAAACACAGGAAGGGACACTTTGGAATTTCCTACATGCATCTACTGATTAATCATCGATCAACTGTCATGACATGGAGCTAGGTGTGTACGTGTGTGAGATTCTACAAGTGAGCTGTCTACAGTTTTATCTTTAGCATAAGCATAACATATAGCAACATCCTCAATACCAGTAAATTAGTGATGCACGGGTCGACCCGTGATTAGAATCATACTTTTTTATTGTGGGTGTGAGCGGGGCGCGTTAAAAAAACGCACATTTCTCACTTAGGAACTTTCAGAGATATTAAGTGCGATAATATATTACATTTTGCATTATAGACTCTCTAAATCGCATGCGACATGCTATGACTATTAAAGGCTGTTGACATGGCATCTGTAACAAATGCAGGACTCTCTTGCACTCACAAGCACGTGGTGCTGTCAGTCTGCATTCCGCATGCATCAGATGTCTAACTTAGGTCTCCATCTCACTCTTTCTACGCTTTTTCACAATTCAGTTCAAAGAACACCTGAGTTCTTTCACATCTGATGTTAGAGTTTTGACAACTGGTGTGTTCTTGCTTGTATGTGCTCTTGTGTGTTTCTGTGTGTGTGCGAGAGAGAGGGAGAGATGTCTTTCATGCAATTTTCTGCAATCTTCCAATAAAGAATGACGTAAAAACTGATCTTTCAGTTTCTTTGTCGTGATTTGGTACTCAATTAATCATCATCTTCACTGTCAATCTAGCACAAATCCTTGTCATCTATGGGTTACAGTGTTAAATGAGTTGTCTCGACCCTTAGACAAAAACTACTTAGTATGGCTTTAATTTACTCAACCATGTATGTATGTGTGGTTGCCTGCATGCACAGCTCATGGGCGCGGGTACCTGCAGACGGCTATGAGGAGGGTGGCGAGCAGTGGCAGCATCTTCGTGCTCAGTAGCGCCCCCAGCAGGGTGTAGGCGGCTGGCGGGTAGGAGATGCCCGACCACAGCATGGCCAGAGCGGCGGCCTGCACGCACCAGGTCATCAGGGACAGAGTTCTCTCGCAGGAGATGGGGCCGCGCTTGTAGCACACAGCAAAACTGATGAAGCCCGTCACGGCCAGGTAGCCTGAGAGAAGAGAGGAGGGGGAGGGATGGAGAGATATGGGGAGGAATGGAGGGGGATGAGGAGACGATGGGGGGAGTTTGAGACAGAACGTCAATGGCTACACACCTACACTCAAGGCAGAGGTCAAAAGGTGAGAGTTGAACATCAGGTTGTGTCTATTTTAGGCTGCGTGTGAGGGAGCGGGGGAGGGAGACAGAGAGAGTGAGAGAGAGAGCGAGAAAGAGAGAGAGAGAGAGAGAGAGAAAGAGAGAGAACAGTCGATCCAGACAAAAAAAAAAAGAGAGCTTGGAGACAGATAAAGACAGAGAAAGACATAAAGAAAAAACAAATAAAAACATCACATCTAAATTGTAATCCCCTGAGCATGTGTTTTTCCTCCTGTTGTAGTAAGCATAGCAATCAATGTTCCAGCTGCATTTGCTGCTGCTCTTAATCCTAATATGCCGGTGGTTCCCACATCATCACAGCCAAGCTGGAGGAGAGCTAGAAGTGCAGACTGAGGCAAGGGAGGCAATTTGATTTGGCGGCGGACGCGTGTACCCTGTCGAGCAGTCAAGAGGCAGCCACTAGGACCACTTCAAACACTTGGCCCCCTTTATCGTCGCTCTGACGGGTTGACTGGCTGAGTGGGGATGTATGAGGAGGTAAAATCAGAGCTGTAGCGCTATCTATCTGGGAATGGGGTGTTTTTTAGTTCATAAATTATTCTTCTCGAAGATCAGATCTGCCTGCATTTTGTGTTTCTGACAATAGATGGTGCGGGCTGATGTGTACACAACATGCACACAGGCACAAACACACACATGCACACACACACACACAATTCATAATATCCACACAAACCAAGTAATCTAATAGTTACAGTTTTCAAAAACTTTTAGGATAATAATGTCTACACCAAAATATAAATTCTTATCTCAACTCATCCATCATTGTTTGCGTAAAAATAGCTCAACTGTCTAAGGTTTTTCACTGGCAGGTCCATGGTACCATCAACCCCATGACAACAGGTTTGACTCCCAGGTTTGAGCTTTGGATAAGTTTCTGACATTACTGAATACTGTTCCAACTCAGTACAAACTTAAGCACTACCAAAACAGCAATAACTCCAACATTTAATACTGCATTTTCCCTCCAAAAGTGTCACAAGAGGCTAGGAAGATGGTTGAGAAAGGCTGAGCATTAAACTATAACATTTCAAACTAGAAAAGTAACTACTAGTAACTACAAAGAAAAAGCACTCACAGAGCGCAGACCTCTGCCAGGGCAGCTCAGATCACCACCAAAACTAATCACTTTTAAGTTAGGCCATCTTTGACCTACCCTGAAAATTTCATAACTTTTTGAGTTATGTTGCTAACTAACAAACGCAGATGATTTCATAACCTCAGTGAGCGGAGGTAATAAACCGCTACTAAAGTGCTACTAAAACAGCAATAGCCACAACATTCGATCCTGCAAGCCCACCTTTTCCCCCAAAAAATGTTACAGAAGGCTAGGAATATGGCTACAACAGCCTAGGAATTAAACTATAACAGTTAAAATAAACCTCTCTATCAGTCAAACAGGGGGACACCGGTACCATCACAGTGTGACGCAGGGGCCTCTGCAACTCTGCTTGACACACAGGCCCAGCGGTGTGCGATGTGGCGGTGCGCGCGTGTCAGACGAGCGGTTACCTACCCAGCATCTCGTGCCAATAGTGCTTTGTGATGTCCTCCCACGCCAGCATCACTCTCTGGAAGCCCAGGTAGGAGATGCCGGTGCTGGCACCAAAAAACGCCAGGAAGACACCTCTCTGTAGGTATACGTGTACACACACACACACACACGCAGTGACAAATACACATACAGTGACACAGAAATACACACACACACATACACAGTAGTGTGTGAGTGAGCGCAATGGATAGAAATGAACAAAACAAGAAAAAGAGATATATACACAGGTAAGGATCTGCGCCACAGGTGTACAGTGGCGAGTTATCAGGAGATGAGAGATGAAGCTCGTCCTAATATGCAAGCCCATCCAATAAGCCACCCCCCCCACACACACACACACACCCATCATACATATAAAGACACAGCAGTCAAACATGTTCTCACTAGGCCATCAGGCTGAACTGATCAAGGCAGACATCACACACACACAATTGGCCTGAACTTTAACTACATCATGCTGTTGTGTGGGAGTGTGAAGGAGGCTGAGGGTGGGGGGGTGTAGTTATTATCAGGGACTGCTGGGGGTTAGGTGAGGGGGCGAGGCTGCTGAGTGACTGACTGAGGGCAAAAATTGGTGCGTGTATGTGTGTGGGGGGGGGGCTTGAGGTGGAATTGCTGCTGTGTGGGGGAGGGTGGGTAAGCTAGCTTCACACTGACTGTTTGAGTTAATAGTCAAAAGCCTCCACCCACTCTCCCATGCTAAATTTATCTGGATCCTGCGTTCCCAAGGGAACAATACAACTGAAAACAAGGCTTCTTGAAATACTTAAGGTGTTAAAATGCTAAAAGGAGCACAGTTTTCAAGTTCAACAGGAGAATGCATCCCAATTACCATTACAATGGCAGTTACAAGTCACTAATCAGTGCCAGTCGAAATAAAACTGATCAATTACAAGTCGTTAATCAGTGCCAGTGGAAATAAAACTGATCAACAGGGTTAAAATGTTGCACGTGACCTTCATGTAGATCAGTGGTTCTCAAGCATTTTCAATCATTCCTCAATGTAAATGTTTATTTAGGATATTTTTATAGCCCCACCTGTCTCCCATTACCCCAGCAAAAAATAATGACGTTTATGGGTCATTCCGTGTCAAATCAACAAATGGCCGACAGTCACCCTCTCCAAAAAATCTGAAAAAAATCACAGCTGTTTGTACATCCAACCTATGTATAAATCTTAAATATTAAGTCTGTATCACTAATAGCTCCAAAACTACAGCCCTTTGAAATTTCAGGTCATTTTGGGAATTCTGGTGAACAAGCCTTTTGCTCAACTTCCGACATTGCTGGCTCTTTTAGTATTCCACACACATTAGTGTAACTATGTGAAAAGAAATGCATTTTCCTGTAGAATTCAAAAATCAAATCAGGTCAGATGTACCTTGTATAATCCTTCCTCTCCAAAGCTGTGAAAATGGCTATAGATTTAATATGTGAAATGACACCACCACTTTTGAGGGCTTCTCGTTCAAAAAGTATGGCACACAAACTTATCAGATTATTTTTCCCAGTCATATACGGATTATAATGTCATGCCTATGCATTAACCTTTGTTGATATTGTTTTCATATGGTCAGTGTATTTTCTTGAAGTTAGGCTTGATTTTCAAAAAGGTTGTTTTCATCTTGTCATTTCACCATGTGGACAGTTCACAGGATTTTTTAAACATTTTTCCATAATCATCCTGTATGTGAGGATCATTTGTCCAAAATTTGGATTTGTTGCTGAGTCTCTTTATTGAGATATGATGTTTGGGAAAAAATGTCAGTAATTCCATGGAGTTGGATTGATTGGCAGTACCTCTTTCCACCACATGTTGTGCTCTTTTAATACAATGGAAGTCAATGATAGGGTAGCATGTCATTTACAGGAAAAGCTGCCAAACAAACTTTGTGTTACAATTAAACCAATTGCACTGTCAAGGTCATTTTTAGGGTTTTTTTCAAGGGTTTTATTGTACAGCACACAAAAAGCAAGGCAAAACTGGAAAAAAATGGCATTATAATACAAACACAAAAGGACCATAAACAGGAATGCTATCAATTTAAAGATCATAAACATAAAAAATATTATGCATATCTTAAATTTAAACATTTAAAAATATGAGGTCTTAGTTTTCACATTCTTGATGTTTGCATATTGTTACTGTTTATGATCTTTAAATTGATAGCATTCCTGTTTATGGTCCTTTTGTGTTTGTATTATAATGCCATTTTTTTCAGTTTTGCCTTGCTTTTTGTGTGCTGTACAATAAAACCCTGCTCAAAAATGACCTTGACAGTGCAATTGGTTTAATTGTAACATAAAGTTTGTTTTGCAGCTTTTCCTGTAAATGACATGCTACCCTATCATTGACTTCCATTGTATTAAAAGAGCACATCATGTGGTGGAAAGAGGTACTGCCGATCAATCCAACTCCATGGAATTACTGACATTTTTCCCAAACATCATATCTCAATAAAGAGACTCAGCAACAAATCCAAATTTTGGACAAATGATCCTCACATACAGGATGATTATGGAAAAATGTTAAAAAAATCCTGTGAACTGTCCACATGGTGAAATGACAAGATGAAAACAACCTTTTTGAAAATCAAGCCTAACTTCAAGAAAATACACTGACCATATGAAAACAATATCAACAAAGGTTAATGCATAGGCATGACATTATAATCTGTATATGACTGGGAAAAATAATCTGATAAATTTGTGTGCCATACTTTTTGAACGAGAAGCCCTCAAAAGTGGTGGTGTCATTTCACATATTGAATCTATAGCCATTTTCACAGCTTTGGAGAGGAAGGATTACACAAGGTACATCTGATCTGATTTGATTTTTGAATTCTACAGGAAAATGCATTTCTTTTCACATAGTTACACTAATGTGTGTGGAATACTAAAAGAGCCAGCAATGTCGGAAGTTGAGCAAAAGGCTTGTTCACCAGAATTCCCAAAATGACCTGAAATTTCAAAGGGCTGTAGTTTTGGAGCTATTAGTGATACAGACTTAATATTTAAGATTTATACATAGGTTAGATGTACAAACAGCTGTGATTTTTTTTTTCAGATTTTTTGGAGAGGGTGACTGTCGGCCATTTGTTGATTTGACACGGAATGACCCTATAACATATGTTTTGTCCACAGAATCTATGTTACATTTACCTTGACTCACCTAGATTTAATTGTTTTTATTTTTCTGTATGCCAATGAATGACTTTTCTAATGTGTGGCTGTTTTGTTTTGTAGTATGGGATCTTTATTGTGAAGACAGACCAAAATATACACATATAAAAAAGACATTTTTTTTTGTTTGTTTCTCACCAACATCTGTCATGTCTCTATTCCATGTCTGCCAGACCCACACTTGGAGAAACAGGGTGGAGAATGTAAGATGCTTGGTGGCCCCCACACTGAATATATGAAATGCATTTGACCATGACAAAGGGGGGGGGGGGGGGGGGGGGGGGGGGGGGGGGCATCAGAGTAACGCAAAGCGCATCTTGCTGGTCTTACTTTTGGAATGAAGTTTTTCATGACAAACAGCAGCAGCAGTAAAATGGAGAAGGTGCCAAACGTAACCCCAATGGTGTAATAGAAGATGGAACTCCTGTGAGAAAACAGAGCAAAGAACCCATATGAGGGATACTGGCTTAGAAACCGCATATGATTTTTATGTGAATCGTTTCCTAAATGAGATTTCAGAATCACACAGAAAAGGGGTTTCTATGATGGCAATACTGAGGATATCTCTTTAAAATGCAGAGGTTGGCCATGCGAGCTGAAATGGTCAAACAATACCTGCAAATGCTCCCAGCAACGTAGAATAACACCAGTCCACCAATGAAGAGAGCAAACCGCATTTTATTCAATCCTGGGATAAAAACACACAAACACAATAGGGTTAAGTGCCATCAAACAGGGTTGTTATCAGGTATCTGGAGTGACTGGGACTCTGCTCACTTTTGCCAGAGACGTGGAGTTTGTAGGCTGTGCTGGCTCTAGGGCTTTTGACCATAAAGCAGACGTCCTCCTCAACCAGAGGTATGTCCAAGGTCTTCCCCCGCTCCACTGCGGGCGGCCAGTAGTGCTCCACGGTGCACTTTGCCAACATGAGAAGGTCGACGGGGTCGTGACAATTCATTGTCTCCATCGGGTACACTGCCATGACATCATCGTTGTCGGTTCCCGTTACTCGAACCTGAAAAAAAGGCATTTCGGTGCTTATATACATCAGTGTAAGCTAAAACCGATATACAGTATCACATGTCAAAGGCGTCACTGCTATATTTAGACAACGTGCAAATACCCTGCCTGCACACTGCCATAAAAGAGAGTTCTGTATATGGCTTTGTTAAAAAAAACGTTGCGCGGGTAGCAGCTAACCAAACTATGACAGCAAAACTGAATTGCCGTTGTTCCTTAAACTGCTGTTGACACTGCGGTGCATACCTGAAATGTGGACCAGATGTCTTTCCATTTTATTCCCCTGCCGGAGTTATAACAAAAACATCGACGTCCATACTGCGTACTCTCCTGGTTTTCTTGCAGATATGTGCAATCTGGAAAATACAAAGGTTGCTGCTATTGGCAAGGAGCTGCATGTTCAAGCAATGTTTTTTGGTGCCCATTTAAACATTAGCTAAATAGCGATGCATATGTTGTTAACTAAGTATGTAAGCCCAGGCAACATAAAGCAAGTGACCAGACTAAAAGTTAAAGCTATGGACTGATATTGGGTAGCATGTCCCTATTCACTGTAGAAGTGTTGGGTGAGTCAGAACATTTCATATCGGTGCTGTGCACGCCATGCACTAGGATATCACTGGGATCATAAACATTGGCATCTAGAGCACACGGTGTAGATAACTAGCTAATTTTACCTTAAACATCAACCACTGTAACTATAGACAGCTAAAGTAACTTAGCTAGCTAGTTCTGAATGTTAGCGTGCTAGCCTTAGTCAATAAAGGGGGTACCTGCATACGAATATCCATCTCTGCTTTCTACATTAGGATAGAAAATAAAACCCCATAAAATAAAAACCAATAAAGAGGCCACATTGTCCATACTGTCGATCGCAGCCGATATACTTCATATGTATTAGGCTTAAACTAACGTTAGCTGCGAAAGCTAACTTGTAAGCTTGACTCCACAACAGGGTTCTGTTCCTCTGACAGTACTTTCAAAATCGGTGGATGTTGATCTGCAAGGCATAACCAGACGAACTTTTATCAGACTTGTTAGAAACATTTTGCCATCCCACCCAACCTATTAAATGCGAAGAAACTGTACACCACATAACGACGACGTGTTAATATGCTGAAAACATGCACTCTGTTTGTTTCTAAAACATGTCACCCACTGACATTTGTTTCTCGATTGCAGTTTAGCCACTTGTTATGCCTTATCCCCAAACACGGAAGCCCTTTTAAAAGTAAATAGACGCACAGTGACAAGAGGTGCCCTGTTAAAAATTACCCGTCCAAACATTTTACTTTAATAGGATTTGGTGGCACTTTTTAAAGGTACAGATATCAAAAGCTTAAGGCTTTTATAGTAACTAATTAACAAGTTTTGCTAAATGGCCATCAAAATGCAATGCATTTGTGCCATTGTTTATTTGTTATAATCCTGTAATCTCAATTGCTCTGCACGTTTTTATTAGCCTATTTTTTATTCCTTGTGCGAACAGTCTCCAACGTGCACTCTTGAATAAAGCAGTGGGTCATTAAGTGGGATTAATAACGGCTGCCACTTGACTTTTATTTTCTGTACAGCTGAATGGGGCCAATTAATCAATGCCAATCTGTAGCCTTTACTGTCTGCTGGGTTCTAAAACAACATGCATGGAATAAAAAAAAAAAAGCGAGAATCTTCAAATCTTCATAGTCTCTGCATCCCTCAGTTTGTCATTACTTTTTCTGATAATATTTTAATGTCTGTTTGCACAGAAAATTGCCTAGTGCTTTGATCTCATCATAGCTAGGCTACATAGTATCATACAGGATTCTTCTCTCTTCATTATGAAACAGACGAACTTGAGAGTGGGTGAAAAAAATGTGCAAAAACAAAACTTAGCCGAGGCCAGATGAAAATGTCATTTTATGAACATTCGCTTTTGCGCCCTTTGAAATGGAAGAGGGATTTTGGTGGTGGGCGTAAGCTCAGCAGGCGGCAGCTTTCTCATTTCTCCGGGATGCTGAGACGACAGCGGCTTTTCCTGACAGGCACGCCCACGCGCGGCTCCAGGCCTACTGTCACAGGCTTGTGTGGAGTCAGCCCCTGCGTGATGCAAATGTTTTCAAAGATTCATCTCTCTCTCTCTCTCTCTCTCTCTCTCTCTCTCTCTCTCTCTCTCTCTCTCTCTCTCTCTTTCTCTCTCTCTCTCGTTGCCCGAGTATGACGATGGGCAAATGGATTCTCTCCCTTCAACTTTCACTGAAAACAGCCTCTTTTTGGAAGCATGCTGAAATCGACATTGCTGTTATCAATTTCATGTTGCAAAATTGTTAAAAATGCACAATAATTCTTACTATAATTTACTGTAATAATTTACTGTATTGTACATAGCCTACTCACAAAATAGACCCCAATATCTCTGGTACCCCAGTGTAGGTAAACTCGCATTAGCCTGTTTGGGTGTGAGGAATCATGTCACTTTCAATGAGAGAGAGAGAGAGAGAAAGAAATAGAAAAAGGGAGAATGGTGTGTGAACTAAACGCTATAGCCTACGCCACAAACGAAACAGTTTTGGGAAAAAAATCTTGTGACAGTTGAAGAGAGGTTTTTGTGGTTTTCTCTGATGACACAAAATGCCCCCTTCTCTTCCTCTTAGGATTATTCACCTGCTTGCATGACTGTTGCATCAGGCACTTTTGCATGATTAGAGAAAGAATTTTAGATTTCAACTTTTTTAAGTGGTTTTATGTTCTGTTAAAATTGTATTCAAATTCAGAAAATATTCATGACCTATTGCACACTATCTAATTGCACAGTATATAAACCTTTATGGTGTGTGGGTTCACTATCTACCTTAGAGTGATAGCTTTTATTAAATAAATAATAGCGGAACAATTTAGATTATAGTGTAGGTTTTGTCATTATTCTTTAGGTTAATATGACCACAAAGTGACTCCTCACATATTACTGCTCCTGATGACATCGTGTTGCTTTGTGTTCGTTTTCTTTTTCTGACTCAATTACACTCACACAGACAGGAATTTACGCAAGTGTACACTTACTACACACCCCACCCCATCTCACCCCACAAAACCTCCCATACACACACGTACATATGTGCATGTACACAGAAACATATACATGTGTCACATACACCAAACCACCCACACATACCTCTAGTCATATGTAGAAGTTCCCATATGCTAGCAGCTGTACGCATAAACCTGCACATCAAAACCACACGCCTGCATCCACACACTCACCCTCAAAGTTCCATCTGCCACAACAGATTAGGCCAAAGGTACCTTTCAAGCATTGCCTTCCCAGATGTCACTCTGTTCACTGTGGGTGTTTTTTTTTCAACATCAGTACCTTTCCCCTCAGAGTCATGTAGCTTCTCTGTCTTTCAACTTTTCCCATGTCATTGCCTGGAATTAAAAATAACATTTGTGTTACATTTGTTATTTGGTATGAAATAACCCAGTGACCAAGAGTCCCTTGATGATCAAGAAGTTTTGTTTTAAATTAATTAAGACCAGATTTGTGGGTATTGCATACTTTGATGGCTTCATACATGTCATCGTTCACAAATTCAGTCATCCATATAATGCTAAAGAAACAAGTACGCCTTGTTGAGCAGTGCACCTTTATTTCACAGTGTGATCTACATTTAGTAAGATACCTAATGTCCACAGGAGATATGGCCTGTCTTGTTTGTTTTGGAACTAAACTGAAAAGGTTAATAAGGCAACAGCAGCCAGTTAGCTGGAATCTAAGGTCATTGTCAAAGCAAGGCCATGCTCTGCTTACCACATAAAATTGCCAACAACACTAAAACCTTTGGCCACCTGAGAGCATGTTTGGGCAATGTGAACAACTATCATTTGCAATATTCATTATGCATTTCCACACCATCCTTCTACAGCACCTTAATCAGTGTCTTTTGACTAAACTAGTTAATACAATGGCATTCTTTAAGATTGTTGTAAGATTAGATGTCGTAGAAAGACTACAGACTTCTGAAGTCTCTAAAGTTAATCACAAAAGCCCCTTTTGGTTTAGCATAAAGGGCATCACCTGTAAGTTGTTCTGCAGAGACATATTGGGGAGATACGGTGAGACAGGGACGGTTTCAAAATGAATATTTAACATATTTAATACTGAATATACAGTATTTCAATACCTCACTTTTCTGAAGATTCAACCTCTGGATTTCATGGCAACTTAATTTTTCAGTTTAACTTGTGCTGACTCTGATTAATCTGATTTAACATGGCTGTTCCACACTGTATAGTTACATAGCACATTTAGCTGACATTGCCACAACAAAAGCAGAAGTGCAACTTATACAACAATGCCCAAATCAATCGAAGCCATCAGGTACAGCACAAAAGAGTTGTTGTTGTATATATATGGTGTGAAAAACTGGAAAAAAAGTTGCAAAAAAATTGAGTAGAAAACAGCTGTGTTTGTGAGTCGGAGGAGTCGAGGCTTGTTGTTTGATGGGGGAAGATCAAGCCCTGCATTGCTGAGGGGAGGCAGGCAGAGCAGAGGCTGGTGATTGACACCAGTGTAGAGCAGGAGAAATCAGCCACAGCTCAAGCTCAGCTCTGGGCAGGTGGGCGGATGAGTAGTGGGGCACCAATCCTCGGCAGAGTGCGTTTTTAATTGCCGTCTGGTAACCATCAAAAAGCCAGAGGGACCTGTTTCATGCATGCAAACATACTGTGTTGGTGTGTGTCTTCAAAAGTTGTGTGTCTCTGTGTGTGTGTGTGTTTTGTCAGAAATCAAACTGAACATTTTGTCTGCATTGTGAACACTTTGCAAGTTTTACATGTGCCCGCTATGTGAATCCATGGGGTCACCATGTAGACAAAGCTGATTCTGATTTTCTCTCCATTGTTGTTGATTTTTTTTTTCTTCTTCTCTTTCTTCATCTTGTTTTTCTTGCAGCTTTTGTTTTGTTCCCGGCGCTCATACATTTTGTATAGGCTTTTGTCAAGATGTTGATTAATCCTGCAAGACGGTGATTTTAAAGGTTCTTAAAAGTCTCAAAGGCACAAAATAAGTTTCACTTCACTTTAAGCACTGATGTTCAGTAACTCTCACAACACCTCAGAAAATCTTTGCCATACAGGGCCATTTATTTATTGTGAAGATTCGCTGTAAATTCATTCATACCAGCATTTTATGCATATTTGCTCAGTATTGTTCAGTCAGCCATGACAATAAACACAGTTGACTGAACTTTGCTGCTCTTTCCTCATTTTCCTATGACCTAACTGTCAGAAAGAGACAGGATGTGTGACCTTTACTGTCTGCTGGGTTCTAAAACCACATGCATGGAATGTAAAAAAAGATGCGAGAATCTTCAAATCTTCATAGTCCCATAATCCCTCAGTTTGTCATTACTTTTTCTGATAATATTTTAATGTCTGTTTGAACAGAAAATTG